>CM069144.1:48759370-49310869 GCA_035221665.1 Okamejei kenojei
TATAAAATCATGAGAGGAATAGATCGGGTAGATGCACAGAGCCTCTTGCCCATAGTAGATGAATCGAGGACCAGAGTACATAGGTTTAAGGTGAAGGGGAAAAGTTTTAATATAAATCGTAGCGGTACATTTTGCACACAAAGGTTGGTGGGTGTATGGAAAAAGTTGCCAGAGGGGTTGGTTGAGGTAAGGACTATCCCAGCATTTAAGAAACAGTTAAACAGGATAGGACAGGTTTGGAGGGATATGGACTAAATGTGGGCAAAGTGTAGCTGGGACATGTTGGCTGGTGTGGGCAAGTTGGGCTGAAGGGCCTGTTTTTATGCTGTGTCACTCTATAACCCTATGACTCTAAACCGATGTAAAACAAGGGGGGTTGAGGAACTAATAAATCAGTGAATTATAGAAAGCAAAAGAGGGATGGTAATGGATCAAGAGGAGACCAGAAGAGATATAAATGGCAACAGCAGAACAATAGCAACCATTATCTCCAAAAATGGTGGTTATTATGTAAAGTTCTTGAACTTGGCAATGAGAATGGAGGAAGTAATATGCCGAGTTCAAAGGCAAGATGTTAATTTTGATTGAATTTTATCGGTACTCTGTAGACAGCTAAGTGCAGAGAGGTTAAAATAGGCGTACAACAGGAAATTACAATGGGAGGCTGGTTTGAGTGCTGGACTGTGTGCCCACAACACTTTTGGGCTGTGTTCACAACCCTCTGCAGTTTCTTGCAGTCTTGGGCAGAGTAGTTATCATATAAAGTTGTGACGCATTCGGAAAGTGTGCTTTCTGAAGTGCATCACACTTGTGACCGCACATTTCACTGTACCAACAGTGACAAATAAATGTATATTGTATCTGTAAACGTTGGTAAGAGCCATTGGAGACATCCTGATTTTTTTTTTTAAACATTCTGAGAATGTTGTAGCATTGATTTGCTTTCTTGGTCATAGAGACAATGTAGTTGGACCAGCACAAATTGTTGGTGATATTCACATTTAGGAACTTGGTGTAAACCTGAGCACCACCAAGCAAGAGCTGAGAACATCCAACAATGTAAATAGATGATCTTGTTGGTAAAACATACAATTTTGGAGTGCTTCACATATTATCTGCTGTGTTTTCTGTGTCATAACATACATGTTTAGTTTAGTTTTGGCATCAAGGTACAGTGTATAGCTTTTGTTTGGGTGCTACCCACTCAAGAGAAGACTATATATGAATGTGTACGTTCATTTGTTCTAATACAGTTTTGGATGTCCCAAGTGATGAAAGGCATAGTAGAAATTCAAGCTTAAAAAAAAAAATCATAACTAACATCCACAGCTCTTGCATCTTTCTAGTAGACCACCACAGGGACCAAAGACCTATATACAGGAGATATACAGAAGATACCATATCCACTGTATGGATGGTCTGTTAAAAAAAAAAAAGTCCTACAGGCTCTTTGTCAATTAGAGTCAAGCCACATTCAGCTTCAAAGCACTTTGCTACCAATTGGCTAATACTCCAGCTGCTTGGAGCATGGATGGCAACTTGTAAAATAAATTTCTGACAATGCTTATTTTGTAAATTTCTGTAAGGAGGCCTTTGAGCTGGAGGAATTCCGCTGGTATGCTGCATAGAAAGGTTTTGATTGGGGAACCTTCTGCCAGAAATCCATTGTTGCTAAGATAGAATCATAAAAAGTCAAACTGCCTGACATATATCAGGCATAAGATCAGTACACCAGGGGTAAAATGGATGCCAACTGTGTGTTTGGACCTTGGAAAACTGATTGTATCACTCTTTCAAGTTACTTATTAGGCAGTTACAAATATGTTGAAAGCAATAAGCCAACAGATCCAGGCATCAGTGAGCCAGGATGAAGCATCTAGGCATCAAACAAACTTGCATTAGGTGTTTCTAGCCCTGTCCTAGATGCATCGAAATAATAGATGAATGTAATGATTGCACAATTTTTTGCTCAAAGCTCAGATCTTGCCTGGAAGCTGTGCATTTGTGTATAGTTATGTAAATAGAGTAATGCAGCCTGGGAATAAGTTGTTTAGCCAAATCAGGTGCATGTTAACCATCAAACACCCATTTTACACCAACCCCACTGTAATCCCATGTTAATATCATGTCATGTGGCTAGGGGACTTTGCAAGATTGTCATATGCAAGCACCACATGCAGGGAGTTGCATGTTAATAGCGTTGGAATAAATTACCTCATTTAAAGTTGCTGTCTCTGTATGATGTCTAGATTGAAGTCTCAGAGTAAAGAGTAGGCTGTTATGTTTAGTTTAGTTTAGAGATACAGCGTGGAAACTGGCCCTTTGGCCAACCAAGTCCACACCAACCAACGATCCCCATTCATTAACACTACCCTACACACACTAGGGGCAACTTTCCATTTATACATTTATACCAAGCCAATTAACCTACACACCTGTACGTCTTTAGAGTGTGGGAGGAAACTGAAGATCTCAGAGAAAACCCACACAGGTCACGAGGAGAACGTACAAACTTCGTACAGACAAGCACCTGCAGTCGGGATCGAACCGGGGTCTCTGGCGCTGTAAGGCAGTAGCTATGTCACCGTGTCACTGTTTGAAATGAAGGTAAATGTTTTCATTTATACTGTGCAATAACCATAAGCACAGGAGCGCCTCTAGGCTGTGTGGTCTGCCTTCTGCTCTACTCACTCTATATCCATGACTGTGTACCTAGACACAGTTCTAACTCCATCTTTAAATTACTGACAACACAACCATTGTTAGACAAATTACGGGTAGTGACGAGCCAGAGTATAGAAGTGATATCAATTGTCTGAATGAATGGTGCCAGACCAACAACCTTACTCTCAATGACAGTATGGTCAAGGAGCTGCTTGTTGACTTTAGAACAAGGAGGTCGAGGACCCACAAACCTGTATTCATCGTGGGGTCAGTCAACAACTTTAGTTCCTAAGCATGTATATCTCTGAAGATTAGTCATGGACCCAGCACATTGATGTATTAATAAAGAAAGCCCATCAATGCCCCTACTTCTTTTGAAGATTGAGGAGATTTGCTATGGTGTACAGTAGAAAGCTTATTGACTGGTTGCACCATGGCCTAGTTCGACAATTTGAATGGACAGGAATGAGGGAGATTACAAGAAATGGTGAATGATGGCTGGTCCATCACGGTTACTGACCTCTCCGGCATTATATGGATCTATAAGTGGTGCTGTCTAAAAATGGCAGCCAGCATCATCGAAGCCCTGCACCACCATGGCCACACTTTTATTTCCTGCCATTGGGAGGAGAGTTAAGATCTCTACAGCTGTTGAGATCACACGCTGTTATTTCTGTTTAGAATACTAAGCTTTGTAAGTTGTTAGCCGTGGTTCATGCAAGGTAGGTTACCCTGGCATTCTGACATATCACATTTAGCAGACCAAATCGAAGTGTTTCTGTGCCTAACATCATTGATGTTGGATGGAGGCAACGGCTGCAACAGGCCTTAATGGCCAGTTGCAATGGGGACTGTGAAATGGTGCAGAACCTGGTGACTCTTGCACATAGACACAGTAGGCTGTTTCTATGCACCTAACTAGCAATTTTACTTATGTATGGCAATATTCTTACTGATCTGTATACAAAAAAGGAATCCAACTGTACCTTGGTACACTTGATAATAACGGAACCATTGAACCATTGGAATCTTTCAACTCTGAAGCTGCATAGAACCCTGAACCTGTACACAAATTCCCAAAACTCTGTGAAGTTGCAATACCTTAATAGGTCTTTGAGAGCAATGATGCATTTACTCATATTTTCTCCCACATTTTCATTCTGTGCACCAGATCTATTATTCCCTGTCAATTCTAGCAGCTATGGGTTGAAATATTTTTCTAATATCCATGGCTTTGTAAGGAGATACTAATTTAATACGTGCAATATACTTTGGAGCTGGCCTCAATGTATTATGTTCAATGCCTCACTGATCGATCATTTTTATCACTCACTTTTTGCTCAAGAATATTATTTACTGTTAAAATGTCTTCAATGCAGGGTATGAATGATTTTCTTGGTAGTCTATCCACACCAGGCCTTCTATTGTTGGTTGGATACTCTTGAGATGCCATTTTCTTCTGTTTTATATTTCTTTATGACATTTGGCCCATGACATTATGCCAGCTCTTAGCATAATCCCACTTATCCCCTCACCTAATTTATTATTACTCACACACCCATCAACTCACCTCTGATTATCCTAAAGCCCACCTAAACCAAGAGATAATCTATACCAGACAATTAACCTTTCAGCCAGCGTGCCTATGGGATATGGGAGGAAAACAGGAAGCATATGCAAACGCAACACCAACAGCAACATTGGAGGTCAAGGTTAAACCTAAATGACGAGAGCTGTGAGGCAGATGCCCTACAGTCTTCCCCTGTTAAAAACATAGTCACAGTACTGCTATCTCCTGCATTTGCACTTTAAAACTCATGTTATTGAACAAATTGTAGATGCACTGCCTTGTATTTATTTTGCTTCACATTTTTATTAGTGGAGCTTTAAGAATATACAGTGCATGCAGAAAGTTATCAGACCCCTTCAGTTTTACCACATTTTGTTATGTTACTGCCTTATTTTAAAATTAATTAAATTCATTTTTTTTTAATCATCAATCTACACACAATACCCCAGAATGAAGAACCGGAAACAGGACAGTGTAAATTCACTCCTCATGTAGATAAATTATAAAATTAATCAAAAAGGATTTTGATGGGCGTGAGAGAGAATAAAGCAGTAGAGGAACAGGGAAATATGGAGGGAGGGAGGGACTACTGGATTATTTATCCTGGGAGCAGGCATTAACCCATTGGGTTCTTTTTGTATCACGGTGAGTAACTATGGTGGATCGTGGGTACTGCTAAGCCTTTGTTGAGTTCAACTGCATTCATCAGAAATAGCGTCAAATGTTGATCGATAGCATTCCTATTAAGCACTTTGGAAAATTTAAACAAAAAAAATAAAACTTTCAACAGATCAGGCAGCATCTGTGGAAAGTGGAAAAGAGATAAGGGCCTGTTCAACAGGCGACTGTCATAGTCGTAGCAGGTTGCTGAAAAATTGGCGACTGGACGCCACCCCCCCCACTCCCACGACAATGTCTATGACAAAGTCTACAACAACCTACTACCTAGACGACATCAAGCTACGGCAAGCTACCAACAACCGTCGACCCATTAGGACGTCCACTTACGACCATACCTACGACAACCTATGTCCACCCGCGACCAGCTACAACAAGCTACGACCCTGTCGGCGACAACTGGAGAAAACTGAAGACAAATCCGTCACCGGTACCTGTCGCCGGTTGACGTAGGTAGTCGCGAATGGAATTCACCAAAGTCAGCACCGGCGACAACCTATATTACCTGGCGACAACCTATGTCATCCTGGCGACAACCTACGACAGCAACTGGAGAAGTCAAGCTACGCTCATTGGCGTCAAGCCCACTGTCGCCGACTGTCACCAAAATGTTTTGAACATGTTGAAAATCTAGTGGCAACCAAAAAGACGCTACCACTCTTTCAGCGACTGAAGAGACTACTCACGACCATACAGGCGACACCCCGACGACCATGTGGTGACAGCCTAGTCGCCTGTCGTTGCCTAAAAAATAGCCTAAGTGGGACAGGCCCTTTAATGTTTCCGTCAGAACTGGGAAAAGGAGAAAACAAATTATGTTTTAATTTACAGAGAGGGACAGGGAGAGGAAAATAGTGGAGTTTTCTGATTGTCTGTGGCACGGTTTACCGTGGAGTTAAACTCTTGATGAAGCCATCTGTTTCATAAATTAATGAGGGCAGCTAGAGAGAGAAAGAATTCAACAATCCTATCTGTGAGATCTCCTTTGTCCTCCATATATCCCTTCACTCCCCTTGCACATTAAAACTAAATTGTTTTTTTCTCTCTGTGCCTTTCAGGCTGTTCATCCCCCATTCTCCCCCAAAGACCGGCAACCAAAAGGAGTCGAATCAGTTGACGCTGGACAAAAGGCCGGTAGGACGAGGATGGGGGGGGGGTCTAACCTCCCGTGGCTCAAGGTCAGCCGTGGGAGGTGCCCCCTGAAGCATGGACCAGGGGGGGGGGGGGGAGGGCCGCCAAGAAAACAAAGAGGGATCATCGTGACTGTAATGAGTACTTTGTAACTTTGTCGGTGCCAGATGAGTGACGACTCTTTTGCGCACTTTGTACATTGTATGCGAAAACAACGTTTTTCACTGTAACTAGGTACATGTGATAAGAAAGTACCATTGGATTGCTGTAGGTGGACAAATGCTGGAGGAACTCAGTGGGTGAGGCAGTATCTATGGAGAGAAGGAATAAAGGACGTTTCAGGTCGAGATCCTTCTTCAGACTGATGTAAGATCTGCTGTAAGATCGTCGACTGGAAACTCTAACTCTACCTGATTTTATTCAGATGTCGGCTGACCTGTTGAGATTTTAAAAAATGTTCCGATTTTTCTTTCAGATATCTAGCACCAGCAGGTAGAGCTGCTGCCTCACAGCACCAGCGACCCAGCTCAATCCTAACCCCGGGTTCTGTTTATGTGCAGTTTGCAGGTTCTCCCTGTGACCACATAGGTTTCCTCTGGGTGCTCTAGTTTGCTAACACATCTCAAAGACATGTGGGTTTGTAGGTTAATTGACCTCTGTGAATTGCCCCTAGTGTACAGGGAGTACATGTGAAAGTAGGATAATATAGAACTTATGTGAACAGATGGTCATTTTGGTCTTGGTTAGATAGTTCCACGCTGTATCTTTCAACTTATGCAACGTTTTTGGTTAGTTTAGAGATACAGCACAGAAACAGGCGCTTTGGCCCACCAATTACAAGCCAACAAGAAAACCCCAAATGATAACACTATCCTACGCATTTGGGACAATTTACAATTTTTAACAATGCCAATTAACCTACAAACCTATATGTTTTTGGACTGTTGGAGGAAACCAGAGCACTCGGAGAAAACCCAAGTGATCACGAAAAGTACAAATCCTGGACAGACAGCACCCTAACCAGTCTGAAGAAGGGTCTCGACCTGAAACGTCACCCATTCCATCTCTCCAAAGATGCTGCCTGTCCCGCTGAGTTACTGTTACTGAGGTTTTGTTTCTATTTCCAGTTTAAACCAGCATCTGCAGTTCCATCTCACTCACCCATAGTCAGGGTTGAACCCGAGTGTCTGGCGCCGTAATGCTGCAAGTCTACCGCTGCACCACCATGCCGCCCTAAAACGTTTTGTTTTTAATTATTTACTGCAGTCAAAGTGCATCTTGTGGTAGGCAAATCAGAAGACGATTCAATGCCAAACTTATAAAATGTATCTTCCAGCAACTGTTTGATGAACAACTGCATCAGGGATCAATGCATTACATTGGTAGAAAGCAACAAAATAAAATACATGAAAAATGCACTGAATGATAACTTGAAAATTGGACATCCTAATATATTTATATTGTTACCTATTAGATAACCATTTAGTCATTTTAACATGTGTAACTGCAGGTCTTAAATTAAATGAAAATCGTCCTATTTGATGTACTGAGCCGGTTCAGTTTATACAGTAATAGCCCACATTCTTGCTTTCCGTTAATTATATGTATGGATCTTTCTGATTCCATAGATCTGATTAACTGCTGTATCACACCTTAAGTAAAGTGTAGACTCCCCTCTGAGATATGCCTGCTGCAAATGAGGGCATAATTCCAGGCACAGATCTTACAGATGTAATGAGATGTCAGGTCACAAAGGTCAGTGTTACCTTGACAGGTAAGGGCCCTTAACAAAACAAATCTGTGTCGCATTGTAATTATGTTCAGCAAATTCTATTAAATACTGGCGGGAACAGTCAATGCTAGATTAGTTTCCAAGGAGACATTAACATTATTATATCATTATCATGCAATATTGTGAATTTATTACAATACTTTATTATTAATTGCTAAAATTATGACGCAACTATAATAAAGTAAGGAGAATTGTGACATCAGTATGTGCCGTCCCTAAATCTAATATGATTTGTTAAGATTGACTTCATAAAGTAGGTTGTAAAGATCTTACTGATATATTAAAATACTTTATATTAAAGGAAAATTATGTGTTAGAAGTGAGAGAATTCCTGGCATGCTCAGTTCTGCAAATTACATGAACAAGTAGATCTAAAACTTGCACAAAAACTATCTTGTTAGACTTTAACAGCAGGGAAAATTTCACATCTGACTTTCAGTTTTCCAGGTTAATTTCTAATTATAAATTCCTTCAAACTCTTTAACATGTCAGTTGACAAGTTTAGAGGGAGGATTTTGTTTATGCAGATGGCACGGCAAGTCCTTAAGTGTATGGGGAACATGTTTGTTGATGCATTATTCCTTCAGGGGATTTGGCTTTTAGTTGAGAACCAGAAATCCCTGTAAAATAACTTGGGAGATTATACGTGTTAAAGGGGCAAGTTATTGTTGGCTCGGAGATGGAACAGTTTTAAGAATGAATGGTGATGGAATTAACTTCGTCCTTCATAACTCAGAGTTGGACGAACACCATATCAGATGTGGAGGAAGAGCAAGTGTCTGCAGAGCCTGTTCACAGCCTTTTCCACAGTGTCACAAGTTTTTCTCTCTGAAGATCCTGGCTGTCGGCAATGGGCGCAGAGATGTACATCACCCCCATGCTACCATCTGTCGACAACAAGATAAACCTTTACATCTTTTCTACTTCATTTAGCAGCACCAGTCCATCATCTGGGGTTTCTTCATTCACTTCACTCATTTGCATTCCCTCATAGACAAGCGATTGTCTAAATTGCTTCATACCTGTATGTCCCTTCACTTGTGGCAAATTACATGTGAACAAGTACGTCGTCAATGTAGGCTGCTGTGGAGTATAAAAGCCAGCACAGTTTAAATGGACTGAACAGGTAGCTTTGTGCCTTATAATGATGTGATGATTTGCACAAGAGTATAACTTAAAAAAAACAGAAAATAAATCAGAAAAAACAATTCCATTGTGAAGTTAATTGTATTGTTACATGTAATCTAATTATTGAAAGTAATTTTAACAGAACTACAAAGATTTCCTTCACCAGTCAGGAATAATGAATCTGTTGAATATAAAATTTGGGATGTTATGTTATGGTGGTAATGCAGAAGATGCAACACCTGAAACTATACATCATCCCTCGACTCTGTCCAGGGACCCCGACAGTCCTTTCAGGTTAGGCAGAGGTTCACTTCCACCTCCTCCAACCTCATCTACTGCATCCATTGTTCTAGATATGTATGTACTATTATATATCGGCGATATCAAACGTAAACTGGGCGATCCTTTCGATGAACACCTTCACTCAGTCCGCCTGAACCTACCTGATCTCCTGGTTGCTAAACAATTTAACTTTCCTTCCCATTCCCACACAGGCCTTTCTGTCCTAGGTCTCCTCCATTGTCTGAGTGAGGCTAAATGCAAATTTGAGGAACAGCATCTTATATTTCGCTTGGGCAACTTACAGCCCAGTGGTATGAATACTGATTTATCCAACTTCAAGTAACGCTGGCATTCCCTCACTCTCTCTATCCCTCCCCTGTGAATAGCTCGTTCTAAGCTTCCCCCCAATCTGGTTTCAGTCAATAAAATACTGAGTCAAGCTCTTGCGCATCTAAACTTTATTTTGGAAAAACACAATAACAGTTCCCCGCTACTATACCTAACCACCGCTGGTTCGATCCCTCCCAGCCTTGTGCAAGCAGAGACACTCCATAAGGTCACGCAGTCCTAAACGTTCCCCCAGAAGATCGATACAAGACCTCGTGGGAGCGGCCTTTTATTGGTCCCCGAAACTTGAGGGGCCGAACCACATGGGGGTGGCCTATATACAGTCGATTAACACAGTACATGATTTCCCTAACCCAATAGTACAGTGACTAATACAATGTATATGGCAAAGTTTCTAAATGCAAGTTAACAGAGATGAATTATGCAATATGTGCCTGGATATTCAAGAAACCCAGACAAGGCTCAACGCTTAACCCAATCAATATCAGGCAAAGTAAAGCTTTGCAACAATATTTACAATGCATAGGTCTGGTTTGCATTCACCTAATCCGTTTCATGCAATTTACACTTAATTGTAATATGTCCCATTCTTTTCCTGAACTCTTATCTGGGCTCCAGACGAGCTGGTACCAATCTGCAGCTTGTCCCATTTCTGCAGAAGGCACATTTAAATTGACCAAATGGCCTTGCAGCCCAAAAGCCTTTACTCAATTTTAGTGACCTGGCATCTCCAATTTGGCCAGAATTAACATTCCTTCCTTTTATCATATATGATAAACCATCATATATGATAACCAAATAATCAGGTAATCAGATAACCAGATATACATATGTGTGTGTCTATTACATTTACCATCTATTAACAATAACAAGACGATGATGTTTCTTCTCAGAATCTTATCAACCTTCCCGGGTTTTCGTGGGCGTAGCTTCACAATTTCCGTCCGATGAGTCTTCACCTCCTGAGTTTTCATGGCGCAAATTCCCTCCATCTGTGTTGTTGCCCATTCTTCCATCCCTTTCCATTGTCGAACCTATAACCTATAATTCCAGAAAAACTTGGGACAAAGCAAGTTACCATTAGAAACATAGAAACATAGAAAATAGGTGCAGGAGGAGGCCATACGGCCCTTTGAGCCAGCACCGTCATTCATTGTGATCATGGCTGATCGTCCCCTATTAATAACCCGTGCCTGCCCTCTCCCCATGTCCCTTGACTCCACTAGCCCCTAGAGCTGTATACAACTCTCTCTCTTAAATCCATCCAGTGATTTGACCTCCACTGCCCTCTGTGACAGGGAATTCCATAAATTCACAACTCTCTGGGTGAAAAAGTTTTTCTCACCTCAGTCTTAAATGACCTCCCCTTTATTCTAAGACTGTGGCCCCTGGTCTGGACTCGCCCAACATTGGGAACGTTTTGCCTGCATCAAGCTTGTCCGGTCCTTTTATCATTTTATATGTTTTTATAAGATGCCCCCTCATCCTTCTAAACTCCAGTGAATACAAGCCTAGTCTTTTCAATTCTTCCTCATATGACAGTCCCGCCATCCCACGGATCAATCTCGTGAACCTACGCTGCACTGCCTCGATCGCAAGGATGTCCTTCCTCAAATTAGGAGACCAAAATTGTACACAATACTCCAGATGTGGTCTCACCAGAGCCCTATACAACTGCAGAAGAACCTCTTTACGCCTATACTGAAATCCTCTTGTTATGTACTAATGCTTTCCCATGCATTCACTGTATTCCTGTTCTGTCAATACTATCCCTTTTGCATTTCACTGTAACTATCTCTACCATATTATGCTCTATCACTGTATTCCTATTACTATTCTGTTCTATAATATACTCTTTTCTATCCTAGGATCAACACTAATCAGCCCTCTCGTATTCACACAATATTCCTTAATGTATATCTGATGATGGTTTCTCATATATATTTCAGCTGGGTTCAGTCCAGATTTCCCTACAGGCATGACTCCTGTTTAAAGCAAACCATGAAGATTGTTTCAATTCAACCAAATTCAGTCTCAGCCTTCAATTTAATATTTTAAATTTCAGGGTCCGTCTCACCCTTCTCATTCCACAGCTTTGTGGAATAGACATAATATGCTGGATAACTCAATGGGTCAGGCAACATCTCAAAATTAATGTGCTTACATTATATATAACTTTTTCAATCAATATAATGTGTCAAATATGTGATGGATTACTTTCTACTTGTCTCAAGAATTCAACTTAAAAACTCTGTGGCGTGAAAGCCTTTGGACAGAGCAATCTTGTTGATTGGTCCTGTTTATCGTTTTAAACAAACAGGCTGCTATGTGCGCCATCTACAAGAAGCACAGTGGTAACCTGCAAAGGTTTCTTCTAGGAGATAAGAAGTTGCAGGCTTAAGTACACATCACTGCTTCCAAGACTCTCTCCACATCTTACACCATCCTCATTAGGGATAAATATAACAGCATTTGATCATCATCACTGAATCAAAATTGTGTAATTAAAAAGAACTGCAGATGTGGATTACACCAAAAAGACACACAAAATGCTGGAGTAACTCAGCAGGAGAAAAAGGATGGTTGATGTTTCGGGTGGTGTTTTGGGTTGGGATCCTGCAACTCCACCCTGGTAGTCTTTCAAACCAGTCTGCAGAAGGGTCCTGACCTGAGATTTCCACCTATCCATTTTCTCCAGAGATGTTGCCATCTTGAGTTACTCCAGCATTTTGTGTCAACCTGTCCAGCTAATTCCATTTGCATGCATTTGGCCCATATCCCTCTAAACCTTTCCTACCCATGTAACTGTCTGAATAGTTTTTAAATGTTGTTATTGTACCTGTCTCAACCACTATATCTGGTCGCTTGTTCCATATATGCGGTATCCTTTGTGTGAAGAAGTGGGTCCCTTTAAAATCTTTCTCCTCTCAACTGAAACCTGTGCCCGCTAGTTTTTGATTGCCCTTCCCTCTCGTTCAGCTTCCTCTGGCAGTTGGCCTCATATTTGGATCACTCTCTGCTTGAAGAAATGGCCTCTCAGGTCTCTTTTAAATCATTTAGCTCTCATCTTAAACCTATGCCCTCCAGTACCTAGACTCTACCCTGGGAAAGTGAGTGTGACCATTCAACTTATCTATGCCTCCAATGATATAGATTAGGATTTTCAAACGGGAATTAGATACGCATTTCATGGAAAGTAATTTGTATGACCACTGGAAACAGCAGAGAAATTGATTAATCGGATTGCTCTACAGCAAGCATCTATGGACCTATTGGGCTGAATTCTGCTCCAATAATTCAATACTATTTATCACAGTGGTTCAAAAAAGTAGCTCATAATGACTTTCTCAAAATCAAACAGAATAGTAAGATTAAACGAGAACCTACCAGTTCAAAGTTTGATCGTTATTTTATGAGGAGTAACGATGAGGGATTACGTGAAGAAGCCCCGCCTGGCGCTTGATCGGCATACTTCAAAGCAGCGGCATGAAAAACACAGAACATAATAGCCGGAGTAAGATAGTAAGGCTCAACATAGGATTTAGAACTACCAGATGATCATTTATTTTATGAGGGTCGGGAGTGGAGGGCACGCAATTCCTCATCGTTACTCCTCATAAAATAACGATCAAACTTCGAACTGGTAAGTTCTCGTTTAATCTTACTATTTTACTTCGGAGTCACGTGAGTGACTACGTGAAGATTTTGTAGCTTCTGTGTTTTTTATGTTGTAGAGTCATTCCATACGACAATCCGGCTAGGTCAACACATAAATGAGTAAATAACCTTTTACCAGAATTCAGTTTTAGTTTATTTCATAAATCTTTTAATGATAAAAGAACAAATAATAACCACTTTTTTATACCTGGAGAAAATCACTACAAAGTGATAAAAGATATAAAGTGATAACATAAATCGATAATGAAACAAAGCAGGTGATTACAGTTGACAGGCCCCCGATGTTGGGGAAGTCCAGGACAAGGGGTCACAGCTTAAGTAAGTCCTTTAAGACGAGATGTTTCTTCAGAGAGTGGTGAGGTCTCTGGAACTCTCTGTAGTTGAGGCCACTATATTTAAAAGGAGTGAGTGGATGTGGCCCTTGTGGCTAAGGGGATCACAGGTTACTGGTTGGATGATCAGCCATGTCATATTGAATGGCGGTGCAGGCTTGAAAACTCCTGCACCTAATTTCTTGTTTCTATGTTTCTATGTTTCTATTACAGTGACACCGCGGTAAAGCCTGTCATTGTGAGAACAGGTTTATCGTAGAACTTTGAAAAAGTTTCTTCTTTACACCACCCTGCGGCTTCTAAAATGTGTTCGAGCGGTACGTCCTGTAACTTCGCCGCGGATGTAGCTGCAGCCCTGGTGGAGTGAGATTTAAACACATCAGTGTCTACTCCCGCTAAAAGTAACACCTGTTTTAACCATATAGAAATGGTTTGTACTGATGCTTTTGTGTGTGTTTTTTTATGCGTAATAAATAACGCTTTTTCATCATATATTGAGTCAAGTGTTTAACTACACACAACGTTGGAACAATAGGGTAAGCTTGAAACATTACCTCAGCTCCAGTTCTTCCTGGTCTGCTTTGTTTGATCAGATCATAAAAGTAAAACAATATGTTATCTGAAGCCACATGCATACAATCTAAACGTAGCATTTGCAATGTTTCCACTCTTTGTGCTGATACCAACGCCATTAACATTGCTACTTTAAATGTTAATTTTTCCAAAGACATAACTGTGATTGGAGTCCATTGCCTAAGCAAAGTAAGTACAATGCTGACATCCCAAATTTATGTATATCTTGGCTTGGGCGGATTTTTGTTAAAAATCCCTTTCATAAACCTGGATATTAATGGATGAAATCCAATTGATTCATGGTCAGAAATTTGACCTAAATAGGACGATAAAACACTACGAGCACTATTAATGGCACTATAACTCAAGTACTGCTCAAAGTACAACTCAGCAAGGAACTCCAATCTGTTTGAAATGTTCACAGTATGATAAGATATATTTGATTGTCTACAAAAAACTTCCCATTTCTTTATATGTGTCATATATTGTTTCTTAGTGCTATCTCGCCATGATGAGACTATAACATCCATGGTCCTATCCGACAGTCCAAGCCCTTGTAGTGGTCTGGTCAAAACCTGCAGATTAACAAATTCATATGAACATGTAATGGATGAATTTCTTTTGTTACTGGTTGTATTAACAAATCACTGCAGCTAGGAATTGACATACATGGTTCCTTAGTCATATTTAACATCAACGGGAACCATGGTTGTGTGGGCCAATTTGGAATCACCAACAGTCCTGTGGCCTTGTTCTATTTTCTTAAGACATTGCCTAACCAGGCCAAATGGAGGGAAAGCATAAAAGAACGTATTTCCCCAATGTAGCGAAAAAGCATCTACTGCTACCGCACCTGGATCGGGTTCCCAAGACACATATTTAGGCAATTGATGATTTAATCTTGATGCAAACAGATCAACGTCTGATAACCCATAGCGAATAACAATTTTACTGAAAACTTGTGGGTTCAACATCCATTCTGTGTTGTCTTTAAATACCCTTGATCTGTTGTCTGCCACCACATTGTCTTTACCTGGGATATAACTTGCTGAAACCCAAATTTTGTGCTCAATACACTAATAGCATATCTGATTGACCAGACAATCACATGATACTGATCTTACTCCACCCATGTGATTAATATATGCAACAGCTGTCTTATTGTCTAATTGTACCTGGACATGCAGATCCTTTTTTGTAGAACAATAGGCTTTTAAACCATAAAATGCCCCCAATGACTCCAAATAATTTAATACCATATGTTTGGAGAAGCAATTCCTCTTGGACAGTCCATCTGCCCCCACAGCTGGTAAATTTATCTGTCGCCCCCCCCCCCCCCCCCCCCCCCCCCCCCCCCCCCCCCCCTCCCCATCCGAGAGCACTTGCATCTGTTTGTAAAAATACTTCAGGCTGCTGTATTAAAATGTTTTTAGCAGCATGTGGAACATTTTCAATCCACCATTGTAATTCCAATAAAGCTTCTTTTGTTAATTGCATTGGCCTGGCCTGCTCGCTTTTTTAAAGCTTGCGTTTTGTCCCTTTGAAGGTTTTGGTAATGTAATGGACCAAATTCCACTGCAGGAAATGCTGCTACTAATTTACCAATAACCTTTGCTACTTCTTGGATGGAGGGATAAGGTTTGTGAATGAGGCCCCAACATACAGTTGAAAAATCAACAATCTTGTCCGTTGGCAAAGTAACTAACATAGTAACTGAATTAATCACAAAACCTAAATAATTAATTGTTTGTGCTGGCTGCAGCTTGGACTTAATTGGGTGAATCAGGAACCCTAGGTTTTCAAATAAAGTTTAAGTTGCTAAAACTGATTTTTCAGCTGATTCCTGACTATTACTGACAATTAAAATGTCATCCAGATAAGCCATAACAATGTGCTTTTGTGCTCTTAATTGTGCTAAAGCTGGCTTCAACAGCTTTGTGAAGAGCCTAGGAGCTGAACTTAACCCATTAGGTAATGCTTTAAATTGCCACAGCTGTTCCAGCCAATTAAATTTTAACTACCTCCGAAAAAACCAATGTATTGGTACTGAATAGCACGCATCCTTTAAATCGATTGTAGCCATATAACAACCTGCTGATATCAAATGTCTTACAGTGTTGAACGTTTCCATCTTAAAATGTTTATACTGGACAAATGTATTAAAGTTTGTAAGGTCCAGAATAATTCTACAACCACCATCTTTTTTATCTCTTGGAAAGATGTTCGACACAAATTGGTGTGGATGCTCAACAGTTTTTTCAATAACACCTTTTTTAAACAATTTGTCAATTTTCCACATTAATTTCTGCTTCCTCCGGAGAATCAACACCTTCTTTAAATGTTATTGTAGCTCTTGAAACCGTTTGTAAAATAAACCGGTCAGATGTGATGCAAAGCCATTCATCATAAAACATTTGTAATCTCCCACCAACTATAGATTCGTCCAAAGTTCCCTCAAGAACAGTTTTTGTACCTCTCCATATGAACGTGGTGGTCTCCTTCTCCCCGTATATGGGTGAACATTAGGCTGTGTTGGATGGTAATATTTCCTTACCATATTCCTGCCTCTGTTTGTTCCAAAATCAGATCCCCTTCTTGGTGTATAGTACCTTTTTTGTCCAAACACGAAAGGTCTCATGTATCTAATAGATTTAGCCTCTTCATCCATTTCTCTTATTTGTTTAGGCAGGTTTTCTCCAAATAGATAACCAGGAGATTGAAGACCACTTGATCGGCACAGACCTGCAAATCTAGGATGAAATATGGGCCATATCGCAATTTTCCTCATACAATTGATTTCATAAAAGGAATTGCACAATAAGCCCAATGTATCTCTTTGGATTTTGATCATTTCCGACCCTTCCATTTGCTTTCCAAAAGCAGTAATGGCAGCTGAAATCAGTTTGAGGATTCTTTGAAACTTTATTTCTTGTCCTCTCATGACTGATGACATAGGCGTCCATATAGTCGGATTCACCGTAGGTACCTTCAATGAGGTGCAATTTTCCGGTGTTTTATATAATTCTGCTGTTTCAGCCCTAACAGAATCTTGAAGTTGGTGAGATACCATATAATTAATGCTGGCAGCTAGTTTTTCTTCCATAGCCTCACCACTTCCTTCAGGTATAGCAACATCTTTTGCCATATCAGGCACATATGGCCTTTTCTTTTTTATTTGTGGTGTGCACTCATAATCCACATCACCACTTTCAGGGTCCGTCTTTAGAAGCCCTGATACTCCTGGAATTTCATCAAAGGAGACTTCCTCCACCCTTAATCCTGGGTCTGGAGTTTCATATTCCCAATTTGGCACATAACCATATTCTGGATATTCAAACCCCTCAGGGTCTGTTTGGGAAAATTCTGGGTTCTTTGACTCTTGTCTCATAATATTTTGGAGCACTTTCTCCATATGTTCCATTTTAAGCCATATAGCTTTATTATCCGGAGCAATTTCAGAGTCATCATCAGAAACCACGGGCCTCACGGATTTCTTTTTACTTTTCTTAGGCACATTTTCCTCCGTGGTTTTAGTTTCTGGAGGAATTATAGTCTCACTAGCGGGTGAATCAACGGCAACCGGTATCGGAACCGGCTCCGCACTAATCTCTTGTCCCGACTCTTTAACCTCTCCCCGATTCAATCTTTTTACCCGCAAAATCTTCCTCTGAGACTTCTCCATTTTGTTTCAATTTTTTATCTTTGCTGGAGCTGTACGCCAGCGTGACTCTGATTTTTTGTAAACAATTTTTACTTTCATTTTGCTGGTTCTATATGCCAGTGTAACGTTTTTTGAACGCCCTAAAGTAAATCAATTGCACTTACCTGCGGGCCTGTTCTTACCGCTGAGGAGAGCTGCGCTCTACAGCTCTTGCTTCTGCCGTCAGCGTCGACATAATGCCGATCAAGCGCCAGGCGGGGCTTCTTCACGTAGTCACTCACGTGACTCCGAAGTAAAATGGTCGGTTATCTTGATATTAAAATTCATCTTCATTCATAAGAAAGAAAAAATATTTACTACCACATTAAGTTCACCTAGTCTATCATACTTATTTCAGAAAAAAACAATAATCATTTCTCATTATTATTTCAGTATGAATGCTAGTGGCAATGCCTTTGTTTAAGTGACATCCAATTAGGGAGGCAAAGTGGTGCAGTGCCTTATAGCACCAGACACCTGGGTTAGATCCTGTTTGTATGTCCTCCCGGTGATCTGCGTGGGTTTTCTCCACGTGGTCTGGTTTCCTCCCATGTACAGGTTTGTAGGGTAATTGGCTTGGTAAAATTGTACATTGTCCCTAGTGTGTAGGATAGAGTTAGTGTGCGGGGATCGATGGTCGGCGCGGACTTGGTGGGCCAAAGGGTCTGTTTCCATGCTGTATCTATAAACTAAACTAAATCCCTTACCGCCTCCAGAAAGATTAAGGATACCACCTGAAATAAAATATTAGAATGTTCCATACCAATTTCAAGTTCTGAGCTTTTGTCTCTAGTTACTTGTCGATGGTTGATTGCCAAATTTGATGGAGCAATCAAAAATCCAAAAGTCAGAAAATACAGCACTTATGTAACATGTTGTGAATTGGTAGATACTATCTCAATAACCTTTCAATGACTACTTTGCAATTACCAAATTTTGAAAGTGTCACGTGTATAATTTTAAAATCATTTTCTGATCAGTATTAAAAACAGATTTGCGCTTTGAATTTAAAGTTGTGGCCAGAGGGCTTCTACTCTCACTTCCACCCTCATATTGATAGTTTAACAAGCATCTTATTATGGCCTCAATACAGACTTGCATTTACATACTACCCGTCACAAGCTCAGAACATCTCAAAGCACATCAAATCTTCTAAGAACTCTTCAAGTGTAACTACCTCTGCAGTTTAGGATATATGCCAGCTGTTTTTTGAACATTTCATACTCTCGCTGCATTTTGATAAAAAGTACACATCTATTTTCGTGAGAATAAGTGGGGAATAAATATTGAGTTTTCTTTGTTTCACACTGATTGATCAGGGCATGGCATTGAAGGTAATATTTTCAGCCTCTCCAGGCACTGGAGGAAGAAAAGTTATCCATACCTCTAAACTTCAAAATGGTTCCACTATCCATCGTACGCATTCAAATTGAGTTGGAACATGCCAATTGTAGGTAGGTGGGACTAGTGTAGATGGCGCACGCTGGTCAGCATAGGCAAGTTGGGCTGAAGGACCTGTTTCCGTGCTGTATGACATAATGACTCAACGACTCTATGCTCAACTCGTCCTTCTTCCTATACTCATACTCAATGCTATTCCCATGGTCACACTCATCCCATGGCAATCCTGGCGGTCCAAACCACCTCCTGCCCTTGCTCATAGAAACATAGAAAATAGGAGGAGGCCATTTGGCCCTTCGAACCAGCACCAGCATTGCAATCATGCCTGATCATCCACAAACAGAAACCCGTGCCTGCCTTCTCCCCATATCACTTGATTTCTCTAGCCCCTAGAACTCTATCTAACTCTCTTTAAAATTAATCCAGTGAATTGGCCTCTACTGCCGTCTGTGGCAGAGAATTCCACAAATTCACAACTATCTGGGTGAAAATGTTTTTTCTCATCTCAAGTTTTAAATGGCCTCTCCTTTATTCTTAGACTGTGGCCCCTGGTTCTGGACTCCCCCAAAATTAGAAACATTTTTCCTGCATCTAGCTTGTCCAATCCTTTTAGAATTGTATACGTTTCTATAAGATCCCCTCTCATCCTAAATTCCACTGAATACAAGCCCAGTCTTTCCAATCTTTCCTCATATGACGGACCCGCCATCCCGGGGATGAACCTAGTGAACCTACGCTGCACATCCCTCAATAGCAAAGATGTCCTTCCTCAAATTAGGAGACCAAAACTGCACACAATACTCCGTATGTTGGCTCATCAGGGCCTTGTACAACTGCAGAAGGACCTCTTTACTCCTATACTCAAATCCTCTTGTTAAGAAGGCCAACATGCCATTAGCTTTCTTCACTTGCTGCTTCACCTGCACGTTTACTTTTAGTGACTGGTGTACAAGGACACCCAGGTCTCATTGCACTTCCCTTTTTCCTAATCTGACACCATGGAGAAAATAATCTGTCTCCTTGTTCTTGCTGCCAAAGTGGATAACCTCACATTTATCTACATTATACTGCATCTGCCATGCATCTGCACACTCACTCAATCTTTCCAAGTCACCCTGCAACCTCCTAGCATTCTCTTCATAGTTCGCACTGCTCCTGCGAGACAGAATGTTCTGCTAGCGGTTTGTGGCTTCAGGCTGCACTGTTTCCTGCAACTCCAACCTGATAGTCTTCCAAATCAGCTTGAAGAAAGGTCCAGACAAAAAATGTCACCTATCCATGTTCTCCCGACATGCTGCCTAACCTGCAGAGTTATTCTAGCACTTTGTGTCATTTTATGCAAACAGCATCTGCAGTTCCTTGTTTCTACTGATAGTCATTTAACAGTTTGTAGTTTTAAAAAGCCGTTGAACTATTTTCAAATGTTTCTGATAGTCATGGACATTTACAATCAGTTCACAAGGATTAAATAAAATACAATATACTTTTTAAAAACATTAATTTTTCTTAATCCATATTAATTGACAGAAATTGATTGAAAACATTAAGATTAAGAAAAACAAAATAGTAAGATTAAATGAGAACTTACCAGTCTGAAGTTTGATCTTTATTTTATGAGGAGTTACGATGAGCGATTTCGTGAAGAAGCCCCGCCAGTCCGCATGAGCGTCAATCTTCAAAGCAGTGGTGTGAAATCACAGATAATAGTTGTTGAACTAACATAGTAAGATTAGAGATGACTAGAACTACCAGATGATCTTTATAATACGAGGGTTGGGAGTGGAGGGCACGTAATTGCTCATCATAACTCCTCATAAAATAATGATCAAACTTCAAACTGGTAAGTTCTCATTTAATCTTACTATTTTACTTCGGAGTCATGTGAGTGATTCCATGAAGATTTCAAAGCTCTGTGATTTCATGCCGTGAGATCGAGTCCACACAGCCACAACTGCCTTAATTGACAGATGAGGGAAACATTCATAATGAATGAATAATAATAGTAACTCCTCTCATCCGGGAGTAAACTTAACCACTGAACCTAAAATAGAGTTGGCAAATACCCCTGGTATGGCAATAAGTTATTATGAAATGTTAAGGAGTTTGTTCGTTCTACCATCCTGCAGCTGCTAGGATGTGGGCCAGCGGAACATACCTTTGCTGCTGATGTTGTAGCAGACCTGGTGGAGTGAGATTTGAAAAATATCAGTATCTACTCCTGCATGAGCCAAAACCCATTTTAATCACCTGGAGATGGTCTGAACCAATACCTTCTGATAAAGTTTTTGTAATAAACAAACATTGCTAGTTCAGAGCCTCTAAGGCTCTTGGTGACCTTGACGCATTGTTGTACATGTGTGATCATACATAACCGAAAGGTCCATGGGATATGCCATGAAACTAGTTTGACGTCAAGTCTGCTCTGCTTAACTAAATATTAAAATATAATATTATTTGCAGATGTAACCATCCTGTCCAGTCACAACATGTAGTGACTGAACCCGTTGTGCTGACCAGCGCCATGAGGATAACTACTTTATGAGAGCCGAGCCAAAGCTGAGGATGTAGCTGGAGCCCCCTGGTGAAATAGTGTTAATACCATGTCAATATCCCATACTGCCCTGTGCTTGTCCTGGGAGAACTTGTGTGAAAGATATCCTTTGTAAAATCGGTATCTGAGGGTGAAACCCGACAGAGTGGGTCCCGTTTGCTGCAGCTAATATGACGGGAAGGCACGTTGGCACAGTTAATGGTCCTATAATTTAATTTATTGTCAAGGACCCATTTGAAACAAACTCCAAGACATCAGTTACCTGTACCGTATTAGATGTAACATTAGTATTCAAACAAACGCTTCCCATCTCCTGAAGAGGAAATGTAATGCTTTTCTTTTTTGGTGCTATCCCTGCACTCTGCAGTGAGCACATACATGGATCGGTCTGACAATCCAAGCCGCAGGAGCAGTCTACTCAGAATCTATAAGTAAATAAATTGATTTTAGCACGCAGAGGCTGGTTTCCCGAGACACAGGGCTGAACCAGCAAAGTTTTACGTTTAGAATAACCATAAAAGATTGTATTATGACTCCCGACAAAAGCGGGAAGCATGGCTGTATAGGCCAGTCAGACAGAACGACAACCTAAAGCGGGATCTTGCCGACTTTATTGCAAGACCCGACTGATGAGACAAAAATGGAGGGAGACAAAAATAACTTCCTTCTCCTTGTAGCGAGAATGTATCTTTCGTCCCTGTTATGCCACACATTTTGCAACCGGTAAATGAGCCTGGAAACAAACTTATCGATATTCGGTGTTCCATTGTGATGATACTCCAACTCAAAATGAGATTAAGTAAATTATTACAGGATATTCTGACTTGATTGCATCCATGTGACTAACATATGCCACCACCAAAGTGTATCAACTCAACTTTGAGCATGCATATTCGCACAACAACCCTTTAATCTATAGAATGCACCTAGTGTCTATAGGTAGTTGATACCAATAACCGAATAATTGTTAACTCATGCAAACCTCCTCCGCCTCTGAACTAGAGATGGCATTCATAATTTTCCACCTGAGAGCCCCATCAGTTTATAATATAACTGAAATTTTACTAACCAGATTACTGGGGCAATGCTGAATACTGTTCGTCTACCATTCTGACTTTGGTAGCTTCAGCTGGTAATAGCATAACATCCGTCACAAAGACCTACATGGCACTTAAGAGATTACTACTTTGCACGATGTAAGCTCCCCCATTTGCACAGCTGAAACACAGCTGTTATATTGCCAATTACACTTGATGAATAGAAGGCTGCTTATCACAACAAGATTGTTTCAGGCTCCTACTAATTCCAATCTCTTACCCCAGGGCGGAGTCACAGGCTAATTAATAGTTAAACGGAAATCCCAATGGTCAACACATCTAGTTGGTATCACCTTAATTTGTCTTAAATATAGTTTGAGGCTGAAACTGTTGATTTTACCAACATACAGTGTTAGAATATCCTCCAGACAAGACATAACAAATGTTTTTTGAGCTCTGACCAGTTCAAGCATTAGTTTTGGTAACTTGGTAAGTAACCTATGAGGCATGGAGTAAATGAGGTGCTAGAGGAGTATAAAGAATGTAAAAAGAATCTTAAGAAAGAAATTAGGAAGGCTAAAAGAAGATATGAGGTTGCTTTGGCAAGAAAGGTGAAAGTAAACCCAAAGGGTTTCTACAGCTATATTAATAGCAAAAGGATAACGAGGGATAAAATTGGACCATTAGAGAACCAGAATGGACAGCTATCTGCAGAGCCAAAAGAGATGGGGGAGATGTTGAACAATTTCTTTTCTTCGGTATTCACCAAGGAGAAGGATATTGAACTCGGTGAGTTAAGGGGAAAGAGTAGAGTAGCTATGGAAACTATGAGATTCAAAGAGGAGGAAGTACTGACACTTTTGAAAAATATAAAAGTGGATAAGTCTCCAGGTCCTGACAGGATATTCCCTAGGACATTGAGGGAAGTTAGTGTAGAAATAGCAGGAGCTATGACAGAAATATTTCAAATGTCATTAGAAACGGGAATAGTGCCGGAGGATTGGCGTACTGCGCATGTTGTTCCATTGTTTAAAAAGGGTTCAAAGAATAAACCTAGCAATTATAGACCTATTAGTTTGACATCAGTGGTGGGCAAATTAATGGAAAGGATACTTAGAGATAATATATATAAGCATCTGGATAAACAGGGTCTGATCAGGAACAGTCAACATGGATTTGTGCCTGGAAGGTCATGTTTGACAAACCTTCTTGAATTTTTTGAAGCGGTAACTAGGGAAATTGATGAGGGTAAAGCAGTGGATGTTGTCTATATGGATTTCAGTAAGGCCTTTGACAAGGTTCCCCATGGAAGGTTGGTTAAGAAGGTTCAATCTTTGGGTGTTAATGGCGGAGTAGCAAGATGGATTCAACAGTGGCTGAATGGGAGATGTCAGAGAGTAATGGTGGATGGCTGTTTGTCAGGTTGGAAGCCAGTGACCAGTGGGGTGCCTCAGGGATCTGTGTTGGGTCCACTGTTGTTTGTCATGTACATCAATGATCTGGAAGATGGGGTGGAAAATTGGATAAGTAAGTATGCAGATGATACTAAGATAGGTGGTGTTGTGGATAATGAAGTAGATTTTCAAAATCTACAGAGAGATTTGGGCCATTTGGAAAAGTGGGCTGAAAGATGGCAGATGGAGTTTAATGCTGTGAAGTGTGAAGTGCTACATCTTGGCAGGACAAATCAAAATAGGACGTACATGGTAAATGGTAGGGAATTGAGGAATGCTGTGGAACAGAGGGATCCAGGAATAACTGTGCATAGTTCCCTGAAGGTGGAATCGCATGTAGATAGGGTGGTAAAGAAAGCCTTTGGTGTGCTGGCTATAAATCAGAGCATTGAATATAGGAGTAGGGAAGTAATGTTAAAATTGTACAAGGCATTGGTAAGACCAATTCTGGAGTATGGTGTACAATTTTGGTCGCCTAGTTATAGGAAGGATGTCAACAAAATAGAGAGAGTACAGAGGAGATTTACTAGAATGTTGCCAGGGTTCCAGCAACTATGTTACAGAGAAAGGTTGAACAAGTTAGGTCTTTATTCTTTGGAGCGCAGAAGGTTAAGGGGGGACTTGATTGAGGTCTGTAAAATGATGAAAGGGATAGACCGAGTTGACGTGGATACGTTTTTCCCATTGAGGGTAGGGAAGATTCAAACAAGAGGGCATGACATGAGAATTAAGGGACAGAGGTTTCGGGGTAACGTGAGGGGGAACTTCTTTACTCAGAGGGTGGTGGCTGTGTGGAATCAGCTTCCAGCAGAAATGGAGGAGGCAGGATCGATTTTAACATTTAAGAGTAAAGTGGATAGGTATATGGACGTGAAGGGAATGGAGGGGTATGGTCTGAGTGCAGGTAGATGGGACTAGGGGAAAACAAATGGTCGGCACGGACTGGAAGGGTCGAGAGGGCCTGTTTCCATGCTGTAATTGTTATATGGTTATATGGTTATATGGTTAACTGAAGTTAACCCATTTTGCAATGTTTTTTATCATTGCCCTATCCAGATAAGTTCAAATGTCTCCGGTGATCCCTGTAAATGGGAAAATCCTATGGAAATCAGATGCGAAATTTCGATTCGGAAAATTTTATACTGCACATGCGAGTTAAATGACATTCTGCATCTTTCGCAATGAGCAGGCCACGCCAATTCAGTACCTGCTCTAGCAACAATTCTGGCCCGATTTCCGAGCTTGTCTTGAAAACCAATCCTGGCCATAACTCTGAGCCTGCATCTGGAAGCAATTCCGTGCTTGGAACCCTAGTATTGTGCAGTTTTACATGGTTAGATGCCATAACCATTTGTGTGTTGTAAGGCCACTAGGGCCCCTTCCATCCTTACCAAGGGAATTCTGCTTTCATACAACACATAAACTAAACGCATGTTATCATTATCATTTGTACAAAAAATAAGTGTAAATATTACCAACTTGTAGATGGTCCCATATTTTTCCTAAGACCGACTTGGGCCTGGGCTTCAAGACCTCTGCCCAGCTTTCATGCTACCACCAACTTCAGTGAACTGCTTACTGCCAATGGAGGCGTGGGGTGCGTTGTCGCCGCAACGATGAAGCTTTGCTCGTCGTTGTACCTTGATTGGTCCGACAGCTTTTGCTTCCTCATCCAGGTTTTACCTGTTGAATAGGTCTTACCTGAAGAGAAGATTTGGCGGCTGGTCTTTAATGTCACCCCTGATAGCGCTGTTCATTCCCGGCACCTACAGCATGAGGGGAACTCTAGCCCCTTCTGGGTATCATGCCACCTTCATTTGCGAGGACTCTCTTGAATCTTTGCTCCCGTTCGATCCACGGACGTATTTTAGAATTTGAAGTCAGTTACCCACTGACCACTCGCACTCCCCTCCACAGAGAAGGAGATTCGTAGGCAGCCCTGAACAGGTGCTGCTGCAGGCCCCTGCCCCATGGTATGCTCATCAGCTATACCGCCGATCTCGGAGTCAGAACAAAACTGACTCCGTGTGCTCACCTCCTCCAAGAGGGAGACGTCATGCAGCCCTTCTACAGGTGCTGCTGCCACAGGCCCACGAGGAGACCCACGGATATGAAGCTCCTCTTGCTGGAGCATATCGTGATGGAGCATTCTCTCCATCAGGAGCTCTTCCCAGACAGCCCTTCAACAGGTGCTGCTGCCATGGGTCCCCACGGAGACCCGTGGATATAAAGCTCCTCTTGCTGGAGCATCTTTTCTGAACAACCCTGAAACAGGTGCTGCTGCCACGGACTCACAGGAGACCCGGGCTGATAGCTCCCTCCTTTGGAGCGTATCATTGTGGAGCCACCTCTGCATCAGGTGCTCCATGTGGGCCAAATGTTCAAAGATGCTACCCATTGATGGAGGGGAACCCTCCTGGCCTAACTCCCCGAGTCCATAGGTCTGACCGACTTATTGTTGGATTTACCTTTTTTCATGGGCACACCATCGGTCTGGGACCCACTGACCGCACTGTCAGCGACTCTGGTGGTGACACTGCTCCTGGATTCACCCCCTCCACGGGAATCACAGCGGTCCGAAACTGCTGACACACTGTCAGCGACTCTGGTGGCGATACCGCTCCTGGATTCACCCCCTCCACGGGAATCACAGCGGTCACTGCGGTAGCGAACCCTGATGGCCGCCGTTTACCCGCGCTTCAGCGGTGCTGACCGGAGTATCAATTCCCCCCGGCCCAACTGGTTCCCCACGGCCTGTCCAGACTTCACCCCGACATCCAGCAGGAAACCTCTTATAAAAGAGATTCCTGCAAGAAAACACACCTGTATAAAAAATAGAAACTTACCTGCAGGTTTAAACTTACTGCTGGCAGGAGCGATGTGCCTGCCAGTCCGGTGCGTCGCCATGCGAACGACGTAATGACGTGCATGTGGACTGGCGGAGCTTCTTCACGGAATCACTCATGTGACTCCGAAGTAAAATCTAATTCATCATTTCAATTAAGGCCTATGGTCCATTCTAATAAATTAGGTTTCCCCAATGGAAGCCAACACTACGGTACTAGATGTAAAGAGCCTCTGATCGTTCAGCTCAGAATATTCAAGCTATACTAGTGAACTCAATGCTGAGTTCAGGAGCAACGTGGTAGACCTGATGTGCTAGCCTTTGATATATAGCTTGTTCTCTGGTTAACTGTTCAGTAGAATGCCATTGACCACCTACTACTCAATTGGAGACCAGTGCTATTCATCCCAATTTTGCAAATGACTAACAGTATCACAAGCTCGTCAGCAAAGTTTGCCATTCTAATAATTCTTATGAGCAAACATGTTCAAGCACTTCTGTGGAATTTCTTTATCATTTTCCAGAAATATTAATAACATTTGCTGCCTCTGGTTTACAAGAAAATTTAAACAAAATACAAAGTGCTGGAAGAACTCAGCAGACCAGACTATATGTATGGAAAGGAACTGCAGATGCTAGTATATACTGATAGAACACAAAATGCTGGAGTAACTCAATGGCAGCATCACTGGAGAAAATAGATGGGTGCCGTTTCAGGTCGGGACCCTTCTTGAGACTGTTCAGCAGACCAACCAGCAGCTGACTATTCAGTCTGAAGAATGGTTCCGACCCAAAATATTGTTCATTCACTTCCCTTCACAGATGCTGCGTGGCTTTGTTTTTTGCTCAAGATTCCAACATGCGCTGCCTCTTGCGTCTGCAAGAAAATTGAAGGTTAATATTAAACCAAAGGAAAAGACCTAAAGTTGTCAGAAATGGCAGCAGGGCTTGAGATTGGGAGCACTTAGAATCCAGGACTAATAGATTGATCAACAAAGGGACATGTGAGTAAAGTGGTGAGGAACATAAATTTCAAGAGCTTCTGAAAGAAAAGTCAGGTGAAGTAAACTGTTGGCAGACAAAAATCAGAGAATTAGGGATAGGGACATTGCAGTGAAATTAAACAAATAATTGTGTTGATATTAATTTGAGGACTCAATTTCTTTTTAATGGTGAGAAATGTTGGTATTCATTTTTGAACAGGTCATTGAAAGACAACGTAGGTGTGTCAACATTTATTAAGGGAGGTTTTGAGCACAAGTAAAATGTGTAGGAAGAAACTGCAGATGCTGGTTTAAACCGAAGATAGATACAAAAAAACCTTGTGGGTTAGACAGCATCTCCGGTGAAAAGGAATAGATGACATTTCGGGTCAAGACCCTTCTTCAGACTGAGACTCAGGGGACAAGAAGTAAAATGTTTTATTGCATTTATTTAGAGCTTTGCTGGAACTAGACATGGGTATTTATTATGTATTTATTACGTAAGAAGAGATTAGAAGATGGTAATCAGAACATCCCTTATTTCGATAAGACAAGGCTTGCATTTTCTTGAGTTTAGAGGAATGAGAGGAAAAACTTATTGAAATGTATACAATTCCGACACGATTCAACAAGATGGATGCAGGGAATATGTTTTGTCTTGCTGATGTGACAGACTCAGATTTTGCAGTAAATTATTTAGGAATGAAATAAGGAGAATTATTACCTATACGAGGTAGTTTTACCGGGCAATATTAGTTGGCATTTTGACAGGTCCAAAAACGCGCAGTTTCCGGCGGGCAATATCACTTGATATTTTTCTTCTTCCAGGTTTCGCCATTGAAAAACGCGCAGTTTCCGGCGGGCAATATTACTTGATATTTTTCTTCTTCCGGTTTTCGCCATTGACTTTTGCTAAAGGGGAGCGGCAGCCAATCAGAGGATTTATCCAGCTTCACGGGGAGGCCAATCAGCGCCTGTTGCTAAGCGAGCGGCGGCCAATCAGAGGAATCTCACACGGTGAGGCCAATCAGCGCCTGTTGCTAAAGGGGAGCGGCGGCCAATCGCGAAGAATCAGGTCACGGCATCTAAACAAACATGGCAGCCTCCAGCAGTGCGAGATTCGCGTCTCTTGACGACGACGGAATTATTTTAATTTACGTGGGGATAGGTAATAATTATAATATTGACTGGCTTCTTTCAGGAGACACCAGGAATATTGCCCGCACTGAAATCATATTGCCCTCGTCTTCGACTCGGGCAATATGATTTCAGTTTGGGCAATATTCCTGGTGTCTCCCTCAAGGCCAGTCAATATTATATTAATGTCTTCACTTAGCGGGCAGTGAATCTTTGGAATTTGTTTAGGAAGAAACTGCAGACTCTGGTTTACACCGAAGATGGACACAAAATTGCTGGAGTAACTCAGCGGGACAAGCAGCATCTCTGGATAGAATAAATGGGTGACCGTTCATGTCGAGACCTGTATCTTTGAAATGATCCTACTCAAGAGAGTTGTGAAAACTCCATTGTTAGATCCATTCAATAATGGACTTTGCAATAAACAGTCTTGCTCTATTAAAAGGACATAAAGTGCTGGAGAAACTCAATGGGTCAAGCAGCATCTCTGAAGAATGTGGATAGGTGATGTTTTGGGTTGGGACCCTTCTTCAGAATGATTCCGTGAGGTGGGGGAAGGGGAAGAAAGCCTGAAGAGAGGAGTGGCAGACAAAGTGTGATGGCTAACATGTCAACTCAGGTGAGGGGGGCAGGATTGAAGAGTGGCAAATTGAGAAGCCGGATGAGGATGGAATGTAGAAGGAGGAGGAGGGAGAGAGAAGAAATAGTTGAGAGTCCAGGTGGGGCACAGAGAAGGGGAGGGAATTGTGTGGCGGAGAAAGGGGTGGAGGAGGGAGGATTGTTAGAAGTTATTGGATAATTCAATGCTTATGTTTCTAATGGGATGGTATAAGAATGTGGAGTGAAAGAAGATTGTTCATGACCTTGATGAATGGTGGAGCTGACATGTGGGCAGATTGAAAATTCTTACTGTAAGTTCCTATAGTCATTAAAATATTGTGTGGACGGATTTTTGATGTGTGCATGAATATGTTAATTTCTATTAATATACGTTGTAAATTTAAACTCACTGAATCCAATTGGCCCTCAGTGAGAGGACTTCAAAAGCCAATTACACTTTATTGAATTTGACTGATAAAATACACATTGAAGTTTATTGTCATACCGCTTCTATTATATTTCGTGAGAATGTTTTAATTGGTCAAGTTTTTGTACTTAATTGAAGACACTGCTTCACAAACAATATTGCCTAAATTGGGATAACGGTGTAGATTACGAACATCCCTGACGGAGCAACTCCCTGCTGTAGCCATTGTGCATTTTTTTCCAACTTTTATTCATCTCTTTAACTAAGAATATTAAACATGGCTCCAATTAATTCCAGTTACATAATTTTCTCCTCTTGACCCCATCACCTGCATATTGTCCTCTAAAAATGGACACCATTATGACTTGAATTTAGATATTAGGCAGATATTTAAATAATTATTTAGATAGATATTTCGATATTTAAATGTATATTTAGATAGTTTCTTTAGATAGATATTGAGATGGTTATTTGGATATTTTTTCAGATGGTTATTTAAGTGGTTAGCTCGCTACATAATTTACCTTCTGGTTACATAACCAGATCGATAGATAGATAGATATGACTTGAATATTTATTGCCATTCCTCCATTTGCTTTATTGTTACTTGGTCAAAACCTTTACTTGGTCAAAACCTCAGAAATAGAGTTCGAGATTGTACAACACAGAAACAAGCCCATAAGTTCCATGTGGCCTCTTCACCATATTTTAAAAGTAAATGTTACCATTTTCACAGTGAGCTTTCATAAGGGTCAGTATTAGCTGACAGTATAAAACCTAACAATTTTCCCCCTGACTCTCAGTCTGAAAAAGGGTCTCAACCCGAGACATGACCAATTCCATTTCTTCAGAGATGCTGCCTGAATGGCTGAGTTACAATAGACAATAGACAATAAACAATAGACAATAGGTGCAGGAGTAGACCATTTGGCCCTTCGAGCCAGCACCGCCATTCAATGTGATCATGGCTGATCATCCCCAATCAGTACCCCGTTCCTGCCTTCTCCCCACATCCCCTGACTCCGCTATTTTTAAGAGCCCTATCTAGCTCTCTCTTGAAAGCATCCAGAGAACCTGCCTTCACCGCCCTCTGAGGCAGAGAATTCCACAGATTCACCACTCTCTGTGAGAAAAAGTGTTTACTCGTCTCCCTTCTAAATGGCTTACTTCTTATTCTTAAACTGTGTCCCCTGGTTCTGGACTCCCCCAACATCGGGAACATGTTTCCTGCCTCTAGTATGTCCAAGCCCTTAACAATCTTATGTATTTCAATGTGATCACCTCTCATCCTTCTGAACTCCAGAGTGTACAAGCCCAGCTGCTCCATTCTCTCAGCATATGACAGTCCCACCATCCCGGGAATTAACCTTGTACACCTATGCTGCACTCCCTCAAGTTACTCAAGAGTTACTCAAGCATTTTGAGTGTTTTCAGTTTATACCAGCATCTGCAGTACATTCCTACACATATAAATATGAAATGGTAGATCGACTGTCGAAGAAGGGTCTCGACCCGAAACATCACCCATTCCTTCTCTCCAGAGATGCTGCCTGTCCTGCTGAGTTACTCCAGCTTTTTGTGTCTATCTTTAATATGAAAAATTAGTTCTGCTATTCTATTCTGTGTATTTTTAATTTCCTCTGCTTTTAGTTCATGAGTGGACCCTTTGCTTTTCATTACATTTATCAGTCATATGAGCCTAAATGCAGGGAGCATGATTGAGGTCTGCAGATCATTACATAGTTGACAGTGAGGAAAAAAGTCGTATGCTTCAAGGTGTTATGAACAAAGTACATAAAACAGTAGAGCACAGGAACAGGCCCTTCAGCCGAAATGTTAAACATGATTCCAAGACTAACTCTTACCTGCCTGCATGTAATTCATATCCCTCCATATGCTTGTGCCTATCCAAAACCCTTTTATATGCCATTATTGTATCTGCCTCCATCACCATCCTCAGCAGCATGTTTCAGGCACTCACCACGCGCTGTGTAAAAAATCAGTTGCACAACTCTAACCATTGCCCCACTCACTTTAAAACCATGCCCAGTAGTATTTGATATTTCTATGCTGAGAAAAAAAAGTTTGACTCTCTACCCTATCTATGCCTCTCATCATTTTCTGTACTTCTATCGGGTGTCCCCTCGCCCTCTGTATGGAATGGTTAGTTCAGCACAAGAGTAACAAAATAAATTCAATGCCTAGAAATATGAGGCAATGTATTTGATGAGGGGAAAATATGCCAAGACAGCACACAATAAAAAGGCAGAGACTGAGAAGTATAAAGGAAGAGTGGGCTTAGGAAGCATGCCATCAAGTCCCTGAAGGTGCCAGGTCAAGTGGATAAAGCAATTAAGAAAGTAAATGGGATATTATCCTTTATTGGCCAAAGTATGGAATAGAAGGGCGGCGCAGTGGCGCAGCGGTAGAGCTTCTGCCTTGTAGCGCCAGAGACCCAGGTTCGACCCTGACTATGGGTGCTTGTCTGTACGGAGTTTGTACATTCCCCTGGTGACCTGCATTGGTTTTCTCCGAGATCTTCCGTTTCTTCCCACACTCCAAAGACGTACAGGTTTGCAGATGCATTGGCTTGGTACAAATGAAAATTGTCCCTAGTGTGTGTAAGATAGTGTTGGTGTGCGGGGATCGGTGCCGACTCAGTGGGCCAAGAATAGAGAGCACATGCCATCACTGAATAATACATTATTTCAGCCACAGTTGGAATCAACAAATCAAAGTCCCGGTTACTCTAACTGGTCATCACACTTTACAGGATGGTTGTGATAGCACTAGAATGGGTGCAGAGGAGATTTATTAAGGTGGTGCCAGAAATGGAGTCTTTTATTACAGCATAAAGGAAGATCGACGAGGCTAGTCCTTTTCCTTTTAACATACTGAGGAGAGATTTTATTGAGAGGCCTAAATAAAGTTGAGAGAAATGATTTACTTTTCGCAGTAGAGGACTCTATAACTGGCAGTCATTGATTTAAGATAATTGGTAGGATTAGATGGGAATTAAGGGCCTGTACACTTGGGCGACTGCGGAGCGTCAGTGATTGACGCCCGTAAAACCGTCTAGTTGCACGACATACACGCTGACGTACATGCGGGTGACGCCTGGTTAGAGGTTGAGGGTGTAAAATATTCTTCCCTTAATGCATGGATTTTAAACATTAATATATTAAATTTAATACAATAAAATCAATTGTGCAAATGAAAAGACACGTGAGTCGTGCCGTTTTATTTATAGATGTATTGGTCTGTTTCCAGATCCGATCACCAGGGATGGATTCAGTGAGTGTATCCATCCTCTCCCCTCTTCCCCCCTCCCGCCCCTTCTCTCCCTCCCTTCTCTCATTCTTCACCCCCCACCCCCCCCATTTTCCCAACGCCCCCCCATTTGTCGACCCAGCCTGCGACCAGCGATCCCCCGCACACTGTGCACCCTTGCACCTTTGGAGTGCGGGAGGAAATCCAAACCCTAACCCTAATCCCAGCCCTATCCCTAAGCGTGTGTGGGATAGTGTGCGGGGATCTCTTGGTCGCAGGCTGGGTCCACAAATGGGGAGGGGGCATCAGAGAAAGTGGAGGGGGGGGTGGAGAATGGGAGAAGGGAGGGAGAAGGGGATGTGAGGGGAGGGGGGGTAGTGGATAAGGGGTAGAAGAGTGGAGCGGGGAGAAGGGAGTAAGAGGGGGGAAGGGAAGAAGGGGGAGAGGCGAGGGGAGAAGGGTAGGGCAGAGTGGAGAAGGAGGGATGGCGGCGGGAGGGGGATGAGAAGAGAGGGGAGTTCAGTCTACACTCACTGAATCCATGAAAAGAGATGGTGATCGGATCTGGAAGCGGACCAATACATCTATAAATAAAACTGAACGACTCATTTAGACATCTTTTCATTTGCAACATTGATTTTATTGTGTTAATTTTAATATATTAATGTTTAAAATCCATGTATTGAAGGAAGAATATTTTACTGCCCATCTGTGGTCCCTAACCCTAACCGGGCGTCACCCACAGGACAGCATATGTCAGTGTGTGACAGGGCCCACGACTTGATGAGACACCCAAATGTCGCCCCAGGATTTTGAACATTTCAAAATCCTGAGGCAACAGGGAAGCACCGCGTGTTGCCGCGCGTCACCGCATGCAATACCACGCCTCACTACGGTCACGCGCACGTTACGACGCGCCAACCTATTTTTAGGCTGTCGTGTAAATGCCGCGCAAATGACACCCAGGTGGGACAGACCCTTTAGAAACTTGCTTTTCATCCAGTGCTTGTTGGAGTTTGGAACTTTCATCTTCAAAAGGTGATAGATATAGATACTTTCACCACCATGAGAAGCACTTGGAGGTACACTTAATGTGGAATAACACAAACGTCTGTGAGTAAAGAGTGGGAAATCGGCTGAATGGGTCACTTTGTTGGCTAGAATAAACATATTGGATCATGACCTGCAAATTTGCATGATGCTACTAATGAGATGTAAAACGATACAGGACATAGAACATAGAACATATGCATTGCACAGGAATATAGAACATATGCATTGCCCACAAAATCTGTGCCAATCATGATTCTAAATTAAGCTAATCTCTTCCGCTTGCATGTGATCCATATTCCTCCATTCTCTACATATCTATGTGCCTATCGAAAGGCCTTTTAAATGTCACTGTCATATCTGATTTCAAAAGTCAATTTAGAAAAGTTTAGAGTTCAGGCAACTCTTTGTAAGACTGCCAGTGAAGGAGTGAATGAAATGGAGAGATGTGTAAAGGGCCCTAAGGCGATTTTTTTCGGTGACTGCCCGCGACTAGGCTGTTGCCACACACTCGCAGGGGTGTCGCCTGTATGATCGTAAGCAGTCTCCCCTGTCACCTAAAGAATCGTAGCATTTTTCTGGTCGCCGATGGATTTTGAAATGTTCAAAACGTTTCGGCGACAGTCATAGACCGTGGGCTTGTCATAGCTTGTCTTGCCCTGTCGTAGGTGTTATCTTAGGTTTTCGCCAGGATGCCTAGGTTGTCACCAGTAGCGACTTTGGAAAAGCACGTCTGCAGCTCATGTGATCAGGTAAAAAAAATGCTTGGACTTGCTGATTTTTTTTTGTTTGAAACAATGATGGGACCACCACATCAACATTCTTACCAGGTATCTAAATTTACAAACACTTTGTGTGAATTGGACTTGAAATTCATTGTCACACACAGCTTGTGAAATTTGAATTTATTTGCCTTACACTTAATATTGATATATTTCTGTGTTGCAGCCACTGTCACATGGGACCACCACAGATGCCACCACCATTGATGTCATGCTTACCGATGGCCACCTCACACATATGCAGGTCACCCAGTTCCACAGCACATCAGGTAGCCACAACTCCCAAATACACTGCCTGGCAGCTATCAAATACTAATGGCCTCTCTGGACTCTCAGCTGCATTCACAAACTATCCCAGCCTTGACTCACCCATACCTGAACAAGTGACACCAGGGGGTACCCCCAGAACAGAGACCCAGGACGCAAGTGGGCACTGGATTAATGGCAGGTCACAAATCTCCCTGAACATACGTAGCAGGCAAGCGGGGTCACTGGCAGATTCTGCAGGGGTAGTAACCACGTTGTTGTCGTCCAGGACCGCTGGAGCGTAGGTGAAAGTTCTGGCTCTCTTCATGGCTTCAGGTCCGACAAGGTTGAGTAAGGAGGGAGGCTTTAAGGGAGTCAGGATCAGCGCGGTGTGCGACGTTGACAAAGTGGGTGAAATCAAATTCAAACGTGGCCCAGCGCTCAGAGATGTCACCTCTAACAGACTAAGCACAAAAGGCACAAATCAAAAAAAGAAATAACACCCGATAGACAGGAGACGCAAGTATCTTCCAGCTTTGACACCATGTAAATAAGCAATTCACAAACTCTTAAAGTGAGCAACATCTTTTAATGATAGCACAGGGTATTACATACATCATCAAGCACAGGCTACATTCTTCTACTGAACTGTACCTAGGGAGGGGAAGGCGTTATGATTGATGTTAACTAGGCGGGGTTAATGGTACTGAGGTAATTATATTATTGGTTGCATGTATAAACCATCTACATTGGTGGCCACTGTTTTAGAGGCTTAAATGATGTCACATGTCTTCAGTTGTCTTCAGTTGTCATGGACAGTCGTAGCTTGTCGTAGTTTGTCACGGGTGGACGTAGGTTATCGTAGGTGTCGTCGTAGGTTGCCATAGGTGTGGTCGTAGGTGGAAGAACTAACCAGCGACGATTGGGTCGCTGGTTGTCGGTAGCTTGTTGTCAATTAGGTGGTATGTTGTTGTAGTTGTTGTCGTAGGGGGGTCCAGTCGCCAATTTTTCGGCAACCTGCTACGATTATGACTGTTGCCGGCAGTCGCCTGATAAATCGCCTTAGGCCCTTAAGTGTCCAAAGTTGAAATGCTGAGTAAAATTATCCGTCTCTGTACATCTAGCTCATTGAAGCTGCAGTTGGACTTATGCTGCTGTGTGGGTTAGAACAGCTGAGCTGTTTTCCTTTGTTCTACTCACGCTTACTGTCCACTCTTACCAGCACCTTTACACCACTTTTCCAATAAGCTTTATTAATGAAGGCAAGAAGACAAGCATGAGTAAGTTTGCATGCTTGCCTTTAATTGGTGTTTCATACACAGGGTTTGTAAGTTAACATACGTAAATCAAATTTGGTCCCAGGAGGAATTCTGAGAGCATCAGCAAAAATGCATTAATGTACCATTAATACTAATGCACTAAATTACTTTAATGTACATTTAGCATGTGCGTTAGCTGTAACACAAAGAGTAATTGCACCCCCCCCTTTGTGTTCATTAAAAGAAATGACTTCCTTACATAAATGTTATTACTCCTGTGATTATGCAATAAAGTAAAATTTTAAAATTCTAATTTGAATATAATAGGTGTGGAACAACAGCTTCCAGAGAATTATAAAACATCAGTTCAATCAGAGGCTTCAAATGAAATCATAGATGCAAATGTAAAATATGTTCCTTAAAAGTTATTTGAGTCCCTGAGTTTAAACTTCATCAGTATATTCTACCTTGATATTTGTTATTTTAAGTACATATGTATCAGGCAGTTTTTGCAACATGTGAAAAATTGTTGAGGTGTTGGAGGAGTTTGTAAAATAACAGCTGAAAATAAATCCTTATGACTTGTTCAATGAATAATCACATCATTGTCACATAGACCAAGTGATACTCAGAACGCAGGACAAATAAAATGAGAGGAAAGGGGATTATTTGGGAGCGGCACGGTGGTGCAGCGGCAAAGTTGCTGCCTTACAGCGCTTACAGCGCCAGGGTCCCAGGTTCAATCCCGACTACGGGCGCTGTCTGTATGGAGTTTATACGTTCTCCCCGTGACCATGTGGGTTTTCTCCAAGATCCTCGGTTTCCTCCCACACTCCAAAGATTTGTAGGTTAATGGCTTGGTATAAATGAAAATTGTCCCTAGTGTGTGTAGGATAATGTTAATGTGCGAGGATCGCTGGACTTGTTGGGCCAAAGGGCCTGTTTCCGCGCTATATATCTAAACTAAACTAAACTAAATAAACTAAATTGAAGCCAAGCTAGAAAAGGGGATAACTATTTCTCTTCCTATTCATAAAATAAATTATATAATGTTTTCTCAAAAGATTATATACGTGTTTGGAACTCTACTGGTTCCAATTATTTTGCCACTAGATTGGTCAAGCTTCATCTAGATATATTAAGGATATACTTTGGGTCACTGACCCTTTCTTCTCATTCCGAAGATTAGAAATAAACAGTAGAGTAGGAAGGGTAAAAGACTATAGGGCCTGTACCACTTAGGTGATTTTTTTAAAAATAGACTGTCGCCACATGGTTGCGGGATGACGCTTGGATTGTCGTGAGTTGTCTCCTCAAGTGTCGTAACTTTTTTTCTTGTCGCTGCTGGATTTTGAAATATTCAAAACCTTTTGGTGGGCTTGAAGTTGCCTGTCTTCTCCGATCATAGGTGCTGTCGTAGGTTGTCGTAGGTTGTCACCAGGATGACGCCAGGTGACGTTGGTTGTCGCTGGGTTATGGCCTCGGTGATTTCCATGGGCGACAGCCTACGTCATCCTACGCCAACCGGCGACAGTAGTGGCGTCAAGAGGTCTTCAGTTGTCTTCATTTGTCGCCGACAGGGTCACAGCTTGTCGTAGCTTGTCGCGGGTGGAGGGTGGAGGTAGGTTGACTTTGGTAGATCGAAGGTTGTCGTAGGTGTCGTCGTAGTTGCCATAGATGTGGTCGTAGGTGGACGTCACAAGTCGCGAGGAATTGTGTTTCCGGTTGACGTAGCTTGTCGTAGCCTGACGTCGACTAGGTGGTAACTTGTCGTAGACATTGTTGTAGGGTGGGTCCATTTTGGCATCCCGTTACGACTGTGACTGTCGCCAGCAGTCGCCTAAAAAATCGCCTAAGTGGGCCAGGCCCTTAACAGCCCAATTTTCATTAAAAATTGTGTTGATGGAAAGAACTTTAATGTATAAAGAATCTCTTAATTTTTGTCATTATTTTTTATTTATGAAAGAAATTGAAGTAAGTTGTCGATGTAGCTTTGTACAGTCAAAGACTTCAAACAAAACCCAAATTCTTTGTGACATTGATGAATGGGCTTTAACCTGAAACTTTGCCTTTGTGTGTTTTCCCACAGATGTAGCCTGACCTGCCGATTATTTCCTCCATTTTCTGTTTTTCTTTTTTGATTTCTGGCTTTGCATGGTTGTTCTTTGGGAGGATGTTGAAGAGTTGGATTAAAATTATATCTTAAATGCTAACCAGTCTGAAGAAGGGTCTCGACACTAAACGTCACCCATTCCTTCTATCCATCGATGCTGCCTGTCCCACTGAGTTAATCCAGCATTTGTGTCTATCTTTGAACAGATTTTCTATTTTCATATCTGTTGTGCCGCTGCAAGTAAGGATTTTGTTGCTCTGTTTCGGGACATATGGCAATAGAACACTCTTGACTCTTGATTATTAAAATTGCCCATGAGTTGTTAAGATAAGATGATGTGATCGTAAGACATAGGAGCAGAGAGATAGGCCATTTGGCCCATCGAGACTGCTTTGCTATGCTATCTAACTTCAAGTAACCCTTGCTTTCCCACTAACTTCATCCCTCGCCCTTCCCAGTTCCCTGACTACTCTGACTGTCCCTGATTACATTTTATCTGTTTGCTTTGTTGTCACCTTCTCCCAGCTAACAATGATCTATTCTACTTTTTCCTTGATCTCCAACCCCTTTGATGTCTCATGCTCATGCCTTACATTTCCTTATTTCTGTATTTCCCCCTCCCCGGATTCTGTCTGAAATGGCACACATTCCTTCTCTCCAGAGATGCTGCCTGTCCTGCTGAGTTACTCCAGCATTGTGTGTCTATCTGCCATTCGATCAATCTGGATGAATAAATTACCAGTAAATCACATGAAGAAATATAGTCACGCTGGCAAGGTCTCAATAAAGGACTGCCATCATCAGAACTACATCATATATGAGGTGTAAACTTTGGATACTACTGGATATTACTGTGCTGGCATAACTGCTCACACAGTGCAAAACCTGAGGTTTGCATCTCTACATTACACAGGAGGTATTTTTATATTTTCCAAGCTAACCTAACTTTTTATATATTCCAAGCTAACTCCAAGATGGCGGGCTGCAGGAGCGGGGCGCCATTTTGTATAACTGCTTTGCCTGCAGTCCGTCCTTTCAACCCTTTTTTATTTTTATTTATAGTCCAGTTACAACAAAATGTTTGTTGGAGGTCTTATTTTATGTGGTGGGTAGGGGGAGGGGAAGGGGGAAACTTTATTTCCTAGTCCCTATCTGGTTGGAGAGGCGGCTTCCCTCTGAGCTGCTTCTTCGCCCCTTCCTCGCGGCCTACCATCAGACCGGAGTGACGTTTCCTGTCCGGATCAGCCGGACAATAGCTTCAGCGGCGACACAGCGTTGGGACACCAACACTAGCGGGCGATGCCTTACCGGGTCGCCGTGCGGTAAGCTCCGGAGTGCTGTGACCGCTGCTCCAACATCGAGGAGCTGTGGCTGTGGGGCTGGATTTAAAGCACTGCGAAGCCTGGGATTTGAGATCGCCAGAGTCAGAGCTCCAGCCAGCGCGGCCTGAGGACTTCGGGTGCCGCAGTCTACGGGAAGGAAGTGGCCACTCCGGACATTTCCAAGCTGCTGAGGAGTGTTCACCCGACGCCGGAGTTCCATCTTCCCGGCAAGAGGGCCTGAAAATATCGGACTGGCTGCGGAGGCCACAAATAGGCCCCAACCTCGGGAGATCACAGAGGAAGAGGACTGAAACTTTCTGATGCTTTTCCCCACAGTGGAAAATTTTGATTCTGTTGTGGGGGGACGTTCACGTTGAATTCTATAATGTGTTGTGTCATTTTTCTCTTTTGTAATTTTTCTATGGATGTACGGAAACGTAATTATTTTTTTCTATGTAAAGCACTTTGATTTAAACGTGCTATATAAATAAAATTTACTTACTTACTTACTTACTAACCTTGGCAGCAAATCCTTGCTTAAAGTATAATTCTTTATGTGAATTGCACTGAGCCTTTAAAATGTAATGTCTCATGCAATAAGAACATAATAAACATATCTATAGCCACACAGAAGCATTATCTTACTCTGCTATTCAACGTGACTTTCAAATACACCCACCCAATCACTTGATCTCTTAACTGAAACCAGAAGATGTTGGGAATGTGAGTGCCTGGAGTGAGTATAATCAGTGGAGTTAAAGAAGTAACCAAAAGAATGCCACTGTAATTAAGATTTTTTCTTTAGCCCAATGAGTTACAATGGATTGTGCTCTTTAAATTACAGCAAAACCATGTTTAAATTCAGAAGAAAATTGGATAAATAATTTAAGGAATAATATTTTCAGGGTAATGTAGAAACCCCAGTGAGGATGGTTGATATGGCCTCCTATAACTCTGTTTTGATGTATCTTTCCAGAACATGAGAGAGGGCGATGATGTTGGATACGACAGGGCAGTGAAGATTGCATGTGCTCTGAAGAGTGGATTTTGACCAAGGGCGTTAATCAACAATTGTTCTGGCCTTGTTATTGTTTAGTTTCTTGATTGTGGCCAATGAAAGGTCATTGACCTTTAAATTCAGCTCTATTTCTCTCTCCACATATGCTGCCATTAGTGCAATGGATTAGCGTCCAAGTACTCAATCCCATTCCAAATGCTCTTTTTTCACTTTGGGTCTGGAATTCCCATGGCAGAAATCACCTTGCACAGTTTCAAGGTGACTTTAAGCAATCCTTTGAATCTTTAATTTTGCTGGGTGGTCTTTACCTGGGAGCGATCTTGGAAATCTGTAGATGATAATTGATGATTTGTGCATTTATTGCATTTTAAGGGGAAGCAGTGTGGTATCTATAAGAGCTAGCGTAACTTTAAGAACTAAGTGGGCCATGTAATATAACTTTTGATACATGTTTATACCATGCACAAATGTTACTTCTTTCATTAAAGAATATTATGCTGTTAGCTTTACTTCTGTAATTTACCTGAGAAGGTAGCAACACCCAGGAGCCTACAGACACTAGACTTGAAGGTAGGCTGCTTGGGCACTTAAAATAACTTGCATTCATATATTTTCCTTCAGAACCTGGGCATGAATCTCAAGGATACACTCTAATTAGGGACTTTTCAAGTATTAATCACTGTAGTGATATCCATTTTATACAAACCTCACATAGCATTAATTAACAAGCAGATAATTGTTCTTGGTAATACCGGTTAATAGATAAATGCTGGCCAGAACCTGGCAAGAACACTTCTATAATGGCATGGAGACTTTGCTGTCCACTTGAGAGGTTAGGTGGAACTTCAGTTTAATGGTCCTTTTGAAAAGTGATGCATTCTCCAATCCAAAACTCTCTCGCTATTGTGTCGAATACATATGAACTTCTTTCTGCATGGATTACGAGTAGGATTAATCTCAGCTCTGCATTTCCATTCAAACATGGTTATAATTTACTCCCTTGTTTATCAAGTAAATGCCTGTGCGTTAATAACATTCATCCAGCCTATTAGCAAGAGACCCAAACACTCATGTCCCAGAAAGAAAATCTCTCTAAAATGGTTAATTCCCTTTTTTTTAAAGTGACCTTTAGTTCTAGATTCTCCCATTAATAGAAACATTCCGTTCAAATCCACCCTGCCAAGTCTGCTCAGGATCTTATATATTTCAATCAAGTTACTTCTAACTTTTCTAAACTCTGGTAGATACAATGGAGCCACAAAAAAACTGCAGATGCTGGTTTATAAAATAAATACGGTAAGTGCTGGAAAAACTCAGCAGGTCAGGCAGCATCTCTAGAGAAACAGCCTGCAGAAGGATTCTGACTCAAAACATCACCTATTAATAGTCTCCAGTGATGCTGCCTGATCCATTAAATTACTGTGTACCCGTCGCCGTCTGTGGAATTCTCTGCCTCAGAGGGCAGTGGAGGCAGGTTCTCTGGATGCTTTCAAGAGAGTGCCAGATAGGGGTCTTACAAATAGCGGAGTCAGGGGATAAGGGGAGAAGGCACGAACGGGATACTGATTGGGGATGATCAGCCATGATCAAATTGAATGGCGGTGCTGGCTTGAAGGGCCAAATGGCCTACTCCTGCACCTATTGTCTATTGTCTATTGCATGATATTGTGTTCCTTTCTGGTAGATACAAGCCTAGACTTTCTGAGCATGTCCAAGTTTTCCTCATAAAATGCTGCATGAATATGATATCTGTCCAGTGAACCATCTCTGCTTCAAATCTGTTTGTATTCTTCCTTGAATAAAGGCACTAATATTATGCACAGTACTTCACACGAAGTGCCCAAATACATATATGCTAAAGTCTCAAAAGTAGAATCTGAACTTACAGGCATTTGACTCTGAGTATCATTGAGTCAAGGCTGATTTCTTTAGATAGATAATGTTGGCAAAGCCTGCAGATCTGTATGACAAAGGATGGGGAGGCCTCTGTTACTCTCCACAATTGAATGGTGGAGTAGACTTGATGGACTGAATGGCCTTAATCTGCTCCTGTAATTTATGCACTTATGAACTGTTGTGGCATGTTGTTGCAGAGCAAGTAGGTTCCAAAAGGTTGATGTCACATTTCTACCAATTTTGCCAATAGATTGTAATCAGACCAATTGCATATCCAAAGCTGCCCTGATAGTTCCCTATGGATCACCATAGCCACCTCTTGCAATTGACTTAATTTGGGCATAAATGGGGAAAATACAATGTAATATATGATTATGTCATTTATATTGGTGTCTATCTATTTGACACAGAAGGAGCACTGGGGTACTGTCAGGAATGTTGTATTTGATGAATAGTCAAGAGGCCACAACATCTTCCCCACTCAAGGAAACCCAGAGATTTGGTATTTATGACATTTATATCACAGGACAAAGGGCAGATGATTTGTGTTTCAATCAGGATGCAAAAGTTTCTATTCTCAGCAATGATCAGTCTTTTTCTTGTCAAAGCATTAATTAGATATGTGATGTGTGGACAGGGGTGTGAACCACTGCTCATTAAATAGTGCCTTGTTCAAGTTGCTCTGTTGTGAATTTGATCCAGTTTGATTGGCAGCTCTATAATTAGGTGCCCCTGAGACAAGGATGAATAGAGGAGGCTTTCTCCAATGTCTTTCGTTCACTTAACTCAAACATATTTCCACTTTAGAAGAAAGCTTGATGGGCACAACTCCATGTACCTGCCAAAATATTCATCAGCTTTTAAGGAGTCTTGGAAATTGAGCCCAATGACATTTGTTTCAGAAATAGTTTTACTTTAATTTTGGAAAATATGATTTATCTGCATTTTTTTTTAAATTAGTTACTTAAGAGATACAGTGCAGATACAGTGGGCCTTTGGCCCACCAAGTCAACACTGGCCAGCAATCCCCATACACAAACACTATCCTACACACTTGGGACAAGTTACAATTTTTACCAAAGCCAAATTAACCTACAAACCTGTACGTTTTTGGAGTGTGGAAGGAAACTAGAACACCAGGAGAAAACCCACGCGGGGAGATTTCTTTGCATGTGTCATTACTTTCAATAAGTTATTGTTGTTAAATTACCCCAGAACTAACTGTTGTTTTCCATTTATTAATATGCTTCCAGAAATGGTATTCTTGATGCCCACAGGTATGAACTTCACAGGTAATTAATAATCCTGTTGTCTATTCACTTCTGCTACATCTCACGGAAGTTACATCCATAGAAAGTGCATCGTGTGCCAACAGAAAGTAGAAAAGTTGAATTGTAACGGCATATCAACACAGAATTATCTATCACTTGGTGATCTGGTTTTCATACATTAACCAGTGGGAGATTTATTTTCTTATTCATTGTTACTTCTGCTTCTCCAGGTTTTTCATGGGGTGATATTAATTGATAATTTAATTTGAAAAGCTGTTTAACATAGGAATAAAATCGACAACAGTGAGGAAGGCCATTTGACCCATCTGATGTTTCTGATTCAATTCTCCTTCCACTTTGATTATTTTTTTTTCTATGAAGTGTCTATAATTCCCTGCCTTCATATATGCATCAAGGGATTAATCTTGTTCAATATCTGATTTTATTAATCTGGCCATTCAAGGATGAAGATGTGTGATATGATCTATAATAAAATTAATGTAGGAATGTGCGCAGGGATTAGGTTGTAATGATCCTTCAAGCTGACTGAATGGGCAACCACAGCAAGTAGAGGACAATTGTGAAAATCTGTGGTATCCACTCTTGATAAACATTTCTAAATGGTGAAAGATTGGGGAAGTATTGATGTTCAAAGATACTAGGTGGCCTTGTATACCAGTCACTGAAAGCTAATTTGTCGCTGCCCCCACCAGTCAAGAAGGCAAATGCTATGGAGACACAAGGCACTGCAGATGCTGGTTTACAAGATTAAAAAAAAAACACAAGTGCTGGAGTTACTCAGCGGGTCAGGCAGAATCTCTGGAGAAATAGTCTGAAGAATGGTCCCGACCCAAAATGTCACCTATTCATTTTCTCCAGAGATTTAATAGGACATGGATAGGTGACATTATGGGTCATGACTGCTCTTGTTGGCTTTCATTGTTAGAAGATTTTGTGCAGGAGTAAAACTGGCTTACAGCAATTACCAAGTTTGTTGGGTGAGACCACAAAGTATTATGTACAACTTTGGTCCCGCTACCTGAAAAGGGATATATTTTATACAGAGGGACTGCATTGATGATTTATCGGACAGTGCAAGGATGGCAGATCTGTTATGTGATGAGTGATTGAGTAAGTTAGGCTTTGATTATTCAGAGTAAAGTAGTATTTGTGGTGATCTCACTGAAGCATGCAAAATTGTTTGAGATCTTCAGAGTAGATTTGGAAAAGAACTATCTAAGAAGATGGACCTGCTTGCAAAACCAAGAACAAGTGTTCACAAATTAAGATCTAAGTCACATGATTGGAAATGGATGGAGCCCTCGAAGAACAATTCCGAGACCTGGATTCAAACAATAACTAGACAGCTGTTGAATCTGGAATTTCCTAAGCTCTCCAGAGAAGGACAACTTCTACAATGTTCATCCAGCATCCACATTAAACAAGATAGAAAACAGTTATTGGTTATGGAAAAGAGTTTGCCACATCTTATAAATACTTTAAATGATAACAACCAATAATATGCAGTATTATTATGCAGTAATAGTAGAGGTAATCACTTGACCTCCCGTGATCGGCGGCATGTGAGCATGCATGAGTTTACAATGTTGAACTCTACTGAGAGATCAGTTAGGTCTTTGGGTGGAAGAGGGGGGCAAGTTCACAGGGCAACGCACCATTACACCCACTTCTCACAGGTCAGATGCTGATGAAGTCTAGCACAACACTAATATAGTCCAGAACAGGAGACCACATATGTGATGATGGGTTGAACTCCACTGAGAATTCAATAGTATCTCTGGGGTGGTGGGATAGGGAGAAACATAGAAACATAGAAAATAGTTGCAGGAGTAGGCCATTCGGCCCTTCGAGCCTGCATCGCCATTCAATATGATCATGGCTGATCATCCAACTCAGTATGCCGTACCTGCCTTCTCTCCATACCCCCTGATCCCTTTAGCCGCAAGGGCCACATCTAACTCCCTCTTAAATATAAGAATGAACTGGCCTCAACTACCTTCTGTGGAAGAGAATTCCAGAGATTCACCACTCTCTGTGTGAAAAATGTTTTTCTCATCTCGGTCCTAAAAGATTTCCCCCTTATCCTTAAACAGTGACCCCTTGTCCTGGACTTCACCAACATCGGGAACAATCTTCCTGCATATAGCCTGTCCAATCCCTTAAGAATTTTGTAAGTTGAAAATGATAGGGGTTTAAAGAGTAACGCATTATCACCATCATTGCTGATTTACACACAGGGCTGAGTGCCAGGAACAGGTGGTTAAAGATGATAAATTAGTGGCATTTAAAAGATGTTTGTATAGGCATATGGAATGCAGGGAATGGAGGGATATGGGTTATGTGCTGGTAGATGAGTGATGGTCTTGGCATAAAGCCAGAGACCCGGGTTCAATACTGAGTTTGTATGTTCTCCTCGTGACTGCGTGGGGAGTCGCGTGCTCCAGTTTATTCCCAAACTCCAAAAACATACTTGATTGTAGGTTAATTGGCTTGGATAAACATTGTAAATTGTCCCTAGACTGTAGGATAGTGCTAGTGTACAAGGATCGATGGTTGGTGCAGACTCGATAGGCCGAAGGGCTGCACCAACACTAAACTAAAGTAAACTAATATAGTACACAACTTGACAATATTGTATAGCTACCCTGGTGTATTCTTTAAATATTCTCCTTTGCAATATTTTGAAAGATATTATTTTGAAAACTTTGATGAAGCAAAGTTAGATGTGAATTTCTCGATTATAGCAGTCAAAAAGTGAATATACAGAGCAACAGAATAAACAAACATGACAACATCAAAAAGGAAGTGAATAAAATATCAGACCGCAGAGTCTTGAGCTTGGTTTACCATTCAATAAAATCATGGCACATGCCCTGCCACATGTTTAGTTTATGATTGTCACGTGTACAGTAGTACAGTGGAAAACTTTGTTGCGTGCTAACCAGTCAGCAGAAAGATAATGCATGATTGCAATCGAGCCATTTACAGTGTATAGATACATGATAAGTGAATAATGTTTTGTGCAAGGTAAAGCCAGCAGAGTCCTATCAAGAATAGTCCGAGGGTCACCAAAGAGGTAGATAGTAGTTCGGTACTGCTCTCTGCACAAATCCACATCCCTATCCATTCTCATAGTCTCTGATTCCCTTACTAAAAATGTTGATCTCTTCTGTGAATATACTACATACCTGAGTTTTCATACCTCCTAATATGCCTACCATAAGGAAGAAAGAAGTACGTTTTTTTAACATTTCTTTATGTGGGCAGTACTGTTTTTAATAATATGGACAGCCGGTTCAACAAATATATGACTTTTTTAAATGTGTTTTACATTTTTACATTTTAATATGTAAATATTAGAAGTGAAATATCATTCTTAAACAGTAGAGATCTTTTCAATTTGGATCAAAGATCTGGATAAATGGTCAAGTTACCCAGTATTATTAATTTATTGCATTATTGATTATTGTAGGGGTGGAAGATTCACGTGGTCCGCTCTGTTTTGACGAATGCAACCCGGCATGCACATTCAAATAAGATCAAATAGAACAAGTTGTCCTACAACTTTAGCATGTGCACGTCATACGCAAGGAGAAGAAGATTGATTATTGTATATGTATTCGTGTGTTATTGCATTAATGGCCCTGTTAAGTTGCAGCAATTAAGAATTGTGGAGTACCATTGCTGATACATATGACAATTAAACACTTCTGTCTTAGTTTGCTTGGAAAGACAATATAGTGGTTTCTGCTATCAATCAAAGTTTATCATGGGCAAACCTTGTTGTATCCCACCCAGGTGTCCCTCTAACTTAGTGTGAGGGCTTGACCTGCAAGATTGTCTTTCCAGATGTGCTCAAGATTAGTGGACAACATCAATGAGCAACATGTTGGGTGCAGAAGTATCACTCACAAAGCAACATCTTATCCAGTCATTTATTCCTCACAAAGAAACTCCCTCTTCCCAGGAATCAATTTAAGTTCCCTTAAAGCAAGAAGCCTCAATCATTGTCAGTTTCGTGAGATGGCCTGTTTTTGGGTTAACATTTTGTTTCAGCCCACTTAACAGTAAAAAACCAAGAAAAATAACAAAAACTGAGGTCATTTGGTCTGAAATGCGAATTCCCTTTAATCAGAGGGTGATAAAGCATTGGAATTCAATACCCTGGAGTTCTGTGTCCTTAATTACATTTTAATTTAGATCAGTCGGTTTCCAGATATCTGAGAAATAAAGGTGGGGCAGAAAAAACTGTCTTTTTAGTGGCCATAACCATGATTTAGTGCAAGATGGGACACATCTGTTCTTAGTTTATGTATGAACCAGCATCTGCAGTTCATTGTATCTTCTTAATTCTTAATGATCTACTCTAACCAAATCTACCAAATTACATTATTATATTCTTACTTAAAAATTAGTATAACAGTTGGGAGGTCCTTTTGGTACTTATGTAAGACATTGATGGGTTCAGTTGTGGGCACCATCTTCTTGGATCAATGTTGTCAAGCTGGAAAGGGAGCAGTGAAGAATGATGAGGATATTGCCAGGACTTGAGGGCCTGAGTTATAGGGAGAGGTTGAGCGGGCTACGACTCTATTCCTTGGAGTGCAGGGGGATGAGGAGTGATGTTATAGAGGTGTAAAAAAATCATGAAAGGAATAGATCAGGTAGACGGACTCTGGTGGGTGTATGGAATGAGCTGCCCGAGGAGGGAGTTATGGCAGGTACTATTGCAACATATAAGAAACATTTGGACAGGTACAGTGGCTTGCAAAAGTATTCATACCCCTTGAACTTTTCCAAATTTTGTCACGTTACAACCACAAACGTAAATGTATTTTATTGGGATTTTATGTGATATACCAACACAAAGTGGTGCATAATTGTGAAGTGGAAGGAAAATGATACATGGTTTCCAAATTTTATTACAAATAAAAAACTGAAAAGTGTGGCGTGCAAAAGCATTCAGCCCCCCTGAGTCAATACTTTGTAGAACCACCTTTCGCTGCAATTACAGCTGCAAGTCTTTTGGGGTATGTCTCTACCAGCTTTGCACATCTAGAGACTGAAATTTCTGCCCATTCTTCTTTGTAAAATAGCTCAAGCTCAGTGAGATTGGATGGAGAGTGTCTGTGAACAGCAATTTTCAAGTCTTGCCAGAGATTCTCAATTGGATTTAGGTCTGGATTTTGACTGGACCATTCTAACACATGAATATGCTTTGATCTAAACCATTGTAGCTCTGGCTGTATGTTTAGGGTAGTTGTCCTGCTGGAAGGTGAACCTCCACCCCAGTCACAAGTCTTTTGCAGACTCAAACAGGCTTTCTCCCAAGATTGCCCTGTATTTGGCTCCATCCATCTTCCCATCAACTCTGACCAGCTTCCCTGTCCCTGCTGAAGAAAAGCATCCCCACAGCATGATGCTGCCACCACCATGTTTCACAGTGGGGATGGTGTGTTCAGGATGATGTGCAGTGGTAGTTTTCCGCCACACATAGCATTTTGCATTTAGGCCAAAAACTTCAATTTTGGTCTCATCAGACCAGAACACCTTCCTCCACATGTTTGCTGTGTCCCCCACATGGCTTGTGGCAAACTGCAAACGGGACTTCTTATGGCTTTGTTTCAACAATGGCTTTCTTCTTGCCACTCTTCCATAAAGGCCCGATTTGTGGAGTGCACGACTAATAGTTGTCCTGTGGACAGATTCTCCCACCTGAGCTGTGAATCTCTGCAGCTCCTCCATGGGCCTCTTGGCTGCTTCTCTGATCAATGTTCTCCTTGCCCGGCCTGTCAGTTTGGGTGGACGGCCATGTCTTGGTAGGTTTGCAGTTATGCCATACTCTTCCCATTTTCGGATGATGGATTGAACAGTGCTCCGTGAGATGTTCAAAGTTTGGGATATTTTTTTATAACCTAACCCTGCTTTAAACTTCTCCACAACTTTATCCCTGACCTGTCTAGTGTGTTCCTTGGGCTTCATGATGCTGTTTGTTCACTAATGTTCTCTAACAAACCTCTGAGGCCTTCACAGAACAGCTGTATTTATACTTAGATTAGAATACACACAAGTGGACTCTATTTACTAATTAGGTGACTTCTGAAGGCAATTGGTTGCACTGGATTTTATTTAGGGGTATCAGAGTAAAGGGGGCTGAATACTTTTGCATGCCACACTTTTCAGTTTTTTATTTGTAAAAAAAATGTGAAAACCATGTATAATTTTCCTTCCACTTCACAATTATGCGCCACTTTGTGTTGGTCTATCACATAAAATCCCAATAAAATACATTTACGTTTGTGATTGTAACGTGACAAAATGTGGAAAAGTTCAAGGGGTATGAAAACTTTTGCAAGCCACTGTACATGGATAGGACAGGTGTAGAGGGATACAGGCAAAATGCAGGCAGGTGGGACTATGTAGATGGGACATGTTGATGTGGGCGACTTGGGCCGAAGAGCCTGTTTCCATGCTGTATGACTCTGACTCTATGTTAAATTCTCTCCACATTCCCATTGACCTTCCACTAACTTACACACTAGGAGCAATTTACAGTGGACACATCGTATACCCATCCTCATACTGTTTGAAGAAGGGTCTCGACCTGAAACGTCACCTATTTCTTTCTCCAGAGATGCTGCCTGACCCCTGAACTACTCCAGCATTTTCTGTCTATCTTGGTATAAACCAGCATCTGTAGTTCCTTCCTACACATGGTGATGCAAGGAAGTATTTTGTCTTTGCACCATATATTAAATACAAATCTGTGTGTGAATGGATATACTTTGGGACACTTGAGTTTGTCTGTATGTGATGCTACATGCTACTGCGTACTGGTGTGTAGATTGTAGCTTGCAAATGTCTGTTTTTTAATGTGTGCAGTCATGTGCACACAGATTTTTATGTGTACGTCTGGAGGAGCTAGATGTGAGATATTGTTGTGGCTAGCTGGTTTGTTTGTGAGGTTGTACGTTTCAATGAATGCATTTGAATATGTGTACTTTGGAAAAATATAATGGATTTCAAAGGATGATTCATTATAATTTTAAGAAGAGGTTCTGTGCCAGAGGGATAATTAATTTTTATTAAGCAATTCAAATTCCCACCTCAGTAGGGAAGTATTAAATATTTAAATATTTAATTGGTGGAATATAAGCTGCAGTTTGAGGGAAAATTGAAGTCTATTCTCGCCAGATAAACAAAAATCTGTTCATCATAAATTATTAGTTTAATGAAAATATTTTAGATGTGACTTGACATTAATGTGCAGTTAACTGTACAAATGACCACATACTAATAGGCAAATAACCAGCCACAAAAAAAAAATATTCCAATTACAGCAAGCTAAGCATTACTTGTATGTCAAAACATTTTGTAAACTACATCCATGGCTGAGTTGCCACGAGTGTTATTATCATAATTTTACAAAATAGTTACTTGAGCCTTCATCCACCCTTTTCATGTAAATTCTGAAGTTAATTCATGCAAACTCCATCTCAAAAAAAGAGCCTCTTAGACTTCCTCTGTACAATTTATCAGCTTGGCTTGCTGTAACAAATGAGTGTGGCCATAAGATCAATGCTGGTGCCCTAGCTATCTATATAGATGAAGATGTCCCCAATTTGCTCATGATACAAATTGAAGTGAGGATAAATTAGGGGGAAGAAAGAGTGGCACAGTGGCGCAGTGGCAGAGTTGCTGCCTTACAGCATTGCAGCGCCGGAGACTCGGGTTCGATCCAGACTACGGTTGCTGTCTGTTCTCCCCGTGGCCGGTGTGGGTTTTCTCCGAGATCTTCGGTTTCCTCCCACACTCCAAAGACATACAGGTTTGTAGGTTAATTGGCTTGGTAAATGTAAATACTGTCCCGAGTGTGTTTAGGATAGTGTCAATGTGCGGGGATCGTTGGTCGGCGCAGACGCGGTGGGCCAAAGGGCCTGTTACCACACTGTATCTCTAAACTAAACTAAACTAAACTAAACTAAACCAATGAATCTGTGAAATAATGCCGGAAAATTGAATGAACTAAAAGATCACAGATGGAGTATACTGATTGGAAAGGTGAAGATTATACAAAATGGGTGAATAAAGAAGCTTCAAGGCTATTTTTTTTCATTTTTGTCATAATTTCTCTTGACATAGAGGAAGACCATTTAAGCCATTGAGTCTCTGCCATCATCGAGAGCAAATCTGTCTATCAGATTCTCCAATATATTTCCCTGCAATCTATCAATCTAGGGCGGCATGGTAGTGCAGCGGTAGAGTTGCTGCATTACAGTGTTGGAGACATGAGCTTGATCCTGACCACGGCTGCTCTCTCTATGGAGTTTGTATGTTCTTCCCGTGACCATGTGGGTGACAGCACCCGGAGTCAGGATCGAACCCGGGTCTCTGGCGCCGTAAGGCAGTAGCTTTAACGCTAGGCCACCATGCCGCCCTTAGTGAGCTTTTTAAGTAAAAACATTCTTCAGGCCAGGTACATGGATAGGAATGGTTTGGAGGGATATATGCCAAATGAAGACAGGTGGCACTCGCAAAGATGGGACATCTTGGTCTGCATGGCCAAGTTGGGCAAAAGGGCCTGTTTCTGTGCTGTATGACTATGGTTCTAATTGCAATATTTTGGAATTGGTTGCACACACAATGACTAAATGCATAGTAAAGCTAATTTATACCATGAAGTCAAGAGTTTTGGATCGGGATACACAGTTTGAGAATAAGAGTAGGTTGCTGAAGATTGAAATGGGGTGACATTGTTTCACTCAGAAAGTCTTGGACCTTGGAAATGTTCAGTTTAGACGGTTGTGGAAGTAAAGTCACAGTGTTCATTCAAAATACATATCAATAGTTTTCTGGACATTGAAGGAATGAAGGAATTTTGACTGGAAAGTGGTGCAGAAGCAGAATGAAAGATACAGCTTTCGACCCACCGAGTCCACACTGACCATCGATCATCCGATCACACTAGTTCTATGTTATCCCGCCATTACATTCACTCCCTACACATGAGGGGCAATTTAATCTAACAACACTTGGACTTTGGAATGTGGGATCATCCTATCTTGAGCACACACAAGATTAGAAGTTGTTCAGCAAGTGCTAAATCCACTTCTCGGCATCTGCATACGATGACACTGTCTTGCACTTCTTGTGTTTCTTGTGCATGGAGGTGGAAAGATTGGTGAAAACAGGGCCGTGACGTGAATGCTCTTTCCTTGACCCCGGGATGTGGGAAGAAAATGAAGCACTCAGAAGAAACCGTGTGGTCTCAGGGGGAAATTTACAACTCCACACATGCAGTGCCTGAGGTCAGGATCGAACCGGAGTCTCGAGCAGCGTGAGGCAGCGGCTCTACCTGCTGCACCACTGTGCTGCCACAGGAAGAAGAACAGCCATGATTTTGATGAATGGTAGAGCAGATGGTCTGAATGACCTACTCCTTCTCTTATTTCTAATGTTCAAATATGGTGGAATTGATTGTAGACTTTAGGAGAGCTCCCCCTCCTCTCATCCCACTCACCATCAACAACACCACAGTCACATCTGTGGAGTCTTTTACGTTCCTGGGAACCATCATCTCCAACTTACTTACTTACTTACTTATTGCGCCACTAATGGAGGTCAGACCATGAGTATATTTTGGTCTCCGTAAGCTGTAAGAAGAAGAAACAAGTTGAGTTATAAATCTTCTCCAGAGTTATTGATATATGCAGCTTGGACCATTCCTTACATTTTATTTGTCACCACACATTAGAAAGTTGGAAGTCTTTGGAATGTTGTCTCTTTAGCCTAAAGGGCCTGCCCACTATGGCGACCTTATTGGCGAGTTTAGGAGAGTCTGCGCTCGCCACAAGCTCGCAGCATGGTCGACACATGGTCGTAGGTGGTCATTGATAAGTCTCCTTCATGGTCGAGAGGAGTTCCGCTACTAATCGCAGCCTCAGTTTGTCGCGGAAAATTTGTCAACATGTTGAAAAATTTTCTGTGAGCAAAAATTGGTCGGCATGGAGAAAATCGATACTTTTGAACTCGTAGTGCAGTGGTAGTAGGGTCGCCATGTCGTTGTAGGTAGTCGAGGCAGCCGTAGGTAATCTCCTTTGCTGACCGGGCATTTTAATTGGCTCATTGGGGAAAAAAAACATAAACACAAGTTTTCAGAACCAAGCAAAACCGACCGGTAATGTTAAATGCCCGCAAAACTTCACAGCTGTGTATCTCTGGCTTATTAAAAGTTGTCTGGCTTCTGCACACCTTCTCCCCCCCTTCTCTCCCCTTCTCTCCCCCCTTCTCCCCCCTTCTCCCCACTTAACCCCCATTCTTCCCTCCTCTCCCCTCACCCCCGCCATCTTTAACCTTCCTGTTCATCGCAGGTAACACCTTGGCTTTGCACCATGTGAATTTCAGACAGCGCTCCCCGCTTTCCCTGGCCCCGCCTTTACGATGTGTTTGTGTGTTTGTGTGTGTGTTCCACGCTGACGGTCAATCCAGTACGCGGTTTTTCAGGCGAGTGCCCCCGAGCTTAAAGGTCGCAGACAGTTTGATGAAAAGTCGCATAAGTGGGACAGGCCCTTATGGGGAACTGTATCGTAAAGTGGGACAAAAACAATGATATTCAATATTTTGAATCTCCTAACGGCACAGCAGCACAGAGGTAGAGTTGCTGCCTTATAACAACAGAGAAGCAGGTTCGATCCTGACTACGGGTGCTGTCTGCACGGAGTTTGCACATTCTCCCTGTGACAGCATGGGTTTTCTCCGGGTGCTCCGGTTTCCTCCCACATTCCATAGACGTGCAGATATGTTGGTTAATTAGCTCTTGTAAATTGTTCCTAGAATGTAGGAATGAACTGATGAACAGGGTGATTGTTAGACTCGGTGGGTCGAAGGGCCTGTTTCCACGCTGTATCTCTAAATTAAACTAAACTAAGTAAAAGCTGGCCTCTGATAATTTCAAGTAACATGGAAATTTACTATTAAAAAAATTACTGACCAAGGCCAGGATAGGTGCTTGATGTGTGCATTGCATTCGAACTGGAGTGATACCAAAGGAGGTAAGAATGAACCACAATACCACTGGGAGAGAGAATGGAAGAACCATTTAGCTCCAAAAATCTTGATTGCTATCTTTTGACCCCTGCTGGAAAGTGAATGCGTGTGGATATCAGGTGAAGAAAGGATGCCATGGTGGCTATGATAACTGCCAACACAAACTGTGCTGGCTGACACATGAAGAAGTATGAGGTGATATACCAGAGAGCTGCCAGCTGTCCATGTAACTAGACCCCAGTGGCAGTCAGCACCTTTAGAGAGTTGCAAAATCAGAGGAAAAGTGAAATTAGAAATGGCAAAAATAAATCTAGGCATCATGAATTTTATACATACACCAAGATTTATTAAATGGCAAAAGTATGATATAGCAAAAGCTTTCATCAATTACATTAATGATCCTAGGGATGGGGTTGTTGACCTGTGAGGAAAGACTGAATGTGGCTTTCTTTGTTTTCAATACATAACTAAAACTTTGATCTTGTGCTCTTCTGATTTGCGCGATTTTTCTATTTGCGCAAAAATGGTACACGATAGCGCTAAGATTTTTGACAGCTCGCTCACCGTTCTCCTGCGCTGCGCGTGCACCAAATTTCATTCCGATCGGTAGTATGTTGTAAAAGTTAGCGAGGTTTAGAAATCATAAAAACCGCGCGTGCACAGTTCGATCTGGTCTCTTGCCAGTCAGCACCACACGGATTGGTCGCTTCTCCTGTCACTCCCAGGTATGGTCCGCCCCTTCCCGTGCCATTGCGTCTATACTGGAGCTGAGGGATGCTGCGGGTTGCCGGCGGAGGTCTCTAACCCGACACAATTTTCGGAAGGACCGGAAGTGGCCCAGCCCAGCGCGAAGTCACCAAACAAAAAACGGAGAATCTGATCCTGGCGGAAGAGAGCATCCAGCGGCCGCTGTAAGTCCCAAATACACTGCCATTGAAACACCCCGCAGCTCCAGCCCCTTCCCTTCCGATCCCCCTCGCTGGCTCCAGCCCCCCGTCCCCGTGATACCCCCCTCACCCCATGGGTCTTCCCCCGTCTTTTCTCAGAGCTCTCCCCCCCCCCCCCACACACACACACTGGCACGGCCGTAACTGCTGGTGCTTCCGGGCCGAGCTGATGCCTGGCTCTGAGGGTGCTGATGGCCGATGCTCCTCCGGTGCACGCAAAAAGGGAGAGGAGCGGCAAACTCGAGATCCTGGGGAGGGAGAGTGGGGGTGCAGAACAGATAGATGGAGAGGAGGGGAGATGGGAGGGGAGAGGAGTTATGGACGGAGGGAGGGAGTGACTGAGGGTAGGGGTATGATGGCATTCATAGCAAAAGGATTTGAGTACAAGAACAGGGAGGTTCTACTGCAGTTGTACAGGGTCTTGGTGAGGCCACACCTGGAGTATTGTGTACAGTTTTGGTCTCCTAATCTGAGGAAAGACATTCTTGCCATAGAGGGAGTACAGAGAAGGTTCACCAGACTGATTCCTGGGATGGCACGACTTCCATATGAAGAAAGACTCGGCTTGTACTCGCTGGAATTTAGGAGATTGAGGGGGGATCTTATAGAGACTTACAAAATTCTTAAGGGGTTGGACAGGCTAGGTGCAGGAAGATTGTTCCCGATGTTGGGGAACTCCAGAACAAGAGGTCACAGTTTAAGGATAAGGGGGAAGTCTTTTAGGACCGAGATGAGAAGATCATTTTTCACACAGAGAGTGGTGAATCTGTGGAATTCTCTGCCACAGAAGGTAGTTGAGGCCAGTTAATTGGCTATATTTAAGAGGGAGTTAGATGTGGCCCTTGCGGCTGAAGGGATCAGGGGGTATGGAAAGAAGGCAGGTACAGGATACTCAGTTGGATGATCAGCCATGATCATATTGAATGGTGGTGCAGGCTCGAAGGGCCGAATGGCCTACTCCTGCACCTATTTTCTATGATTCTATGATTCTATGAAAGGAGAGGGAGAGAGAGGTGAGTGAGGGATTGGGGGAAGGGAGTTGGAGAGGGGAAAGAAGAGGGAGAGTGAAGAGGAGGGGGAGAGTGCTAGGGATGAGGGGAAATGAGCTGCGCCTGTGCAGTTGAGGGCTATGCGTGAGTGGTGGAATATTGCATTGGGGGACGAAGCATCCTGTGACAGCATCCATGTAGTCTAGTAACTAATAAAAACTGTAAAAGGAACAATCCTAAAATCCAGCATGGAAACTATTTTTTAATTCTCTTTCATGATAGAACACTGGGCTGACAATAAAATCAAATATGCAGGATTTCTATTTTCATTCCTTTTGTCAGAATGTTCACACAAACCAAGGCTCAATCCACTTGTTTCTTGGCTGCGATAATCAGTGAAGTGGTGGCGGTGACATAGTGAAAGTAAAAAGGGGCGAAGAACAAAAATGTGTTTATGATTATTGAAAGAAAAATAAAGATTTTGTTCTTCAAGTATTTAAAATAAAGCATGAACAAAGTCATGAACATTATTACAAGTTTTGATTTAACAGATTTTACAGAGATGGAAAACCTTTGCAATAATACAGTGAAGTGTTCATAACCACAAACAATGCTTAATTTTGCCAAACACTGCTGAAGGCCAATAAAGATTCCGCATAATTAAATGATAATAAGAATTGAAAAAAATAAAGCTCTTTGAACAGATATTTAGTAATTACTAGACTAAGTGGGAACCGTTGGGTCCCAGTCACACGGGAGGCCTGGTCCCCCAACACAACCCATTCTCCAACGCAATATTCCACTACTCACCTGTTCCCCCCATGCAACCCGTTCACCCAAAGCAATATTCCACCACTCACACATTGCCCTGAACTGTGCAGGCGCAGCTCATTTCCCCTCATCACCCAGTACTCCCCACCCCTTCCTCCATGTGTGGGAGGGGAGGAGGGGAGGGTGTGTGTGTGTGTGGGCAGGAGGGTGGAGGTGTGCGGGAGAGCATGGTGTGGGGGGAGGTGGGTGGGAGAAGGGGGATGTGGGGAAGGAGAGGTGTGTGGTGGGAGGGGAGGTGTGTATGTGTTGCGTCACTTGTTGCATTCATCAGGCAGAGGCTATCGGGGGGTGGTGGGGGAGGAGGGAAGGGGGTGTGCGGAGGAGGGGGTGTGTGGGGAGGGGGCATTTGGGGGAGTGGGGGGAGGGTGGTGTGGGGGAGGTGGTGGTGTGTGGGGAAGGGAGACAGGTGTGTGGGTGGGGGGGAGAGGGAGGGGTGTGTGGGCGGGAGGGTGGTTGCTGTGGGGGGGGGGGGGGTTGTGGTCGCCACAGATGCAGTTCGCACTCTGCTCATCCCGCACTCTGCTCACCCCGCACCTTCAGCTATTGGCCTCACTCAATGGCTCCTGGTCCGGCTCCGCCTTCGCTCAGCGACTCCCAGTTCCACTTCGCAGTTCCCAGCTCGTCGTGCTGGTCGCTGCAGAAGCAGTCCGCACGCTGCTCTCTCCGCACGGTGCTCTCTCCACATGCTGCTCTCTCCGCACTCGTTCAACACAATCTGCTCACTGCGCCCCTTCAGCTTTATTCTCCTCGCCTCCGGTGATTGACAGCGGGTGCTGAAAGGGGCTTTTTTTTAATGATTTTTAAATTTCATAACTTTGTTATTCCACCCATCGGAACAAACCTGTTGCACTTGCAGCAGAGGAGAATGGCGACTAAGGTGGCGAAAAATCGTAGCGCTATCGGGTACTGTTTTTGCGCAAATGTAAAAACAACGCATACTGGAAGAGGACAAGTTTTATAAGTATATAGATATTGTAAATTTACACAATAATTCACAGCTGTGCATAGCTTCCTGAGACAAGTTTATTTGCAATGTATAGCAGAAATTTTAATTTAAATGTAATTTTAGTTTTTAATTTTACAGATACACAGCATGGAAACAGGCCCTTTGGCCCACAGTCCACTGAGCAGCCATCACCTGCATATTAGTTTTATCTTCCACACCAGGGACAATTTAGAGAAGCCAATTAACCTACAAACCTGCACGTCTTTTTAATGTGGGAGAAAACTGGAGCACCTAGGGAAAACCCATAAGGTCACATGGAGAATGTACACGCTCCATATAGACAGCAACTCTAGTCATGATTGAACCTGGATTTCTGACACTGTAAGGCATCAATTCTATATTTGTACCAATTTCCTTTCATTTATTTTAACAGAAATTAGCTATCATTCGTATGGTATTAATCGTCCATTCCTAATTGTTCTTGAGAAACTGACGGTAAATGGTCCTCTTTAACCAGTAATAAACTTTTGGTGATGGTGCTCCCACAATACTATCAGATATAGAGTTCTGGGAATTGGACTCAATGGTAAAAGAATATCAATACCATTGTGTCGCTTGGAAAGGAAGCTGCATGAATCCTACCCATTGCTGTTCCAGGGCCCCTAGTGTTCCAGACTTGGTGAATGGTTTTCACTGCGTCCACTGTGAATGGATGTTTAAATAAATGTTTAAAGAAATGGTTCCCATGCTGCAAAATTTAGACTTGAGGCTATAGACTTTAGACGTACAGCCTGGAAACAGGCCCTTCGGCCCACTGAGTCCGCACCGACCAGCGATCACCCTGTACTTTAGCATTATCCTACTAAGAGACAATTTACAATTTTACCAAAGCCAATTAACCTACAAACCTGTATGTCTTTGGAGTGTGGGAGGAAACCGGAGCACCCAGAGAAAACCCATGTAGTCACAGAAAGAATGTACAAACTCCGTACAGACAGCATCTGTAGTCAGGATCAAACCCGGGTCTCTGGTGCTGCAAGGCAGCAATTCTACTGCTGTGCCACTCTGTTTTTTTGTTAACTCTAGATTTGACTATTTCAACACTTCCTGGCCAACTATCCAACTTCTTGCTACTCCTATCAAAATCAGGTTATTTTTGTGTTTACCATGAATCCTGTAAACCTAGAGTAACATTACCTCCTAGTCAGGGTCTGGAAATACCTTTAACTTCAACTCTGTGATAAAAAATGATGCAAATGTTGGAAATCCAAAGTAAAATTAGAAATACAGGGAACACTCAGTAAGTCAAGAAACTTCTGTGGAGAGAGAAGCAGAGTTAATGTTTCACTTCTTTGATGCTGATAAACAGTCATTGATCTGAAACAGTAACTGTTTCTCCCTCCATAGATCCTTGTAGAATGATTCCAGCAATATTGTAAAAAATTGTTTTTAAATTCAATTACTTCCATAATCTCACCTTTCCACATCTCCTAAATTGTGCTAACGTTCTAATCTTTCAAGATGTCTGCACACTTCCAATTAGATTTAATAGTTTTAATAGTTTTAGAGAAAAATTATAATTTATTATATTTAAAATTTATCATAATCCTGTGCTTATAAATTATCATTGGTATTGCAAAAAGATGGATGTTTTCAATATTCATACCATTTTACTAGCTCAGCACATGTATATTTGTTAATTCATATCTTGAGAAGATGAAATTGCCTGTGTTAAAATAATATCAATGTTTTGACATTTTTTAACAAAGCTTTGTTAGTTGTCACTTCAACCCACTACCTTAACTCCATGAGATTATTTAGGCTCAATGGCACTGGAGATAAGAATGACTTGGAACAATCCCTCATACCATGATAGGAACAAATAAACAAGATTTGTACTCCTAAATACTATACTGCAATACAAGAGAGCTTCTTCATAAGTATCACCCATGGCACTTGCTAGCTTTATATTTAATCAACAGGAATACATGTTTTGAAAGATATGTGAAAATACCATTTCCTGGTATTACCTGTTTTGAAAATATGAGAGAAAAGTAAGCCTTTCGTGCAACTGAAATACAAACAATTACGACTTTAGCATAGTCTTGTTGATTAGTATGAGACTATTATATACAATACCCATGCATCTCTTGAGGCTAACCCCTTGTTATAAGTGAGAACAAGGTATTACTCATCAACCATATTTAATTTCTGAGAAAGCTGAAACATCTCCCTTTTAATTGATTAAAATGCAAAAAAAAACACTTTTAATCCCTAACATTGAAATAATTCATTGATTTAGTACACCAGGTCTCTCTTTTCCCATAGCTCCTGAATATCTTGGTTGTTGCCAGGATACAATCTCACAGGTTTTCTTTGCCTAAACTGCAATTATTCATATCTGAGACTTGATGGTGAGAAATGGTGCACTCAATCATCATGTTGGGAGAATCACAGCTCTCTTAATCCTACCTTCACCCATTGTCTGTACAGGCACACGCACAACACCAGTTGCACCTAATGTGTGAAGTTCATTCAGCCCATCAAACCCAATCTACCATTCACACTGCCACTGCAAATGATGACTTTGACACATTAATTCACGAATCTAAGTGCTGGTAGCACCATTGATGGCCTGCGCTTTAGGAATAGATTGAGCAGGCTCGGACTTTATTCCTTGGAGCACTGGAGGATGAGGGTGATTTTATAGAGGTGTCTAGTTTCTTGGGAGGAATAAATGTGGTAAATGCACAGAGTCTCTTAACAGAGTAGGGGAATCACGAACCAGATGACATAGGCTTAAAGTGAGGGGGAGGGGAAGAGATAATCGGAACCTGAGGAGTAACTTTTTTTTACACAATGGTTGGTGGATCAATCAATCAGTTTTATTCGTCACTTGCACATAAAGTGCAAGTTAAATTAATTTGCCAGCAGCGGTACAATGAACAGAGAACACACAAGAACACAATAAAAATTTAACATAAACATCCACCACAGCATTCATCACTGTGGTGGAAGGCACAACGTTTGGCCAGTCCTCCTCCATTTCCCCCGTGGTCGGGACCTCAACCCTCCGCAGCTGCCGCTGCGGGCGTCCAGATGAGTAGACAAGGTAAAGTCCAGGTAAGTCCTGAATCGGTGCCTCCCCATGGTTTAAAGTTATTATTTTGAGTATTAGTTTTAATGTTACAATCAGTGAGTCTATCGGTTCTGCCCAAAAGTTAAATATTTGAACACCATCTGATAAGGTTAAAGGGATAGTGGTATCTCATTGTTGGTTAGGGGAAGATTCAGTGCCTCAAGTTGTGTTGAGAACCTGTCTTAATTTCCTTCACTTCTGTTTGCAATTGTTTGGGACAGAGGTGTGTTAATTTAATGGCAATTATCATATTTCATGCAGCGAAGTTCCCAAAGGGTCATGGAGTCATGCAGCACAAAAACAGGCTCCTCAGACCACTGACACTGCAACCCACATCCAGTGCCCATAAGCACTAATCCCATTCTGTTCTCCTCACTTTCCCCTCAATGGTCCGCAGATTCTTATACTAGCACTATATTCATCTACATCGTGGGGAAGAATTACAGTAGCATACCTGGAGTATTGTGTGCAGTTTTGGTCCCCTAATTTGAGGAAGGACATTCTTGCTATTGAGGGAGTGCAGCGTGGGTCCACGAGGTTAACTCCTGGGATGGCGTGACTGTCATATGCTGAGAGAAAGGAGCGGTATACTCTGGAGTTTAGAAGGATGAGAGGGTATCTTATTGAAACATATAAGATTATTAAGGGCTTGGACACACTAGAGGCAGGAAACATGTTCCCGATGTTGGGGGAGTCTGGAATCAGGGGCCACAGTTTAAGAATAAGGGGTAATCCATTTAGAACGGATACTAGGAAACAATGTTTCTCTCAGAGAGTTGTGAGTCTGTGGAATGCTCTGCCTCAGAGGGTGGTGGAGGCTGGTTCTCTGGATACTTTCAAGAGCGAGCTAGATAGGGCTATTAAAGATAGCGGAGTCAATGGATATGGGGAAAAGGCAGGAATGGGGTACTGATTGGGGATGATCAACCATGATCACATTGAATGGTGGTGCTGGCTCGAAGGGCTGAATGGCCTACTCCTGCACCCGAGTTCCAGAGACTCACCACTCTCTGTGTGAAAAAAGTCTTTCTCATCTCGGTCTTAAAGGATTTCCCCCTTATCCTTAAGCTGTGACCCCTTCTCCTGGACTTCCCCAAAATCGGGAACAATCTTCCTGCATCTAGCCTGTCCAACCCCTTAAGAATTTTGTAAGTTTCTATAAGATCCCCTCTCAATCTCCTAATTTCTAGAGAGTATAAACCGAGTCTATCCAGTCTTTCTTCATAAGACAGTCCCTGATATCCCAGGAATCAGTCTGGTGAACCTTCTCTGCAGTCCCTCTATGGCAATAATGTCCTTCCACAGATTACGAGACCAAAAAAATCTGTACGTAATACTCCAGGTGTGGTCTCACCAAGACCTGTACAACTGAAAAGTAGTTGAACCTCCCTGCTACTCCTATACTCAAATCCTTTGCTATGAAAGCTAACATACCATTACCACTCCCTGCCTTGGTGTCCCGAACACTAGAATCGTGGGGACTAAAATGCAACCAGAACTTGAGGAACCAAATCCCCTCTTAAGTTATTGGTACAGGGCAGGCTAGCTATTTTATCTCTCTCTCTCTCTCTCTCTCTCTCTTCTCTCTCTCTCTCTCTCTCTCTCTACTTCTCTCTCTCTCTCTTTCTCTCTCTCTCTCTCTCTCTCTCTCTCTCTCTCTCTCTCTCTCTCTCTCTCTCTCTCTCTCTCTCTCTTCTCTTCTCTCTCTCTCTCTCTCTCTCTCTCTCTCTCTTCTCTCTCTCTCTCTCTGTCTCTCTGTCAACTCTGGTCTCTCTGTCTCTCTGTCTCTTCTGTTCTTCTCTCTCTTCTGTCTCTGTCTCTGGTCTCTGTCTCTCTGTCTCTGTCTCTGTTCCTCTGTCTCTGTCTCTCTCTCTCCTCTGGAGTTAACTCAGCAGGTCTAGGCAGCATCTTGGAGAGAAGGATGGGTAACATATCGGGTTGAGACCTTTCTTCAGGCTCTCTTGCCCTCTCTCTCTCTCACCTCTCACGGTTATTCTCTTCTAGATGATCTCTTCTCTCGCAATCCTCTTCTCTCTCATCACCTCTCACTGTCTCTCTTATTGCTCTCCCTTATTTTTTCCCTCACCCTCTCTCCCTCTCCCTCGCTCTCTCCCTCAATCTCATTCTCTCTCTCCCTCACTTTAAGCTTGGATATCGAAGCCAGGGATTTGCATCACGGGTGCAAGAGTGTATCAATCAGATGTATCCTTGATTTTTATAGATTGTACTCCGGGTTATTTTGTGATGCTTTGTCAGTTACTGATTGCCACAATCATGCGTTGAAGTTCTTAAATTCCAATTGTATATCAATTGTTCAGATCTGCCATTATCTGTGCGCATGCTGTTTTGAGATGACCATGACTTATGTGGGAACTTAAAGTCAGGCGTGTTCTGAGTTGGGTCTTTCATGTTATGCATATTTATCAAACTCTTTCATAATTTTGAACTGCTTGTTCTATGGAGCTTAAAACATTTGAAGTTTGGGATGTCAATTTTTTTTAATTTTCTGCCTGCATTTACTTAAATAAGAAATATAGTAGGACATTGAATCCTTGTGCCTCCTTTAAAATTCCATAGGATCATGGCTAATCCTTTACATCAGCATTGTTTTCCTGCACTAAATCAATATCCAGTGTTCCACCAATATTTAAAAATCTATCACTTTCTAGTGACTTTGTAGAATGAGGAAAGCCATTTGTGTGTGCCAGCATGAATGCTGGATCTATACCCTCAATCCCTTGCCTGTTTGTGTGCTATGGCTGTCAAAATGTTTTCTGAAATTGTGTCTATTTGTAAAATGGTTTGTCTACCACTACACGTAGATTGTCCAGGCAATTATCATTCTCTGAGTAAAAAAAACTTAGGTTTACGACTTCCTTTTTAAAACCTAAACTCACATTCCCTTTTACGTTTCTGGCTTTTACTTTACAAACCCTATGTCTTTCAGTGTTTGGCAGTTCTACTCTGGGAACAATGACTCTGGACTGTTACCCTATCAACTGCTATATACTTTTTATCAGGTCACTCTCAGGCTGCAATGCTCCAAAGAAAAAACACGACCAAGTTTATTCCAACCTGACCTTATAGATTCTAATTATAGATGACATTCCTGAATTCATCTTCATCAATTTCATCTAAATATCTTCAACAAATTGTGAGATGGGATCGGACTTGCAGCCGAAAGCCAAAATGATTGTTCCTGATAAGTACCATGTATTCCAAAATGTGAAGTTAAACCCTGTGGGCTAGGGATTAATACAGTAATCCAACAATTTCCCTAGGACCAATGTAGATCACCAGCCATTAGTTTTCTTGGTGTGTCTACTGTTCACCCGTTGTATTCACAATTGTCTGTTCTGCAGTTCTGGACCTGACCTGTGGCTAAAGATGGATCACTGTCAAGCCCCCCAGCCATCTCCTCCCTTATTTGCCTCAATATTTTTGGATAGATCTTATCAGGCCCTGTGATTTTTCCACCTATATGTTTTTGAAGATATCCAACACCTGATGTCAACATGCTCTAGAATATCTACATTGTCCTCTTAATCATATTTCATTTTTTTTTTTTTTATATCATCATCCCTGTCCAAATACCAATGCAAAGTACTCATTAAGGATGGTCAATGATCAATGTACTTTATTGTCATAAATCTTTTTCCTTGTCCTTGAGTGGGTCTACTCTTTCCGTAGCTCCCCTCTTGCTCAATATTTACATTAAATATTATATTACAATGTTATCATTATATTACATTACATAATATATATTATATTACATCATAATATATACATTATACAAAAATGCTTTTTAAGTATTCTTTAATCATACTTGCTGAGGACATTTTATGGCCCTTGTAAGCTCATGTAATTCCTTCTTCAAGTTCTTGCTGGTTTCCTTTACATTCCTCGAAGACCTAATCTTATTTTAACTTCCTAAACCTTAGATATGCTTCCTTATTTTTTGATATCCAAGGTTCCCGAACCTTGTCATCCTTACCTTTCATCCCCATGGGAACATCCTGATTTCAAATCAACTACCCTTTCAAAGCTCACACATGCCATATGTGGATACATCCTCAAACAGCTGCTTCTAATCTACTTTCCCCAGTTCCTGTCTAATACTGTGGTGATTAGCCATCCCTCAATTTAGCACCTTCACTGAGGTCCAGTCTTATTCTTATCCTAAACTATCTTAAACTTTGGTTACTGATCCCAAAATCCCCAAATCTTCGATCAGCTGGCCCGGATCATTCCCCAAGGTCTGGTATGGCCCAGATCAAGAAACCCTCCCATCTTGAATATAATCAGCAGTTTAACGTATACACCCCCCTTGGTTAGAGAATTCCATGGATTCACAACCTTCTGGATAGAAACATTCCTTTTCATCTTTGTTCTCAATCACTGACCCTTATTCTAAGACCATGACCCCTAGTTTTGGACATCTCCAGCAGGATAAACATGATCCCTGTATCAACCATGTTAACCCCAGTAGGAATGTTCTATGTTTCTAGGGGAGGCACTGTGACACAGTGGTAGACTTGCTGCCTTACAGCGTCAGTGAACCAGATTCAATCCTAACTAAGGGTGCTGTCTGTATGGAGTTTGTACGTTCTCCCTGTGACCGTATGAGTTTTCTCCTGCTGCTCCAGTTGCCTCCCACATTCCAAAGATGTACAGGTTTGTAGGTTAATTGGCTTTTATAAATTGTCCTTAGTGTGTAGGGTGGCACTAGTGTATGGGGGTGATTGTTGGTCAGCGCATATTCAGTGGGCCGAAGGAACTGTCTCCATGTTAAATCTAAACTAGCCTAAACTAAACTAAATCTCTGATCAGTTATTGTTCTTCAATCTTTCATTATTTCTTTTAAAAACAAAAACTCATCGTGTCCACTTTATTCACCAAAGTGGATGTCTTTACATTCACTTAATCCGAAAGCACTCTGCATTCTCCTCACAGCCCACACTGCCACCCAGCTATGTCAAAGCATTCTTCTTTCTCAAGATGATTCAGATGACAAATTTTAACAACTGCACATTTGGACATTGATGAAGAACGCAAACCTAACTTCATGCTGGTCCAAGTCTTTGATTCAGAAACTTCTTTGAGTCTCTTATAGGAGGACTTTCAGTGAAACCCATTCACTAACAATCAGTCACAGAGCTTAAGTAACAGTGAAAACATAAGGAATGTTAAAAATGTTTCCAATGTGCCAACCAGATTTTTTCCTTCTTCAAAAAGAGGCACAACTGTGACCTGATTCGCACTTCAGTGGCCATTATAAGCTTTCCCCCATTCAATTAAGCTTCACTAAATTCATTAGCTCCATCTGCATTTTCAACCAAATGTTATAGGCTAACTTTAAACACACATAAAAGAGAGAAAGAACAATATGACCGTGTGACACAGAAATCAAAAGGGTTCTTTACGACTATAAACAAGCAAACAAATTCTTCTTTGTTTGTGCCGAATGCCACAGTTTTAAAACACTGAAAATATCCAAACATTAATAACCTTTTAATGCAAACTATTGCCTGATTCTTCTGATCAATAATGAAGTAAAATAACTCAAATTGTCTCAAAATGTGTTTACATCCTCCCCATCCCTTTCTGCTTTCCACAGAAACCACCCTTTCCATGAGTCCCTGTTTCACTCATCCCTCCCCACTCATCCCTCATCCTCTCCAGCCAATTTCCCCTGTAACCAAGGAAGGTGTAATACATGTCCCTAAATCTCCTCTGTCACCACCATCCAGGGACCAAGACAGCTCTTTAGGTGAGATAGAGATTCACCTGCACCTCCTTCAACATTGTCTATTGTATTTGGTGCTCTCAAGTGGCCTCTTCTACATCGGTGAAACCAAATGCAATCAAGACAACCGCTTTGCCGTGCACATCTACCATAAGCATCTGAATATCCCGGTTACCAGCATTTTAATCCCGCTTCCCATTCCCGCAGCCTCCATTACTGTCGGGGTGAAGCCAAATGCAAACTTGAGGAACAATGCCTCATATTCCACTTGAGTAGTCTACATTTCAATGGCATGAACGTTGAATTCTCCATTTGATATAGTCCGCATCTTCTCTATCCCTTTCTCTCTGCTCTGATCTACCTTAGTCCTTTCTCAGCTTATGTCATTCAGCTGGAAAGTGTGAAGAGAAGATTTACAAGAATGTTGCCAGAACTCGAGGCACTGAGCTATAGGGAGAGAGTGGGAAGGCTAGGACTTTATTCCCCACAGGCGAGGGGTGATCTTTATAGAGATGTATAAAATCATGAGGGAAATAAATAGGCTAAATACACAGTAAAGATTTAATAGGAACCTTAGAGACAATCTTTTCACTCTGAGGGTGGTGAGTATATGGAGCAAGCTGCCAGGGATAGTTGAGGCAGGTGCTATAACAGTAGTTAAAAGATGGACACAAAATACTGAGTAACTCAGCAGGTCAAGAAAATATGGAAGTGAGAAATCAGGGCCGTCTTTCTCGCATCCAGTTTCTCCTCCGACCCCCCGCCCACTGCCTCCTATCCATTTTCTCCAGAGGTGCTGTCCGACCCATTGAGTTTCCCCAGCATTTTGTGCCAATCTTTGGTATAAACCAGCATCTTCAGCACATTTTTTTAATTATAAAATAGCATTTAAAAGATATTTGGACAGGTATGGAGATTGGAAAGATTAGGAAGGATATGGGCCAATCAAGAGAACGTGGGGCGAGCTGAGATGGGACATCGTGGTCGGCATGGACGAGTTGGGCTGAAGGACCTGTTTCCCTGCTGTATGACTGTACAACATCCCCTTCTTCTCATCTTAATGCTCAACTATCTTTTTCCATATCCCTACACACTTCTCCCACTGAATCCCCTTCTCCCCCGACTGTTCGCGCCCCCACAACCCTTCATTCACTTCCACTCTTCACCTTCCTTTCCTGTCTAATTCAAAAATCTATTGCCTTTTTTTTTCTCCAGATCACTTTCAAGGCTCAATCACTATTTCCACCCTTCTGTTCCGTACCCGGCCTTAACATACAATTAATCCCTTCTCCTGTATCCACGTATTCCTTGCTAGTATTCAAGTCAAGTCAATTTTATTTCTATAGCACATTTAAAAACAACTCTCGTTGACCAAAGTGCCCTACATTAGTGCAGGTACTCCCGTGCTACAAACAGTGGTACATTGATCAACAACACATAAATAAATCCATACAGTGCTCAATCAGAGGACCTCAAGCAAGGCTTGAGAGTAGAAATAACTTTTAAGTCTAAACGTAAAAGAGTTGATGGAGGGGGCAGTTCTGATGGGAAGAGGGATGATGTTCCATCGTCTAGGAGCTGCAACCGCAAAAGCACGGTCGCCCCTGAGCTTATGCCTAGACCGCGGGATGGTCAGTAACCCCAAGTCGGCCGATCAGAGGGACCTGGAGGTGATGTGGTGGGTAAGCACATTTTTGATGTAGGTGGGGGCAAGCCCGTTAAGGGCTTTGTGTACATAAAGAAGGAGTTTGAAATTGATTCGGAACCGCACTGGGAGCCAGTGGAGAAAGGCCAGAATCGGGGTGATGTGGTCCCTTTTTTGGGTGCCCGTCAGGAGTCTCGCTGCAGTGTTTTGGACCAATTGCAGGCAGGACAGGGATGATTGGCTGATGCCAGTGTAAAGGGAGTTGCAGTAATCAAGGCGGGAGGAGATAAATGAGTGGATGATCTTTTCGAGGTCATCAAATTGGAGGAATTATTTTATTTTAACAATCGTCCGAAGCTGGAAGAAGCTAGCTTTTACCACGGCATAGACTTGTTTGTCAAATTTCAAAGCGGAGTCAAATATCACGCCAAGGTATTTGATGTGAGGTTTGAGTAATGGGGTAAGGCTTCCAAGGCTGCCTGCTATCATTTTGCTGGAGTCCGAGGGGCCGAGTAGGATGACCTCAGACTTACTCTCGTTTAGTTGGAGGAGGTTCTGGGCCATCCAACACTTTATATCCTTGAGGCAGTGGATAAGGCTGAGTAGATTTGATCAGTTGTTGGTTTTCAGGGGGAGATAGAATTGTGTATCGTCTGCATGGCAGTGGAAGGAAATGCCGTGCCTTTGAATGACTTGGCTTAAGGGGAGCATATAATGGGGCCTAGGATGGAGCCTTGTGGAACCCCGCAGCAAAGGCTAGCTGGGGAGGAGAAAGAGTTGTCTATGTTTGTAGGGAAACTCCTATCTTTGAGGTAGGAGACGAACCAGCTCAGGGCAATGCCATCAATACCAACCCCGTACCGGAGATGGTCAATTAGGATGGTGTGGTCGACTGCATCAAATGCTGCGCTGAGGTCCTGGTCCGAGAACACAGATGTATTAATTAAGAAAGCTCATCAGCGCTTCTACTTCCTGAGAAGATTACGGAGAGTCGGTCTGTCAAGGAGGACTCTCTCTAACTTGTACAGGTGCACAGTAGAGAGCTTGCTGACTGGTTGCATCGTGGCTTGGTTCGGCAACCTGAGCGCCCTGGAGAGGAAAAGACTACAAAAAGTAGTAAACACTGCCCAGTCCATCATCGGCTCTGACCTTCCTTCCATCGAGGGGATCTACCACAGTCGCTGCCTCAAAAAGGCTGGCAGCATCATCAAGGACCCACACCACCCTGGCTCACACACTCATCTCTCCTGCTACCTTCGGGTAGAAGGTACAGGAGCCTGAGGACTGCAACGACCCGGTTCAGGAATAACTACTTCCCACAGCCATCAGGCTATTAAACCTGGCTCGGACAAAACTCTGAACATTAATACCCCTCCATCTGTTATTTGCACTTTATTAATTTATTCATTCATGTGTGTATTTACGTATATAATTGTAGTCAATGCCTACTATGTTCTGTTGTGCTATGCAAAGAAAGAATTTCATTGTCCTGTCAGGGACACATGACAATAAACTCTTTTGACTTTGACTTGACTTTGAGGTCGGGAAGGAGCAGGATTGCACAGTCGCCCGGAGTCAGTGGTGAGAAGTATTGGCAGCATTAAGAGGGCACTGGCTAAATGCAGGCAAATGGGACTGGCCCAGAATGCCAGTTTGGTTGGATGGACCTTATTGGGCCAAAAGGCCTATTTCTATGCTGTACCACTCTATGACTCGTTGATTCTAGGATATACCACTTGCATTTGGTAGAGCGTCGTGGGTAAGTGCCAATGTTTATGTTCAAATTAAGGAACATTTTCCTTAATCTGATACTAAAGGAGCTAGATGAAAGCCAACCCTTTTTTGAACAGGGGTCCTCTTCCTTTATTAGCAGAGCATGGATCAGCATCTTAATAATTTTTTTGGTCCATTCCTCTCAGGGTAAATAGTCAACATGGAATTCTTGTGCATAGATGGGTGTGTTTGTATGACATTCGCCTAGGAGTCAAATGACTGTCATGTAATTGTGGAACCAAGAGCAAAAATATGCCATTCAATACTGTTCTCCTGAGACCATACTCTGAGGTGTGACCTTGAAACCAGCCAGGACTGTGGCAACATTGGAAGGGATGAGCACCAGAGTAATGCATTTTGTGGTGGCTGGGGTCTGGTGATGAGTTACTGGAGACAGCCAGATGTCACGTGCCCCAGACCTTGACCTGCGAGAGAAGGTTGCAAACAATTTGTAGAGGTGCAGAGATTTGGTGGCTAGGAGGCCAATGGTGAGAGGGATTGCACTGTTTGGAGGAATCGCAGGGTTAGCGGGTCAGGAAGGACACTAATTAGTTCAACCCCCCCCACCACCACCACCACCACTCTGGAAATTGGATAAATCTCATTGTGGTAGAGGGTTTGTGGTAGAGGCAGGGTTTAGCGGGTCAGGAAGGACACTAATTAGTTCACCCCCCCCCCCCCCCCCCCCCACCACCACCACCACCACTCTGGAAATTGGATAAATCTCATTGTGGTAGAGGGTTGATATCTTAGGAGCAAAATAAAAACCGTACTGGAGGAAAACAACGTCAGGCAGCATCTGTGGAGATACTTGGACAGACGATATTTCAGATCAGGACCCTTCTTCAGACCGAGCTCTGAATTGTCACCTACCCACTTTCCTTCACAGATGCCGCCTGACCCGCTGAGTTCCTCCAGCGTGAAGAAACAAATTATAAATGCTGGTTAATACACAAAAGAACATTACTGTTAGTGCTGGAGTAACTCAGCAGGTCAAGCAGCATCTCTGGAGAACATGGATAAGTGACGATTCGGGTCGAGACCCTTCTTCAGACTGATTGCGGGCGGGGGGGGGGGGGGGGTGGGAGATGGGGGAAGGCAGGACAAAGTGTGGATTTCTTGCCACACTTTGTCTTACCTCTCCCCTTTTACAGCTCTTTTCCCATTCTCTACAATCAGTCTGAAAAAGGGTCTCGACCTGAAACGTCACCTATCCATGTTCTCCAGACTTCCTCCAGCAGTTTGTTTATTTTGCTCAATGTTGCAGCTTCTGCAGTCTCTTGTGTCTCCATGAAATGCAAGGTTGCAGGTCACAACTCTGCTAGTCTTTCAGGTTGGACCTGCTAAATTATAACCAAAAGTACCTAATGAGGGCTCCCAGACCAAAGTACCCAGCATCCCATGCTCTGCTGCAAAAGCAATGCCAGAGGAGGAAAAATAAATATCAGATGTAGAATTTGTCTCAGAATTGTAAGTGACTTATTCAGGAAATTTCCAGGTGAATTTTCCAACCGGTCCAAGGCAACATGGTCATTATTGTTACACAACGAACTGCAGATGGTCGTATTTTGCAGGGCGTACAAAGCGCTGGAGTAACTCAGCGGATCAGGCAGCAATTCTGGAAGACATGTATAGGTGATGTGTCGGGTCAGGACTCTTCTGAAACTATTTGTAATAGGGGGGAGAAAACTGGAAAAGAGGTTGGAGCAGAACAAAGCCTGGCAAATGAGAGGTGGATACAGGTGAGCGGGGTATTATTTGGCAGATGGGTAGACAAAGGCTAGTGATCAAAAGGAGACAAAAGGGGACAAAAAGAGGCAAAAAGAGACAATGTTGGCAACTTGAGCAGAATGTCAACTTGGCTGGCATGGACTAATTAGACCAAAGGGCCTGTTTTCCTGCTGTATAGCTCTGTGGCTCTATGATGCATCTGTGGGCATTATGCTGAAGAACGTGTTAAACAGCAAATGTATTTACAGTATAATGGTATTCAGCTGACATCTGGATAGGGGCATCTTAAGCCGCTGTTTAAGCAGGTAGCTGCAGTTCACATAAATCTGTCTAGCAGTCATTTGCTGTATTCACATATCCATGGAAGGCAGAACTTGTCCAGGGTGAATGAGTCGTATGCTAAGCCTGGCTATTTGCCAATCACCAGAAGGATCATTTTCTGAGTTATCTATACCACCTGCACCTTGAGGTAAGATAGCCTTTTATGATTATTTTATGTCTTTTGGATTGATTAGTGGCAGCTGGATGTTGCTTCATTAAATCCTTAGGATAAACTTATTTTTTAAATCTAGCTGAGAATAACACTGGAGAGAGTAGAAGGTGAAAGAAGCCAAGCTCCATGTATTCTAATGCGATAGGATCAATAAAGTAGGAGTGTGCTCTTCAGAAATGAACAACGGTACCCTGGCAACACATGTTCATTGTGTATCACATTAAGAGTCAAACAGAAAACCTCCATGTATTCTGTGTTGCTTATTGTGGTTTTGGTGAGTTATGCAGAATGATGTTAGCAAGTTGGAAAGAAAATAATGTGGGGTACTAGCCCCCAAATTATGATCACAATCCACGCCACAATAGACAATAGACAATAGGTACAGGAGTACACCTGGCCACACCTGGAGTATTGCGTACAGTTTTGGTCTCCTAATCTGAGGAAAGACATTCTTGCCATAGAGGGAGTACAGAGAAGGTTCACCAGACTGATTCCTGGGATGGCAGGACTTCCATATGAAGAAAGACTGGATAGACTCGACTTGTACTCGCTGGAATTTAGGAGATTGAGGGGGGATCTTATAGAAGCTTACAAAATTCTTAAGGGTTTGGACAGGCTAGATGCAGGAAGATTGTTCCCGATGTTGGGGAACTCCAGAACAAGGAGTCACAGTTTAAGGATAAGGGGGAAGTCTTTTAGGACCGAGATGAGAAGATCTTTTTTCACACAGATAGTGGTGAGTCTGTGGAATTCTCTGCCACAGAAGGTAGTTGAGGCCAGTTCATTGGCTATATTTTAGACGGAGTTAGATGTGGCCCTTGTGGCTAAAGGGATCAGGGCGTATGGAGAGAAGGCAGGTACAGGATAATGAGTTGGATGATCAGCCATGATCATATTGAATGGCGGTGCAGGCTCGAAGGGCCGAATGGCCTACTCCGGCACCTATTTTCTATGATTCTATGATTCTATGAGTAGGCCATTCAATGTGATCATGGCTGATCATTCCCAATCAGTACCCCGTTCCTGCCTTCTCCCCACATCCCCCAACTCCGCAATCTTTAAGAGCCCTATCCAGCTCTCCCTTGAAAGTGTCCAGAGAACCAGCCTCCACTGCCCTCTGAGGCAGAGAATTTCACAACTCTCTGTGCAAAAAAGTATTTCCTCACCTCTGTTCTAAATGGCTTACCACTTATTCTTAAACAGTGGCCCCTGGTTTTAGACTCCCCCAACATCGGGAACATGTTTCCTGCCTCTACCGTGTCCAAACACTTAATAATCTTATATGTCTCAATAAGATTCCCTCTCATCCTTCTAAACTCCAGATAATACAAACCCGGCTGCTCCATTCTCTCAGCATATGACAGTCCCGCCATCTCGGGAATTAACCTTGTAAATCTACGCTGCACTCCTTCTATAGCAATAATGTCGTTCCTCAAATTAGGGGAACATAACTGGACACAATACTCTGGGAATTGTCTCACTAGGGCCCTATACAACTGCAGAAGGACCTCTTTGCTCCTATACTCAATTCCTCTTGTTATGAAGGCCAAATGCCATTCGCTTTCTTCACTGCCTGCTGTACCTGCTTGCTTACATTGACTGATGAACAAGGACTCCCAGATCCCGTTGTACTCCCCCTTTTCCCAACTTGACACCATTTAGATAATAATCTGCTTTCCTGTTTTTGCTACGAAAGTGGATAACCTCACATTTATCCACTTTAAATTGCAGCTGCCATGCATCTGCCCAATCACCCAACCTGTCCAAGTCACCCTGCATTCTCATAGCATCCTCCTCACAGTTCACACTGCCAGGCAGCTTGAATGAACGAATGAATGAATGAATGAATGAATGAATGAATGAGTGAATAGTTTATTTCATACATTAAAAAGAACAAATCTTTACAATCTGTGTGAATATGAACCAACACTGTATCCATTCCACACAACATTCACATAATCAATGACTGAAAAAGGAATAGGCTGAAGCCACAAAGCTTATTTTTGCCTTCCCTATACAATCCATAAGATAACCCAGAATATCAGCATTACAAATTAATAGAAAAAAAATGTTTACTCTAAATTGTAATCCTCACTTATTTTACATTTTAATCATTTTACATTATAATCCTTAATTATTTTACATTTTAAGGCTTTTTTGAAACTCAACAGAGAGCTACAAAATTTCAACTCATCACTGAGCCCGTTCCATAATTTGCCTCCCAAAACTGAGACACATCTATATTTTACATTGGTTCTCACATTACATGTTTAAAAAATGCACAACCCTCTTAAATTATAATGTCCTCTAATTTATTTTTTTTTGGAATACTAACAGGAAGGCTTTTATTCCTAACTCGGAAAAGTATTTCTAATGTCTTTACATGCACAATATCCAAAAAGGTTAAGGTACGGACTGTATGAGTAATGGATTTGTAATTTTGTTTTGTAAAGAATAGCAATGGATCTTGATAATTTCCGTTTGATGTATTCTATATGTGGATTCCAAAAAGTTTATGATCTATAATCACTCCCAGGAATTTTGTTTGATATACTCTGGAGTATAAATTTTATAAATTCACCACCAAACACCATGAATTTTGTTTTATTTTAATTTAGAGATAATTTATTAATATCAAACCATTTTTTAGCACTATCAATTCTCTTTCTGCTGTTTTCAATAGTTATATTTTATATTATTCCCCGGACAAAATACATTTGTATCATCCGCACACGTAACAAACTTTGTGTTATCTGCAAATTGGCTAATTTACTTTGAATCCCTTCATCTAAATCATTGATGTATATTGAAAATAGCTGCGGTTCCAGCACTGAGCCTTGCGGTACCCCACATGTCACTGCCTGCCATTCTGAAAAGGAGCCGTTAATCCCTACTCTTTGTTTCCTGTTTGCCAACCAATTTTCTATCCATGTCAGTACTCTACCCCCAATATCATGTGCCCTAATTTTGCCCACTAATCTCCTATGTGGGAACTTATCAAATGCTTTCTGAAAGTCCAGGTACACTACATCCACTGGCTCTCCCTTGTTCGTTTTCCTAGTTACATCCTCAAAAAATTCCAGAAGATTTGTCAAGCATGATTTCTCTTTCGTAAATCCATGGACCGATCCAGTAACTGTTATCCAAATGTGCCGCTATTTCATCTTTTATGATTGACTCCAGCATCTTCCCCACCACCGACGTCAGGCTAACTGGTTTATAATTCCCTGTTTTCTCTCTCCCGCCTTTCTTAAAAAGTAGGATAACATTAGCTACCCTCCAATCCACAGGAACTGATACTGAATCTATAGAACATTGGAAAATTATCACCAATGTATCCACAATTTCTAGTGCCACTTCCTTAAGTACGCTGGGATGCAGACCATCAGGCCCCGGGGATTTATCAGTCTGCAGTCTACCCAATACCATTTCCTGCCTAATGTGGATTTCCTTTTGCTGCACCGTCACCTCAGATCCCCTGGCCACTAGTACATCAGGAAGTTTGTTTTTGTCCTCCTTAGAGAAGACGGATCCATAGTACCTGTTCAACACATCTGCCATTTCCCTGTTCCCCATAATAAATTCACCTTTTTCAACCTTCAAGGGTCCAACTTTGGTCTTAACTATTTTTTTCTTCTTCACATACCTATAGAAGCTTTTACTATCCTCCTTTATATTCTTGGATAGCTTACCTTCGTACCTCATCTTTTCTCCCCATATTGCCTTTTTAGTTAACTTCTGTTGTTCTTTAAACATTACCCAATCCTCTTGCTTCCCACTCATCTTTTCCACGTTGTATTTCGTCTCTTTTATTTTTATAGTGTCCCTGACGTCCCTTGTCAGCCACAGTTGCCCCTTATTCTAGCAATGTTACAAAATTTTGAGATTTAAAAAATCAAGTCTGTAATTTATCCCATCAGATAAAGGATAAAAATAAGTTTAATTTGACACCTAATTCATATCTTCACTATTAAAAAAGTTATGGCCAGTTTCATACTTGGAAATTAGCATCTTGTTCCCTATTGCTTTTCCATTGGCTTAACACAAAAGCTGTGATCAAGGACAGTCAAAAGCCCATAACTTTTTTAAAAATTGAGAACTGAATGACATTTCAGTTATTATAGATTAAAGCATTCTGAAACAAATATGAAACAATGTTACTTGAATGACCTGAAACTAAAGCATATAATTAGTTAGATACCTAATTGTAGCTAATTACAAAATTCAATTACTAGATCTAAACATCTGTAGATGATATGTGTGTACACCTTTAATTGATAGTAACGATGTCCATGCTAACCACTCCCCCACCAGTTAGTATAATTGTAACCCACACGCCCCTAGCTCTCTCTCTAGTGTTCGTGACAGACCACGTACAGCCAGGGCTATGTATAATGTATGTTTAATAAAGTACTGACGACTTTAAGGTGTCTGTGTACCTTCTCTAAATGGTGCCAGAAGTGCTTCTTTCTGCGTCTCCAGTCTATCACGTTTTATTATCTTAGTCCCAGTACCCCCTCCCTGTGCCGTGATGGCTTCTGCATGTCGTAAACCTGACATCCTAGTCTTTGATGCAGACATCACTCATCGCTCATTGTGGCCATCCCGGGGCCGAGGCGACCCTTTCTGTCGCTCAGAGCCAGTTTTTCTGGCCTGACATGACTCGCTACTTCCGGGATAGGGTCTCCGCGTGCCCTACCTGTAACAGCCTCGCTCCACAGCAACAGCGGCAGCCGCTCCTGCAGCAGCCAGCTGCTGACCTGCCATGGTCTGCGCTAGCAACCGGCATCTTCGAGTGGCACGGAAAGCACTTCCTGGTGCTTGTCGACTCTTACTCCAGCTGGTTTGAAGTTGACCAGCTCCACTCCCTCTCTTCCTCCGCGGTCATCGAGAAGTTGCGCCACCACTTTGCCACCTTCGGGTCCCCCGTCAGCCTGCAGTCGGACAACGGCAGCCAGTTCACCAGTGCCGAGTTCCGCGCTTTTGCTGAACGATGGAACTTTCGTCAATACACCAGCAGCCCGGAATACCCACAGAGCAATGGACTGGCCGAGCGCGCGGTCCGCAGTGCTAAAGGATTGTTGGAGCGTTGTCGCCTATCCCGCTCCGACATCTACCTGGCCCTGCTGAACCTCCAAAACATCTCCCGCGACCATGCCCTGGGCTCCCCGGCTCAACGCCTCATGTCCCGAGTCACGAGGCCAACGGTCCCGGTGTCTCAGCAGTCCCTGTCCCCCTCTGTCTTTAAACCTGCCTTGGTCCGGGAACGCATTGCCGAAAAACACAGTATCCAGAAGCGTTCCCACGACAGGTCCTGCCGTGTCCTCTGCCCTCTTCTCCCCGGCCAGGTCGTCCGTATGTGGTCCTCTTCTGGCCGTTCCAGGCTGCCCGTGGTCGTCGGTTCTGCCGGTTCCCCTCGTTCGTACCTTGTCAACCACGACGGACGGGTGTACCGCCGGTCCCGCCAGCATTCTCCGGCTCGTGAACGAGCCTCTCCCTCCCCCGGCGGCTCCGTATGCCCCCCCCGCTGCCACTGTCGCGGCTCTGCGCTTTGCCCGTTCCTCTGGGGCCGACCTCCCCTCGTCCTCCTCCGGAACGCCTCCCGGCTGCGGTCCCGCTTTCTCCGGCTTCCTCGCCCTTCTCTTCGCCGCCCCCCCCGATGCCTTCGTCGCCAAGGGGTTCTCCTGTCCGTAGCCCCCACCATGCCCCAGCGTCTCTGCTTGTTCCCGTCGGGGAGGAAGGTGATGGCGAGGTGCGGACCCGGTCTGGTCGCCTGGTCAGGCCGCCGGTCCGTTACGGCGATTACGTGTGATCCTGTATCCCTGTGCTTTACTGTTTTCACTCACCCTGGTGCATGAGACGTGGTCGCCCTGTCACTCACTGTTTGTTTTGGTAGAGGAAGGATGTAGATGATATGTGTGTACACCTTTAATTGATAGTAACGATGTCCATGCTAACCATTCCCCACCAGTTAGTATAATTGTAACCCACACGCCCCTAGCTCTCTCTCTAGTGTTCGTGACAGACCACGTACAGCCAGGGCTATGTATAATGTATGCTTAATAAAGTACTGACGACTTTAAGGTGTCTATGTACCTTCTCTAAACATCTATCCACTTCTTAGGAAAAGGTTAACATTTTAAAAAAGCCTAATGGTCCAAATAACATTCACACAAGAATTCACACTGTAACACGATTTTTAAATCTCATTGTCATGAATTCATAGGCCAAATGGAAGGAATTTAGTGTTTAATTCCCATAAATTAATGGCCATTTTAATAGTAAGATTAAATGAGAACTTACCAGTTTGAAGTTTGATTTTTATTTTATGAGCAGTTACGGTGAGCGATTATGCAAAGAAGCCCTGCCAGGCGCATACGCATCATACATCAAAGCAGTGGCATGAAATCACAGTAACTACAGTCGAAGTGATATAGTAAGACTCAGAAGACTAGAACTACAAAATGATCTTTGCGATTATGAGGGCCGGGAGCGGAGAGCACGTAATCGCTCACTGTAACTCCTCATAAAATAATGATCAAACATCAAACTGGTAAGTTCTCGTTTAATCTTACTATTTTACTTCGGGGACACATGAGTGATTCCGTGAAGATTTCAAAGCTCTGTGATTTCATGCCGTAGATTCAATTCCATACGACACACTGCTTCGGTTGACACAGGATAAACAAAGAATGTATTGAACATTGTTTAAATTATACAATTAACATTTTAATAATAAAAAGAATAGTAATAACCCCTCTCTCCTAGGGGGAAATTACAAATGAAAATCAGCAGAACCCAAAACAGCATGCCCAAAACCTTCCACTGTCAGGACAGGTTCGTCATAGAATCTTGAAAAGGTTCCTTCACTAGACCATCATGCGGCCCCGAGGATTTGGTCTAAAGGCACGTCCTGTGCCTTCGCTGCGGATGTTGACACCACCCTGGTGGAGTGAGATTTAAACACATCAGTGGCTACTCCAGCACAATTCAAAACCTGTTTCAACCACTTAGAAATAGTTTGTACTGACACCTTTTTATGAGTTTTTTTGTTGCTGATGAGCATCGCTGTTTCAGAGCCTGTGAGACTCTTGGTTACCTCGATATATTGACTCAGGTGCGCAACTACACATAGCCTTAGGTCAATGGGGTATGCTTTAAAGCTTATTTTGGTTCCAGCCGTGCCTGGCCTGCTTTGTTTGATTAAATCATATACATAAAACGTAATATTATCTACAGAAGAATGCATGCTTTCCAGCCGTAGCTTTTGCAATGGATTGGACCCATTGTCTGGACCCATTGCGCTGACACTAGCGCCATGAGCATAACCACTGTAAGGTTAACCTGAAAAGATAGAGATGTGATTGGAGCCCATTGCCAAAGCAGTTGAGAACTATGCTCACATCCCAGATTTCCGTATATCTAGGCTTAGGAGGGTTTTTGTTAAAAATACCTCTCATGAATCGGGACACTAATGGATGAGATCCGATGGAATGTTGTCCCGACACTTGCCCTAAAAAGGAGGACAAAGCACTCCGAGCACTATTAATGGCACTGTAGCTGAATTGCTCGTCAAAATGCAATGTAGCAAGGAACTCCAATACATCCGGTATGCTTGCAGTATGATAAGATATAACAGCCCTTGAGAACAGGCTGTGTGCGACCAACTCCTTGCCTCCGAGAGCAAGCAACCCCTCCCACTTAAGGGCGACAACCTTTGTCCGAGAAGGACAGAAAACACCTAAACATCCTTCCACTAGATCAGAAGAAGAAAACCTATGCAGGGCCCGTGACTGGAGGATGCTGGCGGACATCGGCCGACAACTAATCTTTCCACCTGAAATTGCTTCAACCAACCTCAGGCCAGATTTGGTGTTCTGGTCCCTTTCGCAGAAGGCTGCTTACATCATAGAGCTCACAGTTCCATGGGAGAACTCTGTTGTGGAGGCCTATGAGCGTAAGAAGCTGCGCTACACAGAGCTTGGCAGCAGAGGCAAGGCAGCGTGGCTGGAACATCAACGTTTATCCAGTTGAAGTGGGATGCAGAGGATTTGTTGCGTCATCTACCATCAGACTGCTGAAGGAGCTTGGAATCCACGGTCAGGCTCTGCGGAAGACCATAAGATCACTCTCAGACGCGGCTGAAAGAAGCAGCTGTTGGATTTGGCTCAAGCAGAAAGACCCATGCTGGGCCCCAAATACGTCATGGTGAATCTTTGAGGCATGTTTGACACGGGACACGCGCTGAGGGCTGATCATCCTGCAGCGGGCCGCCCTTGTGGAGGGTGTATAGTGTTAAAAGGCCGAAAACACCCAGTGATGCAAGGGTACACTACTGATGATGTGTCCTGTGCCCAACTGTCCTGAAGGTTGCCCAGGCCAAGATTATACGTATACGTAACCCCTCCCCCCCCCCCGATGTCGAGCGTTCGACCACTCTCAGCAATCAATGAATGTCGTGAAATGCTCCCCACCTACTGGCACAAGGGACTTCTTAACATCTAGTCCTGTGTATTTGATTCTGACTGTAAACAAAACATCTCCCATTTCTTAATATGAGATACATATTGGTTTATAGTACTATCTCTCCAGGCCGCAGTAATCACATCCACGATCCTACTCGATAGTCCGAGCCCCTGGAACGGTCTGGTCAGAATCTGCAAATCAACAGATCAATATGATCATGTAAAGGGTGACTCTCTCCTGTCACAGGGTGAATCAACAAGTTGCTGCATTTGGGGACAGTCATGAATGGTTGTGTCATCAGTCTCAGGACCAATGGGAACCCTGGCTGTGTGGGCCAGTCAGGAACTACCAAAACGCCTGAGGCAGAGTCCTGCTTTATTTTGGTGAGACATTGACTGATGAGGCAGAATGGGGGAAAGGCGTAAAAAAACATACGTCCCCAATGTAGCAAGAATGCATCCACCGCTACTGCCCCTGGATCCGGCTCCCCTGAGGCGTATTTAGGTAACTGGTGATTTAGCCTGGATGCAAACTATGTCTGGCAATCCATACCGGCAGACAATCATTTTGAAAACTTTTGGATTCAGCATCCATTCTGTGTTGTCATTAAATTTGCATGACCTGTTGTCTGCCACCACATTATCTCTACCTGGTAGGTAGATAGCTGAGACCCAGATATTTCTCATAATGCACCAGTCCCAAATGAGGTTAGCCAGATTATCACATGATACTGACCTAATTCCTCCCATGTGATTGATATATGCAACAGCTGTGGTATTGTCAATCTGGAGCTGAACATCTAAATCATTCATTGTTGAACAATATGCTTTTAGGCCATAGAATGCACACAGAAATTCTCAGTAGTTTATCCCATACCTCTGCAGGATTAATGCCTCTTGCACACTCCATCTGCCACCACAGCTCGACTTGGTATCAGTGGCTTCCCATCCCGAATCACTGACATCTGTTTGTAAAATAACTGAGGGTTGTTGAGTCAAAATGTTTTTAGTACTTCATGAGACATTAATTATCCACCATTGCAACTAGGAGATACCTTTGGCTGGCAACTGCATTGGTCTGTCAAAATTACCTGCATGTTCTTTAAGTGCTTGTTCATTAGCTCGTTGCACACTCTGATAGTGCAGAGGTCCGAACTGCACTCCAGGAAAAGCCGCCACTAATTTACCAATTACACTGGCTACTTGCCGGATGGAGGTTGTTGTTCCTCTACCAGATTGCTACAAGCCTTCATAATTTCCACAGCTTTGGCCATAGGCAAAGTCACTGACATATCAATTAAATCAATGACGAATCCCAAATAGTCAAATAGTCAATTATTCTGGATGGTACTAGTTTGGATTTAGTTGGGTGGATGAGGAAATCTAACCTCTCAAACAAGTGTTTGGTCACTGAAACCGATTCCTCAGCCGCCTCCTGATTGTTGCTTATAATCAGAATATCATCCAGGTAAGCCATCACAATGTGATTCTGGGCACGGAGTAGCACCAATACTGGTTTCAACAACTTTGTAAATAACCTAGGGGCTGAGGTTAACCCATTGGGCAACGCTTTAAATTGCCACAGCTGTCCCATCCAACTAAATTTCAAGTATCTATGGTACTGAATAATATGCATCTTTCAGATCTATGGTTACCATATAACAACCTTTTGATATTAGTTGCTTAGCATTACTGAAAGTTTCCATTTTAAAATGTCTATACTGGACATAAGAGTTTAGTCAGGTTAGGTCCAGAATGACTTGACACCCACCATCCTTCTTCTGCCTGGGGAATATATTGGACACAAATTGTTGAGGCTGATATATCGTCCTTTCAATTACCCCTTTTTGGAATAAAACCCCAATTTCATCATTCACCTGTAGAGTTTCTGGTCTTCAAAAAAACAATACCCGACTAGGTGTATTTTGTGCATGTGGATGTATTCCTGACATAAACTCAATTTGAGACCCCCGGATACTGTCCAGTATAAATAGATCTGATGTTATGCAGCACCATTCATCATAAAATAATTGCAACCTACCCCCGACTGGAGGCTGCTCCCCAGAGGATATATCCTGGACTGAACCAGTTACTCGTACCTCCATGGTTGATCTTGGATTTCTCAACCTCCTGGCCATGTTGGGGGTGTGCAGATGTGCATGCCAATGGCGTGTAGCCGGAAACCCCCGACTTGGTCCTTGACCTGCTCCAGCATCTGTAGCTCACCTGAAGGGGAATGGCTTGCGTGGCGGTATCCTGGCCCAAGGTGTATAAGTTTTTATGAGGCTGATGGTTTTCGCCTCCTCATCCAGATCTTCCCCCAAATAGTAAGTTGGGTGTCTGGATTGAGGGTTGGTTTTATTACGATTTTCCAGATGCAATTAAGCTCAAAATGAGCATTGCACAGCAGGGCTAACATATCCTGCTGTGTACGTAACATCGGTGTTCCTTGGACCATTCGCCCAAATGCTGTTATTCCTGCCCCGACTAATTTGAGGACTTTCTGAAATCTCAGCTCTTGCCCCCTCATGGAAGCGCTCATTTGCCCCCAGATGGCCGAGTTCACGGTGGGCACCTTGAGCGACGCACAGTTAACAGGTGTCTGGTAACGTAAAGAAGTCTCCTCCATTATGGAGTCCTGGAGCTGGTGAGATTGTCATCCATGGCTTCACCAGTCCCCGCCGGTATGGCAAAATTGCTGGCCACATCCGGCACACCTGGAGCATAGCTTATGTGCTTTGGTGCATGCTCACCTGCAGTGACACCAACTTCAGGGTCAGATTCATACTGCCCCGGCTCTCCAGAGTCTTGCTCTAGGGAGGTATCACACAGCCCTTGAAAAGGCGCTGGTGTTGTGGGTTCCCATTGATATTCGTAAGCGTATTGTTGTTGCTGCTCCTCGCCATACGGACCTCTACTTGAGGTTGCTCCAGAGAACTGTTGGGGAACCCTGGGGCTATGCAACCCCGACTGGAACACCTCATGATTTAGCATTTGCTCTATTAAGTGTTCCATTTTCTCAAGACATCCCCAAACCTTTTTATTTGAAGGAGGGGAGTCTTCCTGACCTGACTCATCCGAGTCGATAGGCCTGGCCGTTTTCCTCTTGGCCATCCTCCCGACAGGAGTGGCCACAGTGCACTGAGGCACCGGAGATGTTGGAATTTGCTGAACTTCCGGCGGCTCTGTAGTCGGCGTCTTTGGAGCCAGCGTTTCTGAAGCCGGTGTTTCCCCAGCCGACCTACGCTCGCTAACCGCGGTCCCGCTGCTACGTTTTTTACTCCGAATGGCAGCAGCTTTTTTTGTTACTTTTTCCATTTAATATTTCCCCTGCTGGCTCCTGTAACCAGCCTTACGGAGCTAAGTAAACCGCAGAAAGTTTTTAAAAATCACTTACCTGCTGGTTTATAACTTACCACAGGTGGAGCTGCGCTCTCCAGCCCGTCAGTGTACCATGTGTCTGACGTAATGACGTGCATGCGCCTGGCGGGGCTTCTTCACGGAATCACTCAAGTGACTCCGAAGTAAAATCATCTTGCGAGTGGGATTTTGTGGAACGCGATCGATTGGAACATGCGGTTACGGTGAATTTAAACCCCATATCTGCAGGAAAAATACTGTCGGTTCGTATGGGTCCTAAGTCATCTTTTCGCAACGTGAAATTTTGATTAAAGGCATCCTAAGAAGCAAGTTTATATGAAAAAATAAACGGTGTATCTTGCCTTGTCCCCTACGTGAGATCCGTCCCGTTGTCGGCGTAGACTGCATTAGAAGATGATTTTAATTTTACTCCTGCTATTAAATTATCCAGTGCTAATTTTAATACACTTAATAAAATGGCAGTCAAAGTGATTTTTCTTCAGCAACTAAACAGCCTGTCTTTGGAATAAACTGATCTTGCACCTACTGTGTTATTCCCAGAAATACCTGCCATTGTTGTTCCACTGTCATCCCTGCTAGGATATCTTTCCAGTCAACTTTGGCCAGCTCCTCCCTCATGGCTCCATAGTCCCCTTTATTCAGCTGTAACTGTGACACCTCCCTTCTCCAATAGTAGATTAAACCTGACCATATTATGGTCACTACCTCCTAATGGCTCCTTAACCTCAAATTCCTTTATCACATCATTACATAATACTAAATCCAGAATTACCTTCTCCCTGGTAGGCTCCAATACAAGCTGCTCTAAGAATCCATCACAGAGGCACTCCACAAACTCGTTTTCTTGGGATCCAGTACCAACCTGATTTTACCAGTCTACCTGCATGTTGAAATCTCCCATAACAACCATAGCATTAACTTTACTACATGCCAATGTTAACTCCTGATTCAACTTGCACCCTATATCCATCACATGAAACTCCATGATGGGAGCATAATTTTATGATAAGATCACTGTAATCTATTAATTGCAGATAGCATTAGGGATTAGTTTAGTTTAGTTTAGTTTAGTTTAATTTATAATATTATTGTCGCATGTCACCGGGGGACAGTGAAAACCTTCTGTTTTCATGCAATCCAGTCAAATAAAAGACTATCCATGAATACAATCAAGCCGGCCACAGTGCTCAGATAAAGGATAAAGGGAACAGCATTTAGTGCAAGGTAAAGTCTGATAAAGTCTGGTTAAAAATATTTCAAAGGTCTCCAATGAGATAGATTCTTTTCGTATCAGATTATCTTTTGTTTGGCAAACTGGTGATTTAAAGAATGGGGAAGAGCTTAAAATAACCCATTACAAAATGTCACAATATATTCATAACTGCTGGTTTTATTGTTGATATTCTTCTCAATAGAAATTTTTAAAGAAGCAGTGGGTATCTTTGTTTTGCCCAAATTGCAAATCTTTCTTTATAAATGAGTAGGCTATTTAGTTGTGATGTGGACATCTCTTTTTGCCACCTTAATCCTATGTTTCAGATTCATTTTAAAGTGAAATCTATTATCTGAGTATGTTTTTCTTAAATGTTTGAATGAAGTTATTCCATTTTGTAATGTTTACAGTCCTGTCTGACATGCTATATACTTAGAGTGCTATTGGTGAGGGATAATGATGTTCATTTGAAATAATGACAAATAACATTCATGTCAACGAGATTGGATTGTTTTGTGGCCTTGCAGTTTCTAATCTGATGGCAGGGTCAAGGGCATCCTGAATGCTCAAAGACAGGCTTGTTTCACTCTCTGTAAGGACATGCGCTGACTTATTTTCAACAATGCACGTAGCCACTTTGTAAGTGGGTACACTAATATACTGTGAAATTACTGCAAATCCAGGACTTCAAAGATTTTGAGATCAGCCTACTCCTTCGCAGAAAGGTTTGGTTAATTATCTAAGTAGACAGATCTAGGAATATAGGAATATTGAAGGCTGCGTGGATGTACAACATAGCCTTATTGTTATTTTTTGATGTGTTGTCGTTCATAGTATACATATTTTCAATAGTCCCATTTTCCGAAACATAATATTGTGCACATTTTGTCTGTGCCATTGCGGTTTATACAAGGAAATATTGCATGTACTTGTTTATGCACTGTAAATTTAAGTTATACTTGTACTCGATATCCCCGCGATCTGATTGATTATATTGATCCAGGGATAATGCTCAAATACAAAATCTCAATGTAAGATTTAAAATTATCTCAGCATATTAAACATAGTTATTTGGAACTGAATTTAATGCAGACACATATTTTAAGAGTCTTAATACTTTGATTTAAAAATTACATATGTCTTTATGTGAAGTGTTTGTGCTTGTTTTTGTTCAGATTGATAATTAAATTGGTTGAAGTACAAATATTTACTGGTTGGCTTAATTTTCTCTGCAATTTGTAGATATACTGATCCAGGATCTCCATCCAAGCATAATTTTTTTTTGGCTCGCAAGTTATGTGTTTATTATGATCCAACTGTATTTCAAATTGTGCAATATGTAAATTGTTTTACAGTGTTGCATTTGATGTGATTTCAAGCCAAATGCAGCATTTCATCTTTGCCGTTGTGCAATTTTCAAAATAAACATTTTTTAAATGGAAAACAAGGTTTTATTTGGCAAATAATGTCCCTGTCTCACGACTACAGATGCTGAAAGGGATGAAGACTCTTTGACCTAAAATGTTAATTCTGTTTCTCTTTCTGCTGACCTGTCAAGTGTTTGCAGAATTTTCCGATTGTATTTCACATTTCTAGCATTTAAGGTTTATATGATTTTCAATTTATCCAACTCTTCTATTTGGTCCATTATATTGCAGACAGCATTTTAATGGCCATCTGTCTGAAGATCCATACAACAGCATATTATACCCCATTTTCATCACTCTTTGGGAAAATCAATTGTGCACAACTAAACGGGTTCTTTTAAAATTAGAATTTGCTTTATTGATTCCAATATGCAACCTCGCGGAATCCAAATGTTTGTGAAACGCGCAACAAATGATATTTTTGCAAATATGCATCCTAGTTCTATGATCCGATGAAGACAGCTGTGCAATACGTTGGTAAGGCTACATTTGGAGTACTGTGTCTAATTCTAGTCACCCTACCATAGAAGAGATGGCATTAAACTGGGAAGGGTGCAAAAAATATGTATAAGGATGTTACCAGGTCTTAAAAATTTGAGTTATAAAAAAGGGTGGGATAGACTGCGACTTTTTATCCTGTAGTGGAGAAGGCTGAGGGGTGACTTTACAGAGGATTATAAAAACATGCAGGGCATAGATAAGGTGAAGAATCACAGTCTTACCCCCAGGGTAAGGTGGTATAACACTAGAGGGAATAGGTTTAAGGTCAGGATAGAAATGTTTTGAAAGCAACCCAAGGGGCATCATTTGCGTACAGAGGGTGATGCATAATACAATGAGCTGACAGAGGAAATGGTAGCAGAAGGAAAAATGACAATGTTCAAGAAACATTTATACAGGTGTAAGGATCGGAAAGGTTTGGTGGGATATGGGCCAAGCTCAGGCAAATGGGACTAGTTCAGTTGGTATACTTGAGTTGAGCTGGTTTGTCTATTTCAGTGCTATATGGGTCAATAGACAATAAACAATAGGTGGAAGAGTAGGCCATTTGGCCCTTTGAGCCAGCACTGCCGTTCAATGTGATCATGGCTGATCATCCCCAATCAGTACCCCGTTCCTGCCTTCTCCACATATCCCCTGACTCCGCTATCTTTAAGAGCCCTATCTAGCTCTCTCTTGAAAGTATCCAGTGAACCGGCCTCCACCGCCCCGAGGCAGAGAATTCCACAGACTCGCAACTCTCTGTGAGAAAAAGTGTTTCCTCGTCAAGATGGGTCAATGATGCTAAGACAAAAAAAATGTTTTTTGACCTGAAATGTAATCTCTGTTTCTTTTCTTACTGATGCGGCTGAACCTGCTGATTGTTTCCTGTATTTTTCGTTTTTAAAAATGGAATTGGTGGGCAGCTAACAGTGAATAGTCAGCGGTGAAGGGCATGTGAGAAAGGGGTTCTCAGAAGAACAGTGTGTTGACCAGAACTTGAATCTACGCAATAAGGCATGCAGTGAATTCCCCAAAGGGCAGGGACCATCTCTCATGGTTTCCCATCTGTCAAATGCAAACCATTGTTCCGACAGAGTTGCAGGTGAACTCCCAAGAGCACTCTTCAGATTCCAGCCTTCACACACCCAGTGGGAACATGACAGCTTACAAGCCAGCGGTATGAATATTGATTTCCCTAACTTCAAGTAACCCTTGCATCCCCTCTCTCCCGATTGCTCCCCCACCCTGGACATCGTACTAGTTTCACTGTTGTTCTGTTAAGTTTCACCATTTGTGTTACTCATTATCACCTTCCTAGCATCCAACAATGGACCATTGTGGTCTCCACCTTTCCTTGATCTTTGTTGCTGGCTTTGATCTGTCTCTTTGCATACCTTTCATTAATTTGTTCTATGTACCTTGTTTCCCTCTCCCCTGTTTCTCAGGCTGATGAAGTCACCTATTCCTTTTCTCCAGAGATGCTGTCTGACTTGCTGAGTTACTCCAGCTTATTGTGTCTATCTTCAGTTAAAATCTGGTCATTGGTAAGACTCAGCTAGCTGCTGCAGTCAGAGAAGAAAAGCAAATGTAATAATATAAAACCAATGAATCGTTGCAGTTTGAAGCACAGAAGGGACACCATGTCGGAGCCTTATTTTTATGGCTTGTGGATTCCTAATCAATCCCACATGCCCGCTCTTGCACGTAGTTTCCTACTTTCTCATTCAAATATTTATCTAAATATCCCCCAAGTTGCAAGTTCTCCATCTTCAATGTTCCCCGCAGCAACTTACTCCACGTTCCAGGAACCCTCTCCAGATATGCCATCCAATATTTTATCAGCCTTCAGCTTAATGTTGGCATCAAATGTATAATAACGGACACTAATGTCTGGTATGCAATGCATTAGAAGCTTGCCACCCATTTCTTGCTTCTTGCTGTGAGAACATGTTTTACTTTAAATGCTATCATGCTCTGTTCATGAAAAGGGCCAATTAAACAAGCGGATTAGACGCTTTAATTCTTAATGTTCCATTTAAAAATTTCCAACCAACTTTTAGCATGTCGATCTCACTCAACCAACACCATTGGACTGAAGTTTAGTTTTTTGTTTTAGTTTTAGAGATACAGGGCGGAAACAGGCCCTTCAGTCCACCGGGTCCACACCGACAGCGATCCCCGCACACTAACACTATCCCGCACACTGGGGACAAATTACAATTTTACTAATCCAGTTAGCCTACAAACCTGTACACCTTTGGAGTGTGGGAGGAAACTAGAGCACCCAAAGAAAGCCTAGGCAGGTAAACATAGAAACATAGAAAATAGGTGCAGGAGTAGGCCATTCGGCCCTTCGAGCCTGCACCGCCATTTAATATGATCATGGCTGATCATCCAACTCAGTATCCTGTACCTGCCTTCTCTCCATACCCCCTGATCCCTTTAGCCACAAGGGCCACATCTAACTCCCTCTTAAATATAGCCAATGAACTGGCCTCAACTACCTTCTGTGGCTAAGAATTCCACAGATTCACCACTCTCTGTGTGAAAAATGATTTTCTCATCTCTGTTCTAAAAGACTTCCCCCTTATCCTTAAACTGTGACCCCCTTTTTCTGGACTTCCCCAAGATAGGGAACAATCTTCTTGCATCTAGCCTGTCCAACCCCTTAAGAATTTTGTAAGTCTCTATAAGATCCCCCCTCAATCTTCTAAATTCTAGCGAGTACAAGCCAAGTCTATCCAGACTTTCCTCATATGAAAGTCCTGCCATCCCAGGAATCAGTCTGGTGAACCTTCTCTGTACTCCCTCTATGGCAAGAATGTCTTTCCTCAGATTAGGAGACCAAAACTGTATGCAATACTCCAAGTGTGGCCTCACCAAGACCCTGTACAACTGCAGTAGAACCTCCCTGCACTTATATTCAAATCCTTTTGCTATGAATGCTAACATACCATTCGCTTTCTTTACTGCCTGCTGCACCTGCATACCTACTTTCAATGACTGGTGTACCATGACACCCAGGTCTCATTGCATCTCCCCTTTTCCTAATCGGCCACCATTCAGATAATAGTCTACTTTCCTGTTTTTGCCACCAAAGTGGATAACCTCACATTTATCCACATTATACTGCATCTGCCATGCATTTGTCCACTCACCCAACCTATCCAAGTCACCTTGCAGCCTCCTAGCATCTTCCTCACAGCTAACACTGCCCCCAAGCTTCGTGTCATCCGCAAACTTGGAGATGTTGCATTCAATTCCCTCATCCAGATCATTAATATATATTGTAAATAGCTGGGGTCCCAGCACTGAGCCTTGCGGTACCCCACTAGTCACTGCCTGCCATTCTGAAAAGGACCCGTTTACTCCTACTCTTTGCTTCCTGTCTTCCAGCCAGTTCTCTATCCACATCAATAATGAACCCCCAATACTGTGTGCTTTAAGTTTGTATAGTAATCTCTTATGTGGGACCTTGTCGAAAGCCTCCTGAAAGTCCAGATATAACACATCCACTGGTTCTCCCTTATCCACTCTACTAGTTACATCCTCGAAAAATTCTATCATCAGACATGATTTACCTTTCATAAATCCATGCTGACTTTGTCCTATGATTTCACTACTTTCCAAATGTGCTGCTATCCCATCTTTAATAACGGACTCTAGCATTTTCCCCACTACCGATGTTAGACTAACTGGTCTGTAATTCCCAGTTTTCTCTCCCCCTCCCTTTTTAAAAAGTGGGATTACATTAGCTACCCTCCAATCCTCAGGAACTACTCCAGAATCTAAAGAACTTTGAAAAATTATCACTAATGCATCCACTATTTCTGGGGCTACTTCCTTAAGTACTCTGGGATGCAGCCTATCTGGCCCTGGGGATTTATCGGCCTTTAATCCATTCAATTTACTTAACACCACGTCCCGGCTAACCTGCATTTCACTCAGTTCCTCCATCTCATTTGACCCCCGGTCGCCTGCTATTTTCGGCAGATTATTTATGTCCAACTGTGTAATAAAGTTGTGGAAATCTGGGAGACTTACATGTCTTCAAATGCTGGAATATTGAGCAAAGTGCTGGAGGAACTCAATGGGTCAGGCAACATCTAGGGAGGGAATGTAGAATCTAGTATATATATATAGATATATATATATAATACTGAACTTTGTTTCCATTTATTATACACACATACATACACACACTTAAAAAAACAAACAATTATAGAGAAAAAAGACAGAACCAAAACCACCTTCCAAGTATGATGTTAGATTGTTTGCTGCCAGCGGATGGATCAAGGGTCACAGATATTTTAACTTTTTACAGGATTTATTATTTCTACATGAAAGATGTAAGAGGAGGAAAGCAACTTCTCAAATATTGCTGAGATGTCCAGAGAATTCCTTGTTTTTTTCTGCTCTTACTGTATGTACAATGATGCCATTCTCTTTGACTTTGCTTTCTTAATTCAAGCACTAATAATATAATGTACCAAGCCTGGTATGCAACAACTAACCCCGGATAAAGGAGGGTATTTTTTAGTCAGAAGACCAGTATGAAGAAGGGCTCCGGCCTGAAACGTCACCTAATTTCTCCAGAGATGTTGCCTGACCCGCTGAGTTGCTCCAGCATTCTGTGTCTATCTTCGGCAGAAACCAGCATCTGCAGTTCCTTCCTGCAACAAGTAAGAATTTCATTGTTCTATCTGCGACAATTGACAATAAACCAATCTTGACTCTCTTGACTCTTGCATATTTTTAAAAATGTAATTTGGTTCTGAGGAAGGGTCACAGCAGCGATTGGTTTTCCCTACTACTGGTGCTGTTTAACAGGGAGAGTTCTTAAACAATCCATGTTTTTCAAAACTCTCCCCGTAGCTAATACCCTCGAACCCAGGCAGCATTCTGGTGAACCTCTTCTGCATCCTCTCCAAACCCTTTACATGCTTCCTTTAATGGTGCAACCAGAATTGAACATAATACGCAAAAAGGCAGTATTAGTAAAATGGTATAAAGCTGCACCATGCCCTCTTGAACACACTGCTCTTCAGATCCTTCTGCAGATTTCCTACACCCAATGTGAGCAAACTTATAACCAACAACCTCCATGTCCCCCACCCAATACTGAAGCACCACGCCACTCATTCCTAACCAACACCACACAGGTTGGAAGAATGGTTACCCAGTAGCTCCATCAGGACAACTTCCTGAGCGCGAAGCTCTGAGAAGAGGTTTAACAAACAAGGAAGAATTGAACCCTTAAATTCATTCCCCTGAAAGAGGCCACAAATAATCCATTATTGTTGTTTTGCAACTGGTATTAAGAATTTTACAATTTTTTTGAGCTTTTCAAAATACTTTCAGTGAAATTACTTGTGCTATTTTAAAGCTGAAGGGATGATATAGATGTATTTCTGGACACATGTTTCCACCAAATTCTGTGTTATTATTTCCCCTGTTGAGCAAAGTACAAATATGTTAAGTGGAACACAACGTGCTGGTGTAACTCAGCAGGCCAGGAAGTAACTCTGGAGGACATGGATTCATTTAAGGGTTCATTTTTCCCAGTTGTATCAGACAAACAGCCCGCATTTTAGCCCACAAAGATGGAAATAGTGTGCAAACATGCAATCTAATTAATCACAGTTCCTTTGTGAGCCACAGTTAACTAGAGTGGAAACATAGAAACATAGAAAATAGGTGCAGGAGTAGGCCATTAGGCCCTTCGAGCCTGCACCACCATTCAATGTGATCATGTCTGATCATCCAACTCAGTATCCCGTACCTGCCTTCTCTCCATACCCCCTGATCCCTTTAGCCACAAGGGCCACATCTAACTCCCTCTTAAATATAGCCAATGAACTGGCCTCAACTGTGGCAGAGAATTCCAGAGATTCACCACTCTCTGTGTGAAAAATGTTTTTCTCATCTCGGTCCTAAAAGATTTCCCCCTTATCCTTAAACTGTGACCCCTTGTCCTGGACTTCCCCAACATCGGGAACGATCTTCCTGCATCTAGCTTGTCCAACCCATTAAGAATTTTGTAAGTCTCTATAAGATCCCCCCTCAATTTTCTAAATTCTAGTGAGTACAAGCCAAGTCTATCCAGTCTTTCTTCATATGAAAGTCCTGACATCCCAGGAATCAGCCTGGTGAACCTTCACTGTACTCCCTCTATGGCAAGAATGTATTTCCTCAGATTAGGAGACCAAAACTGTATGCAGTACTCCAGGTATGGTCTCACCAAGACCCTGTACAACTGCAGTAGAACCTCCCTGCTCTTATACTCAAATCCTTTTGCTATGAATGCTAACATACCATTCGCTTTCTTCACTGCCTGCTGCACCTGCATGCCTATTTTCAATGACTGGTGTACCATGACACCCAGGTCTCATTGCATCTCCCCTTTTCCTAATCGGCCACCATTCAGATAATAGTCTACTTTCCTGTTTTTGCCACCAAAGTGGATAACCTCACATTTATCCACATTATACTGCATCTGCCATGCATTTACCCACTCACCCAGCCTATCCACGTCACCTTGCAGCCTCCTAGCATCCTTCTCACACCTAACACTGCTCCCCAGCTTTGTGTCATCCGCAAACTTGGAGATGTTGCATTCAATTCCCTCATCCAGATTATTAATATATATTGTAAATAGCTGGGGTCCCAGCACTGAGCCTTGCGGTACCCCACTAGTCACTGCCTGCCATTCTGAAAAGGACCCGTTTACTCCTACTCTTTGCTTCCTGTTTGCCAGCCAGTTCTCTATCCACATCAATACTGAAACCCAATACCGTGTGCTTTAAGTTTGTACACTAATCTCTTATGTGGGACCTTGTCGAAAGCCTTCTGAAAGTCCAGATATAATGCATCCACTGGTTCTCCCTTATCCACTCTACTAGTTACATCCTCGAAAAATTCTATAAGTTTGTCAGATATGATTTACCTTTTGTAAATCCATGCTGACTTTGTCCAGTGATTTCACCACTTTTCAAATGTGCTGCTATCCCATCTTTAATAATTAACTCTAACAGTTTCCCCACTACCGATGTTAGACTAACTGGTCTGTATTCCCCGTTTTCTCTCTCCCTCCCTTTTTAAAAAGTGGGGTTACATTAGCTACCCTCCAATCCTCAGGAACTACTCCAGAATCTAAAGAGTTTTGAAAAATTATCACTAAGGCATCTACTATTTCTGGGGCTACTTCCTTAAGTGCTCTGGGATGCAGCCTATCTGGCCCTGGGGATTTATCGGCCTTTAATCCATTCAATTTACCTAACACCACTTCCCGGCTAACCTGGATTTCACTCAGTTCCTCCATCTCATTTGACCCCCAGTCCCCTGCTATTTCCGGCAGATTATTTATGTCTTCCTTAGTAAAGACAAAACCAAAGTAGCACAACAACAATAATGACACATTCAGCACTATCATGATCATAGCTTACATTGACCTGAGATAAATAAGGCGAGGACTAAAGGGGCTGTCCCACTGCGGCGACCTAATCTGCGAGCTTAGACGAGTTTGCCCTCGACTTAAACTCGCAGCATGGTCGACACGTGCTACTAGGAGGTCCTACGAGGTCACTGGAACTCTCCTTCATGCTCAAGTGAAGTTCCCGAATACTCGTGGCCTCACCAAGGTCGCGGAAAAATTTTCAGCATGTTGAAAAATTTTCCGCGAGTAATATTTGGTCGGCATGGTTCTTTTTAACTCATAGTGTAGTGGAGTGGGGTCGCTATTTAGTTACTGGCAATCGAGGGCAGCTGTTGGCAATTGCCTTCGCTGGCCGGGCATTTTGATTGGCTTATTGGAGTTTTCAGGACCAGGGAAAACCGACCGGCAGGTAAAATGCGCGTTAAACTTTATTATACTTCTTAAAAGTGTTTCCACTCCTTCTCCCCACCTTCTCCCCCCTTCTCTCCCCTTCTCTCTCCTTCTCTCCCCTTCTCTCCCCCCTTCTCTCTCCTTCTCTCTCCCCCACCTCCCGCCCCCGCACTCTCTAAAGGACTTACCGTACACTGCGGCAGCCGTATACCTTCCTCTTCATCGTGGGTGTGAATTTCAGACAGCGCCCCCAGCTTTCCCTGGCCCCCGCCTTTGCGAGGTGTTTGTGTGTGTGTGTTGGGTCGGTCAATCCAGTTCACAGTTTCAATGTGGACGGTCGATCCAGCTTGAAGTTTTCCAGGTGAGTGCCTTCGAGCTTGAAGGTCGAAGACACTCTTCTTAACTCGCGGATTATGTCGCCGCAGTGGGACAGCCCCTTAAGATTGCTACTGTAACCAACGGCCAGTAACATAGATACATTGAAAGTAATATTGATGCACAAACTTGCCTCAGTAAATATCAGTGCTGCCTATATGGAGCTGGTGGTGTTGATGTTGAATCGGCCACATTTTGACACTATTAAATGGAAGCGCCTGGGCTTTGCCAGGAAGAATGGTTTGGGAGGAATATATGTTTAATTTATGTAGGAAAGAACTGTATGGAGATGCTAGTTTAAATCAAAGGTAGACACAAGATGCCGGAGTAACTCAGCGGGACAGGCAGCATCTCTGGAGAGAAGGAATGGGTGACATTTCGAGTCGAGACCCTTCTTCAGTGTTCAGTATGCTATTGGGTCAACCTTTCTAGGTCCACATGTAATGACCTACCACCCATCAGGGATTTGAAAACATTTAGAATTGTGCATCAACACAGTCTTGGCCTTCAGGACTGAAGGATAGGAAGAACAAGATTTAAAAAAAATTCTCATTCATGTTTCAGATTACAGCCATTTGAATTATTCGCAGATGGCACTATTTGCTACCCTGCATTATATTTGCAGGTTTCTCAAAATCATTAGGAAGACACAAAATATATAAACACACTGCAGATGCAATAGGTTTTCTTCGATACATATGGAAATAATTACTGGTGCAAAAATATTAATAAAGCATTCACGTATTTCAAATGCCATGCATGGATTTCAAATGGCTGCTGAAAACTATCTTCTTTCAATGTTTGATTTAAGAAGCACCACTTTCCTACAGATGCTGGTTGACTTGTGAACAGCTGAATTGAATCATTTGACTTTGACATGTGGCTTCGGAAAGCCACACCATTTTCATTTTATGCAGGCATTTGTAGTGCAAATGAGGAGCGTCCTCTCGTAAAACGATGGCATGGAGATCAAAAGAATCAATCCCTGCTATAAAGCTCAAATCATTCTGGAGAAATGTTTTTGATTATGCTTAATGATGTAATCAACAGAGTGAGAGGCTTATAGGCAAGGCCTGCTGTAAGATTACCATTGTAGCATCACACAGTGCTCTCTCTGCCACAGAGAAAGGTAACATGAACAGAAAAGGAACAGAAATGTATATTAAGCAAGTTAAGCGTGTGCAAGTTCACAGGGTACTCATAAAGATACCAATGCAGTACGATTATTGTCAGAAGTAGATAGAAAGATAGAAAATGCTTTATCAAAGGGATGAGATTTCAAAACTCCATATCAAAGCCAAAAAAAAGAGGAACATAACATAAACACAGGGAGAAAGAATTACGTGCCCATTTGATTCATAGTTTATAAAAGGCAAATCGATGATTTTCACCCCTCTGAGAGATGAAAGAATGGATCATCTGGATGTCAGTCTTCACCCCTGGAGCTCCTCTGATGCATTTTAAATTTAGCTGATTTTCTTTATAAAAGTCATCAAAAAGCCTTGCTCTTGGAAGTAGACAGATCTTAAATTTTCTCCTGTGATTGTAATTGACAGCCACAAGCATTTGAAAGAGAGCGGAAAAAAAACAATTTTATTTTTTCTGTGATTACACTATAGCATGATTTGGTAACATCATAAAACTATGAGCTGATTTTTTTTTAAAAAGAGGCAGTAATTCCTACTCTGGGGGATAGGTGTACCAAAACCCTGCAGTTGTGATATCAGTTTGAAGCTTCAAGCTAATTTTATATCGAAGATAATCATTCATAGCTGTGCTCTACAGCCAATTAGAATTTCAGATTGCAGCAATCCTACAGGCAAACCACTTTGAAGAAAGCAAAGAAAGGACATTTCTGTAGGCACATCACAGAAGAAGCTTGCCTTCAAAAATAAATCCTAAAAAGCAATAAGGGTTTCACAACCAACAGTTATTATCTTTTGACATATTGAAAATGTATTGTCTGCCGAGTGTTGTTTGACTGACCATTGATTTCACAACAATGCTCAATTATTTAGATTGCGGTCAGTTGCAAGATTTGAATAGACAAGCAGCAGCCTTAGAGTGGTATCATAGATTTAAGAATAAATTCCATTTAGAATTCATTCTAGCATCCATTCAAGTGTTTTAGTGAAACAGATGGCAGTAAAGCATGAGTTAATGTCAGATCCAAATATGCTTTCTCTTTACTTTCTACATCTTTACATCTTTCGTTGGTGCGAGCTAAAATGCTGATTTACAAAAGTAATTTCCCACCACCAACAAATGTTAGTTACACCAATGGCTGGAAATGTGCATCTTTTAAAAATACACTCCTCGACTAAGAGAAAGATCAAGAGTCAAGAGTGGTTTATGGTCATGTATCCCAGATAGAACAATGACATTCTTACTTGCAGCAGCACAACAGAATATGTAAACATAGTACTCTCTAAACAATATAATAAACAAGAACAAAAAATTCAGTCCAATGTGAGTGTGTGTATATACATATGAACACATACACATGGGATTTCCATTTTATGTATGAAAATCCTGAATGTATTAGCCATTACGCAGTGTAATTCCATTTGTCCCATGTGGTAATTTCCTCTTAAAATCTGAACCAAATACTCAATTGGCCAATTATTTGTTCATGCAAATTGGTTTTAGTATGGAAAACCGCATGTTAACACATAAGCCAAAAGTTGTCGTTCTGAATGCTGACATGCCAATCTGAATCTCAATCGTAACAGGTAGAAATGTAAAGAACATAGCTTGTGTTTGGAGCCATATTTATAGTGTCATACAGCACGGAAACAGGACCTTTGGCCCAGCTCTTTCATGCCAACCAAGTTGCCCATTTAAACTAATCCCATTTTCTTGTGTTTGGCCCGTATCCTTATCAACCTTTCCTAACAATGGTGCACATGTTGAGCAGGTCATTGATCTAAATGTTTATTGTTTCGATCTTCTTGGATGCAGTCTGACTTGATGAACATGTATAGCAGTTTCTGTTTCATTTCAGTTCAAGATTGCAGTGTCAGAGAGCAAAGAGTCATACAACGTGGAAATATGCCCTTTAGCTCAGTTACCCACAGACTAACATGTCCCATCTACACTAGTCCATATCCCTCTAAACATATCCTGTCCATGTACCTGTCAAATTGTCTCTTAAACGTTGTGGAAGTATCAGCCTCAATTACTTCTTTCGGTAGCTCGTTCCATACATCCACCATCCTTGGTGTAAAAAAAGTTACCCCTCAGGTTCCTATTCAGTCTTTCCCTTCTTTACCCTCCAATCTTAAAGTGTTTTGTTTTTGCACTCATGGCATTTGTATGGTACTTTAGAACAGGACAGCAGAGCAACAGGCCCTTTGGCCCACCATCTTACTGTAGAAAATGTCTCAAAATTGTTTTAAGGAAAGTTATCAAACACATTTTGCCATGAAGCTAGGTGAATTATGCAGACTTGAAAATCTGAGAGGTTTTGTCAGGAAGATGCATATCCTTGATCGGCATGCAGCTGATGAATGGCCCACAGAGATGGGATGATCAAATTTTGAAACTTATCAGAGGTCACTGAAAGTTATAATGTACCACAGCAGGGACCGCAAATGGTTGCAGATCTGGAGGAGTTACAAATCAGTCTGAAGAAGGGTCCGATACAAAACGTCACCTTTCCATGTTCTGCAGAGATGGTGTCTGATCTGTTGAGCTATTCCAGCATCTTGTGTCTTTCTTTGGTAGAAAAGATTGATAGAAACATTGAAAATAGGTACAGGAGTAGGCCATTTAGCCCTTCGAGTCAGCACCGCCATTCAATATGATCATGGCTGATCATACAAAATCAGTACCTTGTTCCAGCTTTTTCCCCATATCCCTTGATTCCGTTAGCCCTAAGAGCTAAATCTAACTCTCTCTTGAAAACATCCAGTGAATTGGCCTCCACTGCCTTCTGTGGCGGAGAATTCTACAGATTCACGACTCTCTGGGTGAAAACATTTTTCTTCACTGTCCTAAATGGCCTATCCCTTATTCTTAAACTGTGACCCCTGTTTCTGGACTCCCCCAACATCGGGAAAAATGTTGCTGCATCTATCCTGTCCAATCCACTAAGAATATTATATATTTCTATAAGATTCCCTCTCATCCTAAATTCCAGCGAATACAAGCCCAGTTGACCCATTATTTAATCATATGTCAGTTCCTCCATCGCTAGAAATAACCTGGTGAACCTACACTGCACTCCCTCAAAAGCAATAATGTCCTTCCTCAAATTAGGAGACCAAAATTGCACGCAATACTCCAGGTGCGGTCTCACCAGGGCCCTGTACAACTGCAGTAGGACATCCTTGCTCCTAAACTCAAATCCTCTCGCAATGAAGGGCAACATGCCATCTTCACTGCCTTCTGTACCTGCATGATTACTTTCAGTGACTGATGCACAAGCACATCCAGGTCTCGTTACACCTCATCTGACACCATTCATATAATAATCTGACTTCCTGTTCTTGCCACCAAAGTGGATAACCTCACATGTATCCACATTATACTACATTTGCAATGCTTCTGCCCATTCACTTAACATATCCAAGTCTCCCTGCAGCCTCATTGCATCCTCCTTGCAGCTCACACAGCCACCCAGCTTTGTGTCATCCGCAAACTTAGAGATGTTACATTTGACTCCGTCGTCTAAATCGTTAATATATATTGTAAACAACTGGGGTCCCAGCACCAAGCCTGTGACACCCCACTAACCACTGCATGCCATTCTGAATAGGACCCGTTAATTCCTGCTCTTTGCTTCCTGTCTGCCAACCAGTTCTATATCTATGTCAATACCTTACAACCAATACCATGTGCTCTAATTTTGCACACTAATCTCTTGTGTAGGACCTTGTCAAAGACATTTTGAAAGTCCAGATACACCACATCCACTGGCTCTCCCTTATCCATTCTACTTGTTACAGCCTCAAAAAATTCCAAAAGATTAGTCAAGCATGATTTCCCCTTCATAAATCCATGCTGACTCTGACCGATCCCATCACTGCTTTCCCTGCACAAAGGCTTTTCAACTTGAGCATAAGACTTTTGAAACAATTTTGATCATTGTTTTTATGATCTCCTTATGATTGAACTTCCTGGAGAATATTAAGGCAATCAATAATAAATAATTAACTTGGAAGTGAAATTCTGACACACATTAATGGCATCATCACACGGTGGGACAACAGTACATTTGCTGCCTTGCAGCACCAGAGACCCAGGTTCGATCCTGACTATGGCTGCTGTCTGTACAGAGGTTGTATGTTCTTCCCGCGAGCACGTGGGCTTTCTCCGGGTACTCCAGTTTCCTTCCGCATTCCAATGATATGCAGGTTTGCCAGTCAATTGACTTTGGTAAAGATTGTACATTGTCCCTAATGGGTAGGATGGTGTATGGGGATCGCTGGCATACATGGATACGGTGGGCTGAAGGGCGTGTTTCTGTGCTGTATCTCTGCTAAACTAATTCGCAGTGAAGATCATCTGCCTCACTCTAACAGTTTAGATTGCTTAAGACCAATGTCTACGGACAGATGCGAAAATCAGGGTGTGATTGTGTAAACAAAACAACTAACTTAATGCCGGTTATTGACCGAGTGGCAAATGTCCTGCTCTCACTAGTTTCAACAAAAAAAACACAGATTAATGGAGCAACAGTTACTGCTGTGCCCTGTGTTTGATCTGGGCCTCTTGTGCTGTCCGTGTTTGCACGTTCTCCCGCTGACCAAGCAGGTTTCCTCCTGGTGCTCTGATTTCCTTTCACATCATAAGGATGCTGGTAGGTCAATGTGCTGCTGCAAACGACCTCTACTGTAGGTCAGTGGTGAAAGAATCAAAATGGGATTGTGGTGAGTACATGAGAGAAAGTTGCAGAGCTACAGAGGAATAAAATGTGGGCCTGATCGGATGGGTTTGCTGCTGTTGATTCAATGAGCCAAATGTCTTCTTCTGCATTGTGTATGTACTTAATAAGACAAACTTATTCTTGATCATGTGCATTAATCCTAAATGAAATTGTACCCACCTCTATCACTTCATCTGGCAGCTTGTTTTATGTACACTCTAGCCTCTGTGTGTCAACGTTGCCCCTTAGGTCCCTTTTAAATCAAACCCTGTTCACCTTAAACGTATGCTCTCTAATTTAAAAGCCCCTACCCTGGTGAAAAGACTGTGGTTATTTACCTCATGATTTTATAAAGCACTAGATGGTCTCCCACAGACTCCCAAGCTCTAAAAATAAGACCAAGCCTATAAGGTTTTGTTTTTTAATTTAGAGATTCAGTGTGGAAACAGGCCCTTCAGCCCATGGAGTCCACACTGACCAGCAATCCCCACACATTAACACTTCCCTACACAAACTAGGGTCAATTTACATGTATACCAAGCCAATTAACCTACAAACCTGTATGCCTTTGGAGTGTGGGAGGAAACCGAAAATCTTGGAGAAAACCCACGCTGTCATGGGAAATAACGTACAAAGTCCGTAAAGACAATACCTGTAGTCGGGATCGAACCCGCGTCTCTGGCGCTTCAGCGCTGTAAGGCAGCATCTCTACCGCTGTGTCACCGTGTAAGTTCTACCCTGGCTTGTCTTACAAAAATGGAACACTTCGCATTTAACTGCATTAAACTGAATCTGCCTGCACTGGGTCCATTGATCAAAATCCAGTTGTAATCTTAGATAACCTTCTTTACTGTCCATTATACCACCAATTTTTGTGTAATTTGCGAACTTACAAACAATGCCACTTCCAAAATATAGCACAGTGAATCAGTATTAAAACCGGATCTGCCCCGATCATTCGTATCTCCCCTTAAGTGACATTGCTGCTTATATGGATTGTACTCCAATTTTAAAATCTGCTTTCACTGGTTTTAATGGAGCTGTATTTTGGAATTGGTGTACATATTTATATTAATTATTTGGATGTGAATGTCAGTGGATTGGTTCGTAACTATTTACTTTGCACATTCTCCCTGCAACTAGGTGATTACCTTCAGGTGATCCGGTTTCCCCCTACATCCGAAAGATGTGCAGGTTTGTATTGTTAATTGGCCTCTGTAAATTGGCCCTGACGTGTAGAGAGTGGATGCAAAAGTGGAATAACATTGAAGCAATGTGAATATGTAGAGTTGCCTTCAGTCCCTTTGTGAACTGTTCCCTACCAGCAGCACAGGATGGTGAAACGACAAGCAAGTCCGGGTGGGGGTCGTGGTCAGAGGGGGACAGGGGAGTGGCGGAGGTTGAGGTGAGGACCTGTGTGGTGATGGCAGTCTGAAGAATCTGAAGAAGGTTCTCAGCCCAAAATGTCACCTATTTATTTTTTCCAGTGATACAGCCTGACCCGATGAGTTACTTCAGTATTTTGTGTCTATATTCAAAATGACTAGCAACATCTTTTCACATGGAGGTGATAAGATGACATTGTCTCAACAAATGGGCCTGTCCCACCAAAAATGTACGGCATGAATCTTGGGCGGTAAACTTACACACAGAGCAAGTTTGCATTTCTTCCACGATTCGCGTCCTTAAAACTAAATGGTGTGGCCTTGTTTATTTCAGTGTGGCACGATTACAAATTTACAATATTATTCAGCCTCAATCACACTTGTGAGTTTTAGAGTTGTTTTATGATATATCGGCTTCAAATACCATCGCTTCATTTGGAAAATTGCAGGGAATGCTGGACCACATTTTCTCAGGAAAGCCTGGTATTTTTGCGATCCCACTAAAAGTTTCTTCGTACTTCTAATCTGGTATTGCAACCTACTCCCCCATCTCCCCCCATCTCCCACTCCCCAATGACTCAGTCCTTGAAACCCCCTCTACATCTCGCACTCCATACACCTTCCAATCACTACATCTCCGCAACCAAGTAATACCCAAGGTCCAAACGTAGACCATGGAGGCAGTACTTCCTCAGTGGCTTCACATAACCTCCACACCACTTCCATTATCCACCTCTTTCCTGAACAGCAACTCCCACTTACGTGCATGTGTGCTTTCTCGCCTCTTGCATCAATGGAGTGGGACCACGTCAGATTGTTGGTGATATTTCCATCGAGGAAATTGAAGTTCTCGACTATCTCCTCTTCAGCACCATTAACACAGATATGAGCATGTACTCCACCCAGTCTCTTGAAGTCGATGACCAAATTTTACTGATGTTGAGGGAGATGTTAGACAAAAATGCTGGAGAAACTCAGCAGGTGCGGCAGCATCTATGGAGCGAAGGAAATAGGCAACGTTTTGGGCCGAAACCCGCTTCAGACTGATGCCGGGAGGGCGGGGGCAGGAAGAAGAAAGGAAGAGGAGCCAGAGGGCTGAGGCAGAGCTGAGAAGGGGAGGAGACAGCAAGGACTACCGGAAATTGGAGAAGTCAATGTTCAAGCCGCTGGGAGAAGACTGCCCAAGCAGAATATGAGGTGCTGCTCCTCCAGTTTCCGTTGGTGCTCACTCTGGCCATAGAGGAGGCCCAGGACAGAAAGGTCGGATTCGGAATGGGAGGGGGAGTTGAAATGCTGAGCCACAGGGAGATCAGGTTGGTTAATGCAGACCGAACTGAGGTGTTCGGCGAAACGATCGCCAAGCTTACGCTTGGTCTCACCGATGTAGATCTGCGGATGCAATATATGAGGTTGGAGGAGGTGCAGGTGAACCTCTGCCACACCTGGAATGACTGCTTGGGTCCTTGAATGGAGTCGAGGGGGGAGGTAAAACTGCAAGTGTAGCATCTCCTGCAGTTGCAAGGGAAAGTGCCCGGGGAGGGGGTGGTGCAGGTGGGAAGGGAAGAATTGACCAGGGAGTTATGGAGGGAGCAGTCTTTGTGGAAAACAGATGGGGGGGGGGGGGGGGGAAGATGGGAAGATGTGGAAAGTGGTGGGTCACATTGGAGGTGGCGAAAATGACGGGGGACTATGTGTTGTATGTGACGGCTAGTGGGGTGGAAGGTGAGGACTAGGAGGACTCTGCCCTTGTTCCGAGTGGGGGGATGGGGTGAGAGAGCAGTGTTGCGGGGTATTGAAGAGACCCTGGTGAGAGCCTCATCTATAGTAGGGGAGGGGAACCCCTGTTCTCTGAAGAATTAGGACATTTCCGATGCCCTGGTGTGGAACACCTCATCCTGGGATCGGCGTAGACGGAGGAATTGGGAGTAGGGGATGGAGTTATTGTCTTAACATTAAAAGTAGAGGCTCACAACTAAAGTGATCATTGATGGTCTGTACGACCCACTGTGGTTTCCATGGGTTAGTATAACACACATATAGTGAAAAAAAGTCCCCAGTTGATCAGATTCATTGCACACAAGTAAATGGTATTTTGAAATTATGCTGATTTATATTTTAAAGTGAGGGGGGAGGGGGGAGGATTTAACAGGAACCAGAGGGGTAACCTTTCCTCACAAAGGATGGTAGGTGTATGGAACGAGCTGCCGGAGGAGGTAGTTGAGGTAGGTACTATCGCAACGTTTAAGAAACATTTGGACAGGTATATGGATAGGACAGTTTTAGAAGGAGATGGGCCAAACACAGACAGGTGGGACAAGTGTAGATGGAACATCTTGGTTGGTATGGACAAATTGGGCCAAAGGGCCTGTTTCCACACTTAATGAATCTATGACCCTATGACTCTAATATTAGTTCAGTTTAGTTTATTGTCATGCATACCGAGGTACAGAGAAAAGTTTTATATCAGCTCTCATGGAAATCATCCATTTTCTCCACTCTCTTATTCAAAACACTGAATCTGTTTCTGAACTTAGAAGTGTGGGGGAAGATACTGCAGTCTGGGACTGCTAGGATCAGCTGTATTTTCCTTGTTCTAATTAAATGCATACAAAAACATATGGCGCCTCACTTGATAGAGGCTGCATGTAAAATGAGCTTCGGGATTTTACCATCTGTATATGACTTATCCACCAACCCTTAAAGTTCCCAAGCCAATGTCTGAAAATATGCTTTAAAGTTGAGCTCCTGTAGTGATGTGGTGGAGTGGGATCATTAAGCAGAGGAAGAAGGGGATCAACTCATCCTACAATGAAGATGTTGATCCAGGAAGTAATTATTTAAGCATTCATAAGGACCAGATTGATACAAACTTAATATTGAGTGGTCTGATGTTATCAGAATGGTTATTACAAATTACTGCTTAAGCAGGTATTTGGATGCACAAATTAAAAACTGAAAAGCTAAAAATAATTTAGATTAGTTTAGTTTAGTTTAGTTATTTAGTTTAGTTTATTGTCGTGTGCCACGGTACAGGGAAAAGCTTTTGTTGTGTGCTAACCAGTCAATGGAAAGACAATACATGATTACAATCGAGCCATTCACAGTGTATAAATACATGAGAAAGGGAATATCGTGAATGATGTTTAGTGCAAGATAAAGTCCACTAATGTCCAATTCAAAATAGTCCGATGGTCTCCAATGAGATAGATGGCAGCTCAGGACTAATCTCTAATTCAAATTGAGTTCAAAGGACTTCAAATTGAATACAATACAATAGTTGTTGGTTCATTTACCTGATGACAGTTGGGAAGAAACTGTCTCTGAATCTGGAGGTGTGCCTTTTTACACTTCTATACCTCTTGTCTGATGGGAGAGGGGAAAAGAGGCAGTAGCCAGGGTGCAACCTGTCCTTAATTAGTCTGGCGGCCTTGCCGAGACATTACATTTAAACTATCTTTTAAGTTGTCATCTATTCTGCAGGCATTATCAAGTATGATGTGGCAACCAATGTACAATAGTACCATTCTCAATCTTTGACCAAATGTGAGTGTAAGACCCACTTTAAAATGGAGCACAAAAATCCTTTTCTTGTCAAAACGTGTCGTCTTCTGCGATTTAAAGCCAAGTTTCTTTTCTCCCTTTTCCAATTTTGATTAAAGGACTTCAAACAATGTTTCTCTTTCTGCAGATGCTGGCTGATCAAATGAATGCTACTGTTTTTATTTCAGATTTCCAGCAACTGCAGATTGATTTGATTTTCGGGTAGCTCTGTTGATATTATATTTTTGCTTGTGGGAGATTACTATGTACAAATTGGCTGGCATTTTTCTACATGACAATAGAGTTTACTTCTTACTAATTGTAAAGTATCGAGATACTTAGAGGTCAAGTCTGGATAACTGTAACTCCTACAAATTACTGAATACTAACATAGGTGATTCTGTGTTGCAAATTGCCATGAACAATTTAAAAGGGGGAGAGAGATTGGAGCCCTCGAAAGGATTGGAATGACGTTAATATAGATGAAGTTGGTGGAATTTGAGTAATAGTCATAGTCATATATTGTGAAAACAGGCCCTTCAGCCCAACCTTCCCATGCCGACCAAAATGCTCCATCTATATGGGTCCCACCTGTCTGTGTTCGGCCCGTCTCCCTCCAAACCTATCCTATCCATGTACCTGTCTAAATGCTTCTTAAACGTTGCAATAGTACCTGCCACAACTACCTCCTCTGGCAGCTCGTTCCATACACCCATCTCCCTTTGCGTGAAAAAGTTACCCATCAGGTTCCTATTAAATATTTCCCCCTTCACCTTAAACCTATGTCCGCTGGTTCACAAGTTAGACACTAAGCGATGGAAGAAGGGGTAAGTTCATGAACAACATTTCACAAGAAATTTGAGAAATTTAGATTAGGAAATGGTCAGGGAGCCAATCATGTGGTTCTGAAGATCCCCCATGGGAAGGAAATCAGTGGCTGCATTCAGTTTTGATATTATTAAGTAGAATGCATCATCCAATAATATTCCTTCAATTTTACTCCTCAATAGTTTGTGGAAGTGGGTTTGCCAAGTTATTTCAGAGGGTTTTTTAATATGTTGCAAAGCTTTCTTATGCAAGATATTTAGCTGCCAAAGCAACAACAACATACAGTTTCATCATATTATCAACAATGTTTTCTTCTTTAGCAGATTTAACCAGATTTGCTTTCATTCAAGGAAAGACACAAACTGGTGGAGTACCTCTGTGGGTCAGGCAGCTTCCCTGGAGAACATGGATAAGTAATGTTTCGTGACAGAACCCTTCTTCGGAATGATTGCAGTGGGTGAGAAAGGTTATTTTGGTCCTGGGGTTACTTCTGTAGCCTGTGTGGGATCTCCATGTCACGTGTGGCAGGAAGTGTTAGATGAGCCAATGGAACGGATAGCTTGGGCAATCTCTTTTGATTTTAGAGATACGAGCAGAAACAGGCTCTTTGGCCCACCGAGTTCCCGTGAACCAGCGATCACCACCTGTAAACTAGCACTATCCTGCACACTAGGGACAATTTTTTTTAAACAATTGAACTGAAGCCAATTCACCTATAAACCTGTACATCTTTGGAGTGTGGGTGGAAACCGGAGCACCCGGTGAAGACCCGCGGTCATGGTGACATCATATACACTCCGTACAGACAGAACCCGGGTCTCTGGTGCTGTAAGGCAGCAACTCTGTGCCACCAAGGAAAGATGCCTAGTTGAGCAATGCTCGCTCCTGGACTCAGTGACTGCCTCCTAGCCCTTGTTCCGCATTGTCCTTACCCTCTAGAATGCGCTCATGAGTGTAAGGGCTGTAAATGGAGATGGCAGCATTGCAATGGGAGGAAAAAAAGTTCATGCCCTTCGTGTGATCGGGATGTGCTCCAAATAATAGCAATACCCATGCAGAGCATATAAATAAACATGATCTGCAACAGTTCTAACCCTAAACTGGCAGAAGATAGACGCAAAATGCTGGAGTAACTCAGCGAGGCAGGCAGCATCCCTAGAGAGAAGTAATGGGTGACGTTTCGGGTCGAGACCCGAAACCGGTCTGATGAATGGTCTCGACCTGAAACGTCACCCAATCCTTCTCTCCAGAGATGCTGCCGGTCCAGCTGAGTTACTCCAGCATTTTGTGTCTATCTTCAGTTTAAACCAGCATCTGCAGTTCCTTCCAACACTAAACTGATGGGTTTCCTCTCAGACCAAGAGCCCCGAATTTTATACAGATGGATTTGAAATAAAATATGTATGATAGGGTTTAATTAATTTGTAGGTAGGTCACAGCTGAAGCAGTCTAACTATGAAGAAAAAGCTCACGTGCAAGCAGATTCAAAGAAAGTATTAAAAAAACTGGATCAAAGACTCAAGCACAGCCTGTGGCCTGCTCATTATTCTCTGGAACAGAGCAGTGACGTTAGAGTCAGAACAACGCCAGGCCCAAGTTCTTCAAAGGCAGGAGGATGAAGAAAAAATTAGGTGAGAGATTGAATTTAGAAGGTGTGCTGCAAGATAGTCAGTAAAATGATTTAGTGATACAGCTGCATGGGTTCAATACAATGAGATTGAACTGTTAATTTACTTAAATGCTGGAGCATCCAGGTGCCTAACTGTGAGAATGAGGGAATATTCAACAGAGATAGTGACTCTTTTTTTTCATATCCTCCATTTAAAGCAGCTCTGTAATCGGGCTGATATCGAAACCCACAGCATAGTTAAAGAGAACATGAAGGAGAAGTATCCCTGGCCTGTAAAACAAGATACCTATAGCTCTTATACATATCACGATCCACTCCGTATCCCGCACAGTTTTCAAATACACTGGCTAATATGTTCAATAAAAATCACAGTTTCTTTGTCCACAATCTGTTATACAAGAATTTTGCCCGAGCAATCTGTGACCCATGGCGCTGTGGCCACAGCGCTATGTTTAACTATTTGCTCGACAAACCGGCAGAGCTTTAGCGTTGTGTGTGTTGATATGCACGCCAAGCCTGTAGCACCGTGTATTGCTTTACGCGCCATTCTGCAGCTGATAGTGCTTTGTTCCCAAAGGGGGGTGGCCTCGCTCAGATGCAATCCCCTGCCATTGGTTTGAATTTGGGAGCAGCGCTATTGGCCAGGACTTACCGGCGATTATTTCAACAACTGATTTCTTACCCGTATAAAGGCAGGCGCCAGTAAGCCATAAGTTAGTTTATGTACGAGAGGGGGAGAGGGGGAGACGGAGGGGGGAGGGAGGGGGGAGGGGGAGATGGAGGGGGGGAGGGGTAGAGGGATGGGGAGAGAGAGGGGGAGAGGGAGGGGTGAAGGGTGAGAGGGGGACAGGGAGAGGGGGAGAGGGAGAGGGGGAGAGGGAGGAGAGGGAGGGGGAGAGGGAGGGAGAGGGAGGGAGAGGTGGAGGGGGAGAGAGAGAGGGAGGGGGAGGGAGAGAGGGAGGGGGAGGGAGAGGGGGGGAGGAGGGGAGGGAGAGGGGTAGAGGGGGAGAGGGGGAGAGGGGTAGAGGGGTAGAGGGGTAGAGGGGGAGAGGGGGAGAGGGGGAGAGGGGGAGAGGGGGAGAGGGGGAGAGGGGGAGAGGGGGAGTGGTGGGCTGCTGTAAAACGGACCCCTCACATACCAAGACAAGTATTGTTTTGTTCTCTCTTGCCAATAAAACTGATTTGTAACTAAACAGATGAGTGAGCCTTTTTCTGTTCTACTAGTCAGATCCTTGAACCTGTTCCCTTGTAACATTTGGCATACTCGGTAGGATCTGATGAATAGAATAGAAAATGTTCGGTAAAAAGAAATAGCAAACGTGAAATAACAAACCAACCACCCCCGCAACAAGCTGCTGCCCTCGGTGCAAGGGAGCCCGCAGCAGGCCGTGCTGCAGGCGGGAAAAAACGTTGAGTCTTCAAGCTCCTCTAACGCTTATAACGGGTCACAAGGGAGAAGTTTAATGTTGTAAATTTCACCTGAATGGATCAACACTGGCATCTGCAGGATTTGATCGACTCATCTTGTTTTGGAATTTATATGGCGACTGCAATAATTATGCTACATTGAAAGGTCACAGTGGAGCAGTGATGGAATTGCATTCTAACACGGGTGGCAGCTTTTTACAGCATCAACAGACAACACTGTAGCAGTGTGGGACAGTGAAATGGGTGAAAGAATTAAAAGACATGAAGGTCACATATCTTTTGTGAATTCATGTTATCCATCATGACGGGGACCACAGTTGGTCTGTACAGGAAGCGACGACAAAACAGTGAAGCTATGGGACATTCGGAAGAAGGCTGCAATCCATACGTTTCAAAATACGGACCAAGCTATCAGATTTTCTCTGGTGGTATTGATGACGACATTAAGGTTTGCGACCTCTGACAAAAGTTCATTTATACTGTGCGTGGTCATACAGACTCGGTGACTGGTTTGACCCTGAGTGGGTTAAAAGAGAACATCATCAACCTCATTGACCACATCCAGGAAGCCAGGAGGATGGTGGCCTTTCGGGATGTTTGGAGGCTGGTGGACAACAGTAGTGCACTGGGGACTGGCCATTGGGACTATCTTGTTGGCCATAATAGTACGACATTGTATGTGTGGATTGGTATCAAGATCATGTGGACTTTACTACAGCTTGTGGGCCGGATGTAACGAGGTAACGCCTGCGGGCCAGATGTGACGGCAACCAGACTGATCGAGGGGTGGAATGTTATACGAGGTTTGCCCAAACAGACTGTGACCCACAGCGCTGTGGTCATAGCACTATGTTTAAAGCCCATAGAACTGCAGCCAGTAGCGCTATATTTAAACCCCATTGCGCTGCAGACAACAGCTCTTTGTTTAAATCCCCACGCACTAAGCCAACAGCGCTCTGTTTAAACCTTTGTGCGCCAAACCGGCAGCGCTGTGTGTATTGCCTGTACGTGCCAAGTCTGTAGCTCTGTGTATTTACACTCCAGTCTGTGGCTGATAGAGCTTTGTTCCCAAAGGAGGGGGGGGGGGGGGGGCGGGGGCTCACTCAGATATAATCCCCTGCCATTGGTTATAGTTTGAATTTGGGAGCAGCGCTATTGGCCAGGACTTACCGGCGGTTATTTCAACAGCTGATTTCTTACCTATATAAAGGCAGGCGCTAGTAAGCCATGTTAGTTTATGTACGAGAGGGGTTTACCGACGGGCTTAGTCGCGATCAGCGGCAGAGAGAGGGAGAGGGAGAGGGAGAGGGAGAGGCAGAGGCAGAGGGAGAGGGAGAGGGAGAGGGAGAGGGAGAGGGAGAGGGAGAGGGAGAGGGAGAGGGAGAGGGAGAGGGAGAGGGAGAGGGAGAGGGAGAGGGAGAGGGAGAGGGAGAGGGAGAGGGAGAGGGAGAGGGAGAGGGAGAGGGAGAGGGAGAGGGAGAGGGAGAGGGAGAGGGAGAGGGAGAGGGAGAGGGAGAGGGAGAGGGAGAGGCAGAGGCAGAGGGAGAGGCAGAGGGAGAGAGATGTGCTGCTGTAAAACGGATCACGCTTTCTTCTTCCTCGTGTCCGGCCATCTTCTATATCCCGTCTTTCCGGTCGATCAGTGACGGTTGACGGTAGTTGCAGAATTGGTTACTTCAGTCAGTCACTGTGGTATAATTTCTGTCGTCAGCATTGCCCGGCATGCGCCACGTGGAAGCTTCTGCTTGCATCCCGGATCACGCTCCTACCAAGACAGATCAAGTCAAGTTAAGAGAGTTTATTGTCATATGTCCCAGATAGGACAATGAAATTCTTGCTCTGCATCAGCACAACAGAATATAGTAGGCACGAACACTGAACGTATAATATCGGTGTGTCCATACACCATTATATAAATATAATATATAAATATATTCTTTTTGTTCTCTCTCTTGCCAATAAATCTGATGTGTTCAGGCCTACCTTGTTCATGCTAAACAAGTTGGTATACCTGGCTAGTTGCATTTGCCTGCATTTCGTCCATCACCCATCTTTCCCTTCCAAACCCTTTCTATTCTCTGGCCCCTTCCCCTACATCCGCAGGAGATGTAACACCAGGGACATATACAAGGACGATATGGTGGAGCAGCGGTAGAGTTGCTGCCTTACAGCACTAGAGACCTGGGTTCGATCCTGACTATGGGTGCTGTCTGTATGGAGTTTGTACGTTCTCCCCGTGACCTGTGTGGGACTTCCCCAGGAGCTCCAGTTTCCTCCCACACTCCAAAGACGTACAGGTTTGTATGCTAATTGGCTTGGTTAAATTGTCCCTAGTGTGTGTATGGTAGTGTTAGTGTGCGGGATCGTTGGCCTGCGCGGACTCGGTCGGCTGAAGGGCCCGATTCCACGCTGGGGGGCTATATGCAAACTGGAAGATCAACACCTCATATTCTGCTTTGGTAGCTTAAAACCTAACAGCTTTCCATTTCACTCATCCTCCTCTCCTATAGAGTCATAGAGTGATACAGTATGGAAACAGGCCCTTCAGACAAACACGCCCACACCGTCCAACAATGTCCCAGCTACACTAGTCCCACTTGCCTGTGCTTGGTCTGTATCCCTCCAAACCTGTCCTATCCATGTACCTGTCTAACTGTTTCTTAAACAATGGGATAGTCCCAGCCTCAACTACCTCCTCTGGCAGCTTGTTCCATACACCCACCTCCCTTTGTGTGAAAAGACTCTACCCGATCTATTCCTCTCATGATTTTGTATATCTCTACCAGATCTCCCCTCATCCTCCTGTGCTCCATGGAATAGACCCAGCCAACTCAAACTCTCCCTATAGCTCACACCCTCTAATCTTGACAACATCTTCGTAAATCTTTCAAGCTTGACAATATCTTTCCTATAACATGATGCCCAGAACTGAACACAATATTCCAAATGCAGTCTCATCAACGTCTTATACAACAGCAACATGACCTCCCAACCTCTGTACTCAATACTCTGACTGATGAAGGCCAAAATGGCAAAAGCCTTTTTGACCACTTTATCTACCTGCAACTCGACCTTCAAGGAATCATGCACCTTTACTCCTAGATCCCTCTGCTCTACAACACTACAGAGGCCTACCATTTATTGTGCAGGTTCTCCCCTTGTTCGACGTCCCAAAATGCAACACCTCACACATCTCTGTATTAAATTCCATCAACCATTCCTCTGCCAACATGGCCAATCGACCCAGATGCTGCTGCAATCATTCACAACCATCTTCACTATGTGCAAAACCACTAATATTTGTATCAACTGCAAACTTGCAAATCTTGCCCTGTATGTTCTCATTCAAATCATTGATGTAGATGACAAACAGTAATGGGCCCAGCACTGAACCCTGAGGCACACCACTAGTCACAGGCATCTAGTCTGAGAAGACACCTTCTACCATTATGTTCTGCTTCATACCATGGAGCCAATTTGCTATCCATTCAGCCATCTCCCCTTGGATCCCATGAAATCTAACCTTCCCTGCAGCCCTTCTTGAAAAGAGGTACAACATTTTCCACCCTCCAGTCTTCCGGCACCTCAACCGTATTTAAGGACGACTCAAAAAATTTAAACCAGGGCTCCTGCAATTTCCTCTCTAATTTCTCACAATCTCCTCAGATATATCAGAACAGGCCCTGGAGGCCCCAGTGCTACATTTATTTGAGCACCTTATTCACCATTGTCCTGTGGTGTGGTGTATTAAAATGTGTTCAGATTATGTTATATTTTACAAGTTATTCACATTTTTATCTTTACAAAGTCCCTCTGCACTGCCAATTGCTGTTATGGCATCACTACGCCATGCCTGCTACAATGTTGCAATCCCAGGACACTGAGTCCTGCCAGCTCTAGCAAGTGCAATTGCATTTTTTTTAAAAGTATAAATGCGACAGTCAGTTGGTGGCTATGGTAGAATATTGCATGGGGGAACAGGTTGCATTGGAGGAACGGGTTGCATTGGAGGACCAGGCCTCCCATAGGGCTATGGATGAGTGGTTGAATATTGCGTTGGGGGAATGGGTTGCATTGGGGGACCAGGCCCTAATAGGTCCCACAGTCCAGTATATTACTAAAACTCTCATCTTGTCTGTTTCTATGGCTGCATGTGAGAGGTGAGGCATGTGCTCCTGAAATTATGCCAACAAATTTTTGGCCCACCTTACTCACCATTGTCCTGGTGTGTGGTGTATCAAGTTCCATTCATATTGATGTCATATTTTACAAGTTATTCACATTGACATCTTTAAAAACCCCCACTGAGAAAAATCACTTCAAGTTGCAGTGGCAGTTACAGCTAATGACATCACAATAGGATCACATTTACATAAAACAAAAGGCAGCAGTGGGGGAGAGGACGAGGAGAGGAATGTTGTTTAATGTTATTTAAGCAAATAGAGGGAGAGGACAGGGGTAAGGAGGGGAGAGGGGTTATGGAGGGAGGGAAGGAGGGAGGGAGGAAGTGACTGAGCATAGTCACAAAGGAGAGGGAGGGAGAGGTGAGGGAGGGAGTGGAAGAGGGGATGAGGAGAGGGAAGAGAAGAGGGAGGGTGAAGAGGAGGAGTGGGAGTGTTAGAGATGATGGGAAATGAGCAGCGCCTGCACAGTTGAGGGCTATGGGTGAGTGGTGGAATATTGCGTTGTGGAAACTGGTTGCATTGGGGGAACAGGTGAGTGGTGGAATATTGCGTTGTGGAAACTGGTTGCATTGGGGGAACAGGTGAGTGGTGGAATATTGTGTTGGGGGAATGGGGCCCAATGGGTCAGGGGAGTAGGGAGAGAAGAGGGGTTATGGAGGGAGGGAAGGAGTGACTGTGGTTAGGGCGTGACACAGGGTAGGGGAAAGGAAAGAAAGGGAGAGGTGAGGGAGGGAGTGGCTGAGGGGAGGAGGAGAAGGGAGAGAAGAGGGATGGTGAAGAGGAGGGGGAGGGACTGTTGGGGAATGAGGGGAAATGAGCCGCGCCTGCGCAGTTGGGGGCTATGGGTGAGTGGTGGAATATTGTGTTGGGGAACAGGTGAGTGGTGGAATATTGGCCTACCTTACTCAGCATTGTCCTGATGTGTGGTCCATCAGGTTTTGTTCACATTAATAACATATTTTACAAGTTGTGACATTTAAAATTTTACAAAAACCACTGACAAAATGTCCACCATCTGGACTGGCAGTTAGCAGCGTATGATATCACAATGGGATCTCATTTACATAAAATGCTCATCAGCAGTGTTCCACCCCACAATTACATCACCATGACATCACAATGGGATCTCATATACATAAAATAAATAACACAGCAACTTCCACCTCACAATGACATCAAGAGGGGTGGGGGGGAGAGGGGTTAGGGACGGAGGGAGGGTGACTGAGGGTAAGGGAAAGGAGAGGTGAGGGAGGGAGTGAGGAGGGGAGGAGGAGAAGGGAAAGAAGAGGAAGGGTGAAGAAGAGGAAATGAGCCCCGCCTGCGCAGTTGGGGGCTTTGGGTGAGTGGTGGAATATTCCGTTGGGGAAACGGGTTGCATTGGGGGCGTATTTTAAACTTTACAAAACCCCACTCTGACAAATTCACTTGCATGCACTTGTTAATCCTGTCCAGATTGGAGAGGCTAGGAGTCTAAAATTGGATAAAAGCTTCAGGGTTGCTGGGAGATTTGGTCAATTTGGAAGTGCTCTCTGAGGAACTGGGACAAGATGCAGAGTTGTGCCAGTTTGTCTAGAGCCTAGATCCAAGCTGCAGGAAAAGAATAAGAACATCTGCAGACCCCGTCAATTAGGTGCAAAATACATAGAATGGATTGGATGACTGCAACCCAGACATACACCTTTTACATAATTGTAAATAATGTTGCAGAGTTTCACTTTGCCGAATGTTGATTGTATGAGGTATTGAGCCTTGTCTGGTTTTCTTGCAGATCAGGGTAAATGTTGCTATGTTTACTTCCATGAGAAGCCCTGTTTGAATATAATGTATTAGCCATGTATTATTGTGTTAGGGAAGTGTCTGTTATGTATGGGGTTAATCGATATCTGTAATTGGATTGTAAAGAGACCACCCCCATGTGGTTCGGCCCCTCAGGGTACGTGGACCTATAAAAGTCCACTGCCACGAGGTCCTGCGTTGATTTTCTGTGAGAGCGCTTAGGACTGCATGATCTTCAGGAGTGAATGAGGCCTAGAGGGCTTGAACAGGCAGATATGAGGATCAAACCCATGGTGGTTGGCTACAGTGGTGGGAACTGTAATTGTGTTTTGTCAAAATCAAGATTAGTTGATCAAGTGCTTGATTCAGTTTTTTTATTACTGAAACTAGACTGGGGAAACCTTAGAATGAGATATTTACACACTGACAGTTAGCAGCTTTAGATGTCACAATGGGATAGGGAATCTCATTTACATAAAAAACTAGACTATGTGGGACCCATTGGGTCCCATGTTCACACGGGAGGGCTGTTCCCCCAATGCAATATTCCACCTCTCCACCAATTCCATTTCAAGCAGGGTGCAAGGCTACCAAATTCAAATCCATTTTCCTACCATTTCAATCAGGGTTCAAGGCCACCAAATTCAAGTGCAGTTTCATACCACTTCAAGCAGGGTTCAAGGCCACCAAATTCATTGTAATAATAGTTTTATTAGAAGTAATCCATCATAACAACGGTATAACAACTTTTCAAATACACAACCAACTTATTTCAATAAGTATACGAATGTTACAAATAATTCTTATAAACTTCTATTTTTTTAGAAAGTAGAAAAAGAAAAGAATAGATTTTAATCAATAAGAATAGTGATTAAATAATAATTTTGATTATATAGAAAGAGAAAGAGAAGAGAGAGAAAAAAATATATATGTATATATTCATGTTATATATATTTAATTAAAACAAAGTATTATATATATATATGTATAAAAGAGAGATTATAGTATACATCTTAATAGTGAATAACACAATTTCAAATAGCGATATCAATAGAGACATGTATACAAATCAAAAAGAAAAACAGAGAGTTATTTTCATCTAATCCTGCCGGGTACCCATTGAGTTGTGATGCCAAGAACAGCTACCCCTTCAAATATTCTATATATGGAGACCATATCTGTTCAAAGAGTTCGTATTTGTCCATTAGGACAAATATGATTCTTTCCAAATGCAACGTCTCCAACATTTCCACTGTCCACATTTTAATTGTGGGGGATAATGTTCCCTTCCAAAATTTCAGTATTAATTTTTTCCCTGTTATTAAACAGTAATCCAAGAAATTTCTTTGGTTTACTGTTAATATTAAATTTGAATCCGGAACTCCTAATATTATTAATTTTGGATCTGGGTCCAGTTTAATTTTAAGAACTTCAGAGATAACTCTAAAGATTTCTGTCCAATAATAATTGAGTTTTACAAAATTATGCGTTAAATTAGCTTCCAAGTTCAGACTTTTATCACAAATAGGAGAAATGTTAGAATAAATTCTATTTAATTTCGTTTTTGAATAATGTAATCTGTGTAATACCTTAAATTGTATCAATATATGTCTAGCATTTAATGAGCAACGATGTACACATTGTAGGCTTTCTCCCCAAATTTCCTTCGTTATAGATAAACCTATTTCATTTTCCCATGTTTGTCGATATATTTCTGAAGTTGGGATTTCCCTATCCAAAATAGTATTGTATATATACGCTATTAATTTTTCTGTATTTGGGTGTTTATTAAACAAAGAGGTTTTAATAATTATGTCTTTTAATTTTATCTTAAATGTTAATGGAGCGTGATCCGAGATAATAATATTATGATATTTTGAGTCATATGTAAATGGGATTAGTTTTGAATCTATTAAAAAATAGTCTATCCTTGAGTAGGTTCCAAATACAGGGGAAAATAATGAATATTCTCGACCAGATGGGTTATCTGTTCTCCAGATATCCTTAACGTTTGCTGTGTTAATAAAATAATTTATAAATGTACTTGACTTAGAAGTGGTTTTCCTTTTCATTGATGATCTATCTAAATAATTATCTAAGGTACAATTAAAATCACCTCCAATTATTAGATTATGTTGAGTGGATATAGGGATATTGTTAAATATTTTCTTGAAGAATAATGGATTATCAAAATTAGGACCATATATATATTCATAAGGATTACTTTTTAAAAATATAATTCACCTGTAATTATTATATATCTACCCTCAACATCTTCTATTATTGAGCTTTGTTTAAAAGGTATACCTTTATGAATAATTATTGCTACCCCTCTAGACTTATGTGTAAATGAAGAGTGATATACTTTGGAAATCCATTTTGCTGTTAATCTATACTGCGCGTCTTTTTTAAGGTGTGTCTCTTGGAGAAAAATAATATCAGATTTCAATCTATTTAATTGAGCTAAAACCTTACCTCTTTTAATTGGTTTGTTAATTCCCTTAACATTCCAACTACAGAAGGTGATTCCATCACCCCCAATCCTAGTGTTTATGTCATACATTTTATTATTAAGGTGGTTTATAATGGAGTAGATGACTCAGCTCATCCAACCCAATCCTATACCCAAACATCAGATCGATGAAATTTAATATCTGTGACATTGTCTTATACACACGTCTCCTTGAACTAACTATATAATACCAATCATACTTAAATCTATATAGTATATAATATGAAATAAAATACATAATATAAAAATACTAATAAAAAATGTGAGTAAAGTAAGTGATGTTAATAAAGTGTAAGGGGGACAAAAAGTGACTACAACTATAGTTAGTGCAGTTAGTATTGGTGTAAGCCACACTAGCGTGGCTACTAATCTACGGACTTCCGTGAAAAAAAAAAGATGTTAATAATTCCAGCTCCGTTTTTGCCTTAAGGACTATATATGTCGGGGTGGGGTATTAAATTTATGTACTTAATAATTAATAAAACTACTAATATCAAATACAGTTAATGTCGTAGCACTATATTAGGAGAGCTAACATACATTTTTGAGGGTTAGTTAATACAAAACTATATTTATTAATAATCCATCCATCCCTCCTTGACCCTACGAGTCCATGTCCATTGTTCCTCTTCCTTCCCCGCGGATCCTCCTTCAGAGTGAATCCACCTCCTTTTCTGTGGGTGGACAGTATCATCAGATAAGTGATCAATCATCAGTATCATCAGGTAAGTGATCAATAATATTCTGTGTCCTTCAATTTCATCTGCTTCTTCCTCTACTTCTTCCTCTTCCAGTTTCTTCTGAATGTCTGAAGCGAATTCAAGAGCTTCTGTATGTTTGGTGAAGCGGTGCTCCTTGTTATCATAAGTTATCCTTAATGTTGCCGGGTACATCAGGCCATATCTCAGATTCTTTATGTTCCTCAGGATACCTCTTGTTTCTGTAAATAAAGATCTTCTCTTGGCCACTTCCGCAGGGTAATCTCTAAAAATACTGATGTTGTCTCGCTCATATTTGAGATTTTTCTTACGTATTATTATCTTCATCATATCTTCAAAAACATGATTGTAAGCCACCTTCACAATCATCTGTCTTGGGGGAGCATCCCTCCGGGGTACGTCACAATGCCCTGTGTGCTCGCACCAGCAGAGGTTCTTGGTCCAAGTTCAGAATATCTTTTAGAAGTTTTGCAGCAAATTTTCGAGGGTCTTGATTTCCCTCCCGGCCTTCACTCAACCCAACAATACACAGATTCTTACGCCTTTGACGTCCCTCCAAGTCAATGCATTTCTCAGTTATTTTGTGTAATAATTCTGATAAACGCTTGTTCTCGGCAAGGCGCTTCTCGGCTGATTCAGTCAGTTCTTTTATTGCTTCATTTTATAGGTTGTGAAGTTATAATAGGTTCTAACTTGGTATCCAGCAGCACCTCCATCTCACCCATTTTACGGTTTACATCATCCATCTGTTGTTGCAAATCAGTACCCACTTTATCTTTCCATTTGTCTATCATAGTCTTTACAGCGGCTATAACTTCCTTTTTGGACTCTTCTTTCAAATTCTCATGATACACCAAAATATCAGCTCTTAAAGTCTTTATTTCCTCTTTATATTATTTTTTCATATCCTTAAGCACTTGTTTCAGCTCACCAAATTCAAGTGCAGTTTATTACCACTTCAAGCAGGGTGCAAGGCCACCGAATTCAAGTGCAGTTTCTTACCACTTCAAGCAGGGTGCAAGGCCACCGAATTCAAGTGCAGTTTCATACCACTTGAAGCAGGATCCAAGTCCACCAAACTCAAGTGCAGTTTCATACCACTTCAAGCAGGATCCAAGTCCACCAAACTCAAGTGCAGTTTCGTACCACTTTTTAGCAGGGTGCAAGGCCACCAAATTCAAGTGCAGTTTCATACCACTTCAAGCAGGATCCAAGACCACCAATCTCAAGTGCAGTTTCATACCACTTCAAGCAGGGTGCAAGGTCACCAAATTCAAGTGCAATTTCATACCACTTCAAGCAGGGTGCAAGGCCACCAAGTTCAAGTGCAGTTTCATTCCATTTCAAGCAGGGTGCAAGGCCACCACATTCAAATGCAGTTTCATACCATTTCAAGCAGGGTGAAACCACCATAAAACCACACAAAACACCACACTCACATTTCAGTAGGCATTCAGTGTGTTCAGTTGATTCATGCTCAGACAGAGTCGTGACCTCTCCCTCTCCCATCATGCAGAAACTGAGCCACACCCACATTTCCGGGTTTTATAATCCCTCCCCCCAGAAAAGGTGTGGCCTTCATGGCGTGATTGGCAGCAGAGAGATTCTCAACATTTTTTTTAACACTAATAGCACTTTTATTTTTCATTGATGGGAAGAATACTCTGCACCTGATGAGTGGAGGGGGCTGAAAAAGATGGCCAAAAATCACAGCCGTAAGTGGAAGCGTTTTATCTAAAATCAATATACAGTGCAAACAGGAAGTTGTCAAGTTTAGACTTCCAACCATTTGCAATGCTTTTACTTCAACCCAACCCCCACCAGCCATTTCCAGTGCTTTTACTTCAATCCAACCCCAACCAACCATTTGCAGTACTTTTACTTCAACCCAACCCCCACCAACCATTTGCAGTACTTTTACTTCAACCCAACCCCCACCAACCATTTGCAGTGCTTTTACTTCAACCCCACCCCCACCAACCATTTGCAGTGCTTTTACTTCAAACCAACCACATTTTCATTTTCAACCCACGTTAAGGGCACTCAAGGTCAGTAAAACCACACTCACAGTTTAGTAGACATGTGTTCAGTGTTATTCACAGCTCAGACTGAGAGATGTGATCCTCTCACATCCCCCGTCCTGCAGAGACTGTCTGTGGCACAACACTTCCGGGTTTTATAGCCCCTCCCCCACCAGCAGGGGCAGCAGAGAGCAATTCAACATGTTTTAAACATTAATAACTCTTTTATTTTTCATCGCTGGGAAAAATCCTCTTGTCCTGCGCAGCGGAGGGGGACTCCAAGTAAGATGGCCAAAAATCACAGCCATAAGTAGCAGCGTTTTTTCTAAAATCATGAAACAGAAAAACAGGAAGCGGTCAAGATCAGACTTTTAGTAACATAGATTGCTCTTTTCAAAAAATACATTACAATGTTAACAAAGACAGGACTCCCAGTGCAATGAGAGATTTGTTACATTGTTGTAAGGAGAGGGTGGGAGTGGGGGAGAGGACGAGGCGAGGATTGTTCTTTAATGTAATTTAAACAGATAGTGGGAGAGGAGGGGGGATAGGGAGGAGAGAGGGTTTATGGAGAGAGGGAGTGACTGAAGGTAGGGGAAAGGAGAGGGAGGGAGAGGTGAAGGAGGGATTGGGGGAGGGGAGGAGGAGAAGGGAAAGAAGAGTGAGGGTGAAGAGGAGGATAGGGAGTGCTAGGGATGAGGGTAAATGAGCCATGCCTGCACAGTTTGGGGCTATGGGTGAGCTGTGGAAAATGGAAGTTTGGGGAACGGGTTGCATTGGGGGAATATTGCGTTGAGGGAACGGGGCCCAACGGGTCCCACTTGGTCTAGTGCATTTATAAAATCTTTTAGGATTGTCTTTAATGGTACTAGCCAGAGCTATCTCCTGGCCTTTATTTGCCCTTCTGATTTCCTTTTTTAATTTACTCCTTAGTTCCCAAAACTTCTCCAGTGTTCTACTTGATCCCAGCTGCCTATACCTGTCCCATGCATCCTTCATATTTTTGACTAACGTCTCAATTATCTGACACCTTTTTATTTCCATTCCATCCCTAGCTTTTTCGCTTACTCTACCTATCTGCTCCGGTTTCCTCCCACATCCCAAAGGCACCCAGACTTGTAAGTTAATTGCCCCTAGTCTGTAGGGAGTGGGTGTAAAAGTGGGTTAGCATAGAGCTAGTGTGATGGTCGGTGTTGGCTCGGTTGCCCAAAGGGCCTGTTTCCATGTTGTGTCTTTCAATCAATCAAACTGTACCCAGAGGACAGCGTGGAGCTTGAGCAGGTAAGTAGTTCTTAATGTTAGGAAGAAGACTGATTCAAGCATTACTCAAAGCACTTTAGAAATTCCTGCCATGGTAGAAGGCCACACAACTGCAATATAAGTACTTGTATGAATCCTGAGGGTTATACATTACTGCTGTGTGTGCAACCGTACTAAAGGCTCATTTATCTGTCATTTACATGCATAATCACAACAGAAGACATACATAGGAAAATCCCCTTCCCCAGCCCTCCTAATAGATAACTTAAGAGATAACCCTATGCCATGTTATTTTGGTGGAAAGGAATTTCCAGCCTATTGTACATTTGCTGCCAATGCATGGAGCTTGGGTTTTAATGTACAGTGCATTCAGAATCTATTCAGACCCCTTCACTTTGTCCACATTTTGTTACGCTACAACCTTATTCTAAAATTGATTAAATTCATTTTTTTTAAATCATCAATCTACACACAATATCCCATAATAAAAAAGCGAAAACAGATGGTTAGAAAATTTTGCAAAGTAATTAAAATGAAATAACTGAAATATCCCATTTACAAAAGTACTCAGACCCTTTACTCAGAACTTTGTTGAGGCACCTTTGGCAGCGATTATAGCCTCAAGTATTCTTGGGTATGATGCTACTGCTTTGCACACCTGTATTTGGGTAATTTCTCCCATTCTTCTTTGCGGATTCTCTCAAGCTCTGTCAGGTTGGATGGGGAGCATCGATGCACAGCTATTTTCAGGTACCTCTAGAGATGTTCGTTTGGGTTCAAGTCCAGGCTCTGGCTTGGCCACTCAAGGACATTCACTGACTTGTCACAAATCCACTCCTGCTTTGTGTGCTTAGGGTAATTTTCCTGTTGGAAGGTGAACTTCTGCCAAAGTCTGAGGTCCAGAACGCTCTGGATCAGGTTTCCATCAAAGATCTCTCTGTACTTTGCTCCGTTCATCTTTCCCTCAATGCAGACCAGTCTCCCAGTTCCTGCCATTGAAACATCCCCACAGCATGATGCCGCCACCACCATGCTTCACCGTAGGTATGGTATTGGCCAGGTGATGAGCATTCAGGCCAAAGAGTTCAATCCTGGTTTCATCAGACCAAAGAACCTTGTTTCTCATGCCGTTTGGCAAACTCCAAGCGGGCTGTCTTGTGCCTTTTACTGAGGAGTGGCTTTCGTCTGGACACTTTACCATAAAGGCCTGATTGGTGGAGTGCTGCAGATATAGTTGCCCTTCCGGAAGGTTCGCCCACCTCCACAGAGGAACTCTGGAGCTCTGTCAGAGCTTGGTCACCTCCTGACCAAGCCCCTTCTCCCCCGATTGCTCAGTTTGGCCGGGCGGCCAGATCTATGAAGAATCCTGGTGGTTTCAAAGTTCTTCCATTTAAGATTGACGGAGGCCGCTTCGGGACATGCAATGTTGCAGAAATTGTTTCATACCCTTCCTCAGATCTGTGTCTCGACACAATCCTGTCTTGGACGATTCCTTCATCTTCATGGCTTGGTTTTTGCTCTGACATGCACTGTCAACTGTGGGACCGTATATAGATGGGTGTGTGCCTTTCCAAATCATGTCCAATTAATTTCATTTACCACTGGTGGACTCCAATCAAGTTGCAGAAACATCTCAAGGATAATCAATGGAAACAGGATGAACCCAAGCTCAATTTTGAGTGTCATAGCAAAGTGTTTGAATACTTATGTAAATGTGATATTTCAGTTATTTCTTTTTAATTACTTTGCAAACATTTCTAAACACCTTTTTTCACTTTTCAATCTGGGGTACTGTGTGTGGATTGGTGATAAAAAAAATGAATTTAATCCATTTTAAAATAAGGCTGTAACGTAACAAAATGTGGAAAAAATGATGAGGTCTGAATACTTTCTGATTGCACTGTAGAGTCTGCAAAGAACGTCCCAAGGGTTTTCCTGTATGTTCTTCTGTTTTTGTTTAATATTTGTGCTGCAGTTTGCTAGCAAGGCATCCTTTGTGCAACACAAACACTGTTTTCACTTATCCAGTCTGAGATTAAGACATTAGCTTCTTAGGAGTATGTCATTCTTTGGAGTGAGTTCCTCAAAGAAATATTTTCTTGTGCAAATAAAAACACAATTGTGGAGGATTGCCAGACTTCTGGGTTTCTTCTTGTAAGTTCAAAACCTAGGCACTAGTTTCTGTAACCAAGTAAATTTTGCAGAATAATATGTAAACTGAAAATACTGGAAGCGACAGTACAGGTAGCATCTATGGAAAGAGAAGCAGAGTTAATGTTTCAGGTCGATCGACTGCAAAGAGAACTTGAAGAAATGAAGTCAAACATGTTTTGAATTGCAGCAAAGGGGGAGGGTTGAGAGTACAACGGCGTTTCCTGGGATAGGGCGGAGACCAAGAGATTGAATGATGCAAGGGAAGGCCGTGCCAACTGAGAGAGGATGGTGAAGGCTTGTTAATCACAGCTCATCCATCTGCAGGAGATGTAAATAGAAGGAGGCAAATGCAAGATAGATGGAAAGAGGAAGCAAACGTAATGCTGGAACTGTGAAACGACATGCACTGCAGATGCTGAAAATTAACTCCATTTTTCTCTCTACAGATGTTGCCCAGCCCGCTGAGTATTTCCAGCATTTTCTTCTTTAAACTGGTTAGTTCCAATTCGAATTGGAATTATTAAATATAATGGTGATTGCCTGGGGGCTATAGCTGGAAAATGAGATGCTGTTCCTTTAAGTTATTTTGGGCTCTCTGGAATATTGCAAGAGTCCAGATATAGAGCGATCCATATGTGACTGGAATGAAGTAATACAGTGAAAGACAATGGAGATTCAACACGATCCCTGCTGATAGGACGGAGGGGTTCTGTAAAGCAGCCACCAACTTTAATAAAAAGGTACTACAGATGCTGGTTTATACCAATGATAGAAAATGCAGGAGTGACTCAGCTAGTTAGGCAGCACCTCTGCAGAAAAAATGGATAGATGGCATTTCGGGTTAGGACCATTCTTCAGATCAAGTTTATTTTCTTCTCTTGTTTCCAGCATCACCAGTCTCTTATGGCTCCATCCACCCAAGCTGTCAGTTCTTCCAGAAACAGTCTTTCCTATCACAGGAAAATGTGATGTAGGATAAGTGACAAAGGGTTCCAATGCAAAATGTCACCATTCCATGGTCTACAGAGATGCTGCCTGGCCCACTGAGTTACTCCAGCACTTTGTATCTTATTTATTAACCAGCATCTGCATTGCAATGTATCCATAATTTACTGAACTACTGCAAAATCTCCTCAAGGTGTGTTCACTTAGAGGAAGTTCTCCTCTCTCCAACAGGTGTTCTGTGAGACCCCCGGTTCCCCTTCTGTGATTCATACTGCTCGACTCTGAGAAGGGTCCCACTCCAAAACATCTCCTATCTCCATTCTCTACGGATGCTGCCTAACCCAATTCTTTCCTAAATCTTTGTTCTATTTTCGTACTGAGATCAATGATCATGGCTATATATTGACACATGAATGCGTTTCACCTAGTTCTCCTATAGGACCGACTCCTTGAATCTCAAGGCTACCCTCGTCTGTTATTTCCCATGATCTTTTGCTTCAAACAAAAGGGTCCCTTCGGAGTGTCAATGATCTCAAACTTCAACAACTAAATTTAAAATCTCCCGCAGATCATTCTTCCTTTCAGGCGGCATGGTAGGGCAGTGATAGGGTTGCTGCCTTACAGCGCCAGACACCCGGGTTCAATCCTGACTACGAGTGCTGTCTGTACGGAGTTTGTAAATTATCCTTGTGACCGCGGGGGTTTTCTCCAGGTTCTCTGGTTTCCTCTCACACACCAAAGACGTACATGTTTGTAGGTTAATTGGCTTTGATAAATTGTAAATTATCCCGAGTGTATAGAATAGTGATAGTGTACAGGATTCGGTGGGCTGAAGGACCTGTTTCTGTGCTGTATCTCTAAAAGTCTAAAAATGAAAAGAAAAGACATCCCTTTAATCCCAAATCTCTCTCCAAATTTATCCCCATCATGTTTTCACTCCAATTATTTTGAATCCTTATTGGACTGCATTTTATGTAGAATAATCGGAATTATGAATATGCAAATACCCATCTCAGCCAAATGTCAATAGAGTCAAAGACAAACCTAAGTTACATTGGCAACTAATTTTAAAATAAACAGTGCATGTGCTTGCTTTTATTTATTGACTTTTAATATTGAGGAAGGGAAATTAGGCAGGATAGTGTATTTTCTCATGAGTACTAACAATATAAAATTCCAAGCGTATTCAATCGATTTTTTATCCGACATTTGGGATTACAAGATGATAATGCTTTCCAGACCTGAAGAGCGCTAAATATAACACAATAATGTGGATTTACTCCTGCCAGAGTTACATTTCATCTAGCACGATGTTCATACGGTGCAGGGGCCCACAGGAGGAGAATACTCTCAGGGTCTGACGGTTCAGCTTAGTACATTTAGAGGGAGGAAAGCCAGTCTAATGTATGCGTCAACTTTAGTAGACAACTTGGTCAAAGGCATTTTACACTTGTGCCAAGCCAAACAACAAAATTGGTGTTAATGAGGTACGGGATATCATAGAATCATAGAGCCATCTAACATGGAAAAAGGCACTACGGCCCAACTTGCCCTTGCTCCTGCCCCATCTACACTAGTCCCACTTGCCTGCGTTTGGCTCATATCCCTCTAAAATGTTCCTATCCATGTATCTCTCCAAATGACTTTTAAATGTGATTATGTGGGGAATGGAAAGATATGGATCATGTGCTGGCAGAAGAGATTAGTCCTAATTGACATCATCTTCCTTCTGGCAATGTTGTAGTTTTCTGGACACATATTGAACACTCCAACTTACTCTTTCATCTGTCTTTAGTTTCTCAGTGTAAGAAAATTGGAGGGATTTTCATTCGAATAGTAATCTTATTTGCTGCTGTATCTGCTTTTCAATTGTGTTCAAATTCTGTCAAGATTTAGGCAAGATTCTGTCATCCATTCAGACAATGTTACGCCAAGATTTGTGGCTCGTAAGGAAAAATCTGTTCTATTTTTGAGTTGGACATTAGAGGTTTCTGTGTGCAGTAGCTTACTGTGAGCAAGCTGCCATGTTTCCAACATTACAACAGCAATTACATTTCAACTATGGTTCATTGGCTCTAGAGCACTTGGGAGGTCCTGAATTCATTAAAAAAAAAGCTTTATGAATATAAGATTATTTCTCCTTCTGCTTTTTAGCAAATGCTATTGATTTACATTTAACTGTTTGGATAATTGGTGATCTTAACACACCTGGGAAACATTGAGCACAAACCTGAGGCCAGATCTGGTGTAATAGTTTGAGACTGATACCTATGTGTTTTACAGTTGTTATTTAGTTAATAACTAGTACATAAAAAATGGGCGGTACATTGGTTCTGCCTCACAGTGTTAGAAATCTGGGTTTGATCCTGACCTCGTGTGCTGTCTGTGCGGAGTTTTATGTTCTCCCCGTGACCACGGGTCTCCTTCGCGTTTCCTCCCACATCCCGAAGACATTCGGGTTTGTAGATTAATCAGACTGTGTATATTTCCCCGAGTGTGTAAGGAGTGGGTGTAAAAGTGGTAGAATCATCTTATCAATAACTAGAGAGCAGTCCTGAGCTACTATCTACTTCATTGGAGACCCACGGACTATCTTTAATCGGACTTTACTGGACTTTAACTTGCACTAAATGTTATTCTCGTTAGTCCCTTAATCGTTAACATGTATCTGTACACTACGGATGGCTCGATTGTAATTATGAATTGTCTTTCCGCTGACTGGTTAGCACACAACAAAAGCTTTTCAGTGCCTCAGTGCACGTGACAATAAACTCAATTCAAACTTGTGTGAACAGGTGATCGATGGTCTGTGTGGATTTGATAGGCCAAAGGGCTTGTTTCCAAAGGGCTGTATTTCTGAACAAAATATATATGTATTCAAACATTGGTCAACAGAGTTGGCTATGAAGTGATATTACCAGTTCTCCCTGGTCCCTTTGTGCATTACCAATTAATCTTTGTTTCTTCTGTTGCCTTGTCTTCACTCACCTGAGCCCTTGAGTCTTTAATGTAACTTAAAGTCCTTGAGTCAAGGAAGTTGCAGACTGAACCCCCAGCTCCATGCGAAGCAATTCAATATATCCTCAGCTATGACCAGGTGAAGGTCTGTTTATTTGACCACTGCTCAAATTAACCTCTAGTTTTTTACTCTTCAAAATAACTTGTAGAGGTTCTATAAAATTGATGTGATTTGGGTGTCTTAAATTTTCGGAATCTGATAAGATAACTCACACGTGATGTTGTTAAAGATAGAAACAAAATGCTCAGGCATCTCAACGGGTCAGACAGCATCTTTGGAGAAATGGATGGGTGACATTTTGGGTCAGGATTCTTATTCAGACTGATTGTGTGGGAACTTGAAGCAAGAAAAGAGCAGAACAAATCAGTGCTGGCAACAGAAGACCTCTGGCAGGGAGTTTCCCTGATAGGCTGAATATTGGCTAGGGAGGAATACATTGATGTGAACTGTGGAACTGGCTAACTGACTTTTAGTGAGCAAGCAGAGGAAAGAGGCAAGGGAGGGGGGTGGAGAGAAAGGGGAGGGGAGGGGAGTGTTGTTATTCTGTCAGCCAGTTTCTGCTCTTCTCTTGTCCCAACCAGTTTAATTTTTTAACATTATGAAACATTAATTCTGACTCTCTTTCGCATTTGCTGCCTGACCTACTGCCATTTTCTGTTTTCAGTTGCAGTATGAAACAGGAGCAATGATCTTTTGATTGCATCTTTTGATGACATGATGCATTGTATTGATGAATTAATCAATGAGAGCTTGTTCCAACAACCAATATTCTTGCAAAGGTCATACAAGAAGAAAGCTTTGGAAACATTAGGCAGAAAGACTTATTACCATACTGATCTGATATGCCTTAAGATGTGCTGAGTCCACGTTCCATTTGAGTTGAGTTGTCATGTCACAACTTATTAATGTAATTACGGAATATTTAAAGATGAATAATCCATAACAAAAAATCTAAATATCTTTCCATGCAAAAATACATTAATGTATTTGAATTTGTATTACAAAATGACAGATTTAGATTTTTAATCTCTGCAACCACCAAAGGTCATATCTAGTTTGCTATGCTGATTTTCATTGTGACCAGTGTGCACTATAGCCGATTGATTCCTATACAGATCTGGAGTACGTTTCCTGCAATCCTGCTTCGACTAATGACTCTGTTTGGTTCCGCCCATGTCTCCACCTCAGTTGCATCTGTTCTACCATAGAATTATAGAGCAATACTGCATGGAAACAGGCCCTTTGGCCCAACCTGCCACACCGGCCAACATGTCCCAGCGACACTAGTCCCACCTGCCCGCGTTTGGTCCCTATCCGTCCAAACCTGTCATATTCATGTACATGTCTAACTGTTTTCCCATGTAGCTCATACCCTCTACCCTGGCAGCACCAGCACCACCTTCCACATCAGTGTGTGCAATATTTGTCCTTCAATTGGGCATTTCCATCCACAGTAATATAACATAACCCTTGACCTTTGTATTGCCATTTTGCACCCTCCCACACCACCCCATGCCTCCCTTTGCCCTAACACCATGATAGGATTCCCCTTTTCCCATTTCTGTCCCACCAAAAGTTATAATCAATAGATAATTTTATAAAAATTTCCAACACCCCTAACATGATGCAACCACCAGGCAATCCCTTCCTTTCTCTTCCTTCAGCAAGAAGGCTTTATATCTTATGATTTCCCATTCTCTTCTGAAGAATGCCAATGTACGTTTGGCGACCTGGTTCGCCACCATGATGAAGGAGCCTGCGCGCCGCTGCCTGCTGGGAAAGCTTGGAGCCACCGAGCTTGGCCTCGAAGACCAGAAAGTCGAGGAGGGAGCCGTTAATGAAGGCAGATGCAAGGAGTGGGCTGTTGGAGAAGGACCGGGGTGTTGCCTGGAAGATCGGCTGCAGGATGTGCTCCATGGAGACATATACCGTCGGGCGAGGGTCGGTTCACAGTCCAAGTCAGTCGACCGCTTACCCAGAGTAGGTGAACCGAGGAACAGAGGACATGGATTTAAGGTAAAGGGGAAAAGGTTTAATAGGAATCTGAGGGGTTACTTTTTCACCTGGATACATCCAACATGTGGATTGGACTTTGGGCTTATTATTTTTACTTTTGTAAAATGTGCCAAAATATGGTGAAAGGTGCAAGAATTTCATTGTGTAGTACATGCATGAGGTAAAGAACCATTGAAGTTTGAGGAACCAAACATTACATTCCAATTTAGTAACACTACCTCAAGTATTCAATGATAAATCCAATAATTTCAAATGCTCAGCATCTTTTACTTCAGATATCATTGGCCAAATTCAGATATTGAGTCAGTATTTGGACCTCCTTCAAACTAACTTTTTATGAGCACCCCCATTCACTAATTGCAACAACTCATTTTGTTATTTACAGTGGCTTGAGAAAGTATTCATACCCCTTGAACTTTTCCACATTTTGTCACGTTACAACCACAAACATAAATGTATTTTATTGGGATTTTATGTGATAGACCAACACAGAGTGGTGCATAATTGTGAAGCGGAAGGAAAATGATACATGGCTTTCAAATTGTTTTACAAATAAAAAACTGAAAAGTGTGGCGTGCAAAAGTATTCAGCCCCCTTTACTCTGATACCCCTAAATAAAATCCAGTGCAAACAATTGCCTTCAGAAGTCACCTAATTAGTAAATAGAGTCCACTTGTATGTAATCTAATCTCAGTATAAATACAACTGTTCTGTGAAGGTCTCAGAGTTTTGTTAGAGAACATTAGTGAACAGACAATGTTCCTTGGGCATCATGAAGCCCAAGGAACACACCAGACAGGTCAGGGATAAAGTTGTGGAGAAGTTTAAAGCAGGGTTAGGTTATAAAAAATATCCCAAGCTTTGAACATCTCACGGAGCACTGTTCAATCCATCATCCGAAAATGGAAAGAGTATGGCACAACTGCAAACCTACCAAGACATGGCCGTCCACCTAAACTGACAGGCCGGGCAAGGAGAGCATTGGTCAGAGAAGCAGCCAAGAGGCCCATGGTAACTCTGGAGGAGCTGCAGAGATCCACAGCTCAGGTGGGAGAATCTGTCCACAGGACAACTATTAGTCGTGCACTCCACAAATCGGGCCTTTATGGAAGAGTGGCAAGAAGAAAGTCATTGTTGAAACAAAGCCATAAGAAGTCCCGTTTGCAATTTGCCACAAGCCATGTGGGGGACGCAGCAAACATGTGGAGGAAGGTGGTCTGGTCTGATGAGACCAAAATTGAAGTTTTTGGCCTAAATGCAAAATGCTATGTGTGGCGGAAAACTAACACTGCACATCACCCCGAACACACCATCCCCACACTGTGAAACATGGTGGTGGCAGCATCATGCTGTGGGGATGCTTTTCTTCAGCAGGGACAGGGAAGCTGGTCAGAGTTGATGGGAAGATGGATGGAGCCAAATACAGGGCAATCTTGGAAGAAAATCTGTTAGAGTCTGCAAAAGACTTGAGACTGGGGTGGAGGTTCACCTTCCAGCAGGACAACGACCCGAAACATACAGCCAGAGCTACAATGGAATAGTTTAGATCAAAGCATATTCATGTGTTAGAATGGCCCTGTCAAAGTCCAGACCTAAATCCAATTGAGAATCTCTGGCAAGACTTGAAAATTGCTGTTCACAGACACTCTCCATCCAATCTGACTGATCTTGAGCTATTTTGCAAAGAAGAATGGGCAAAGATTTCAGTCTCTAGATGTGCAAAGCTGGTAGAGACATACCCCAAAAGACTTGCAGCTGTAATTGCAGCGAAAGGTGGTTCTACAAAGTATTGACTCAGGGGGGCTGAATACTTTTGCACGCCACACTTTTCAGTTTTTTTATTTGTACTAAAATTTGGAAATCATGTATCATTTTCCTTCCACTTCACAATTATGCACCACTTTGTATTGGTCTATCACATAAAATCCCAATAAAATACATTTACGTTTGTGGTTGTAACGTGACAAAATGTGGAAAGGTTCAAGGGGTATGAATACTTTTGCAAGCCACTGTAATTTCTCCTGTTTCCCTCTCAATTGCAGATAATTATATTTTTGCCTCTTGCCTACCCTTTGCAACTTAACACATATTTTATCTCCAGTCATTACCCTGTTAAGTTGAAAAGTGGAAAGAACTGTTACTAGAACATTATGAAGAGTTAGCACCTTGGAAACTTAATCTGGTGTTTCATGTGGCTGAATATAATAGTAAGATTAAACAAGAACTTACCAGTTTGAAGTTTGATCATTATTTTTATTTTTTATTTTTATTTTTTTTATTTTTGTTAGAAATAGGTACAATAGTCTGGTACTTAAGTACCTAATACATAAATACATATTTTCATTCTTGTACATACTTTTGGTACAATAATAAAAGAACAGTGAGAGAAAAAATAAATAAAGAGTGTCAGAATAGATAGATAAGCAAGTAGAAACAGAAAGCTAAAGAAATAAAGGACAGAGATGAGAAGTTAAAAGATTGAAAGAAAAGGAAAAAGTAAAGAAAAGAGAGATTAGGAGAGATCTACCTATATCGTATTTTTGCCCATCCGTCACCCAGTTCTAAACCATTTAATTTCTAAGGTTATGTTATGTTGCACCATATGCTTGTAAAAAGTTGATAAAAGGAGACCAAATCTTTAAGAATTGGTCTACTTTGCCTAGTAGGAGGAATCTCATTTCTTCAAGATGTAGCGTTGCAGACATGTTTGAGATCCACATTTTGAATGTTGGCGTAGGTGCGTTTTTCCAAAATGTAAGTATAAGTTTTTTTGCTGTTATTAGACCATAATTAAGAAAAGCTTCTTGGAATATCGTTAGTTTACTTCCCTCTTCCATTGATCCAAAGATAATCAATTCTGTATTGGGGTTCAATTTTGTGTTAAATAGTTTTGTAAAAATTCAACAAATTTCATTCCAAAATGTATACAGTTTTGTACAAGAGACAAAGGAATGTGCTATAGTGGCATTTTGAGTTAAACATTTGTCGCAGATGGGGGAAACATTTGAAAATATTTTATTCAGTCTTGTTTTCGAATAATATAATCTATGTAAGTTTTTAAATTGAATTAGGTTATGCCTTACATTCATTGAACATTTGTTTACATATAATACATTTTTATCCCATCTATCCTTCGGAATATTTTATCAATAACTCTTGTTCCCAGACTCTTCTAATTGCCTCTGTCGTTGGTGTTTCTATATTTAGAATTTTACTTCGGAGTCACGTGAGTGACTACGTGAATAGAAGCCCGTACAGCCGTTGGTGCGTCATGACGTCAGACGCTGGTGCAGTCGGGCGGTTGGAGCAGCAGCGCTCCTCCGAGCGGTAAGTTTAAACCGCGGGTTATTCGAAGAGCTGGAGAATTCGGCGGGTGCAGCGGCATCTAAGGAGCGAAGGAGATGGGCGACGTTGCGGGTCGAGACCCTTCTTCAGACTTCACCCTCCATTCTCCAGCATGTGCAGTTTCGTTAACAAGTTTAAACGGAGGTAAGGTTTGTTGAAATACTTTACCACAGGTCATTTTCTGCGACGGTTGGGAGTAGATATGTTGCAGAAAGGGAAGAAGGTGTCGGCGAGGCACTCCGGGGGCAGAAAGAAGAGTGACCAGGAGAGTGTTGAGGATGGAGGCCCGTCTGGTACACCTGGTCCGGTGCTGGCTACACAGCCAGTGGTTGCGGACCCACTGCCGGGGGGCAGTGGAGGCTTGCACAGTAGGGCGGAAGGCCACTGGCAAGTCTCTGTGGCCCGTAGATGAGTCGGGCCTGGAGGTTATACCCTCCATAGGAGAGTCCGTTTGCTCACGGCTCTCCCACGTCGAGATTCTATTACAAAAGAATGCTCGACAGGGACCAGCTCCGTGAGGAGGAGTGGTGCCCAAGCCAGGCTGATGGAGAGCTTGTGCTAGCAGCACCTGTTTCAGGGCTGCAGAACTATCCTGCCTGTGAGGAGGATGTTCCAGCTCCTTGAGGAGGAGTGGTACCCAAGCCAGGCTGATGGAGAGCTTGTGCTAGCAGCACCTGTTTCAGGGCTGCAGAACTATCCTGCCTGTGAGGAGGATGTTCTATCAGGGCCGTTTGCTGACACTGTTTCTATGCTGGGGGAGAGCAAGGTGTTCAGTTGGAGGTAATTCCGAACATTGCTGGGAAGTTTGCTGAGTGTAGAGAGGCAGGTAAGGCGATTGATGTAGAATTGGCCCAAGGCATTCAGTATATGCTCTCCCACCAGTTACAGGAGCTAGCTATGGATGAAGTAGCAAAAAACTATAAAGCTCCTGTTAATTGTGATCTCCTGAAGGTACCGGTGGTTAATCACCAAATTTGCATAGATGGGTTTGCCTGCTAGGGCCCAGGAGATGAAGTTTTAAAAAAGTGCTTAAACTGTTGTAAGCAGGTATTACAGCTGTGGTGAAAGTTATTGATACAAATGATATGGTTGAAGCACACCAGGATGAACTGGAACTCCTTTGTAATGCATTTTGAAATTAATAATGTCGGGAGGGCCGCTATTAGGCCAGTGCTAACCCGAATTTGGCGAATTGTGCAAACCGACCAGTGTACCACACAAAATCTGTTGTTTGGTGGTAACCTTGCAAAAAGGGTCAAAGACTGTTATGAGGTTGTTAACCATGGCCCTCATTAAGCCAGCTGGAAGCAAGGCAAAAAAGGTTCTCTACAAGAAGTCGAGGACAACAAGGCCGCAAGGAAAGATGCTGGTAAGGAATATAACATTTGGCAGACGATGAATTAACTGATGTTCCTGTTCAAATTGGGGAAGGTTAAAATTGTTCTCAAACAATGGTAGCAGTTGACATCAGATTTGTTCATACTTAGTGTATTGAAGGGGTGAAAAATTGGATTTTACTATGACAGTCTACCTAATCAACATTTTCCTAGTCGTAAACTTATTTTTCAGATGAGGAAAATGTGCTTATTCAAGCAGAGATTCAGTCGTTACATAAGAAGGGGTAGATAGATAGCCTTCTGTCTATCAAAGTCAACAATTTCTGTCAAGTATATTTCCCAGATCTAAAAAGACTGGGGGAGGTAGAATTATTCTGGATTTATCGAATTTGAACAAATTTGTTTGTTATTGGCATTTCAAAATGGAGAACTTTACCACGGGCAAACATCTAGTGTCCAAAGGGTATTATATGGCAACCATTGATTTAAAGAATGCGTATTACGCAGTGTCTATTCATGGTGATGATAGAAGATATTTGAAATTTATTTCGATGACTGAGCTGTGGCAATTCAGGACATTGCCGAATGGATTAACTTCAGCTCCTAGATTATTTACTAAATTGGTAAAACCTGTGTTAGCATTGCTTAGAGCTCAGGGGCATGTGGTAATGGCCTATTTAGATGATATTCTGATTGTTGGAAAGACTCATGCTGAAACTCAATCATCAGTTTCAGTTGTTAAAATCACTTTTGAACAAATGGGATTTGTTATTCACCCAGATAAATCGAAATTATCACCAGTCCAAATTATTGATTATCTGGGATTTACCATTAATTCCAATCACATGTTGGTAACTTTGCCCAGGGATAAATTGAATCAGTTAATTGAGGACTGTGTTAATCTCGTTGGAGAACAACGGCCTTTGATTAGACAAGTAGCCAGTTTTATTGGGAAGTTGTTGCAGCCTTTCCAGCTGTGCAGTATTGTCCTCTGCATTATCAACAATTACAACCATCAAAGGAACAGGCACTGAGAATACAAAGGGGCTATTTTTGATAGGCCTATGCAGTTGTCAGCTGGGGCGATTGCTGACATACAATGGTGGATAGTACATGTTTCAAAAAATTTAAGGAAGGTTTTGTGGAATCACCGTCACTGATATTACAGACTGATGTGAGTGCACTGGGTTGGGGTGCAACAGATATGTCTTCTAGTTGTGGAGGCAGATGGAATGTGGATGAGACATCGCTTCCTCAATTAAGAGGGATTGATTATTTAGAGTTGTTGGGCACCTGGTATGGGCTCAAAGCTTATTGTTCTACAAGGAGGGATCTGCATGTGCAGCTCAGATTCACAACACCACAGCAGTGGCATATGTAAACCACATGGGTGGAGTTAAGTCACAGTCTTGTGATAGACTGGCTAACCAGATTTGGAGCTGGTGTATTGACCAAAATATCTGGCTTTCAGCACTTTATTTGCCAGGAAGAGGTCACGTCAGTTTAATGACAACATTGAATGGATGTTAAATCAGGATGTGTTTAACCAAATGATTGATCAGTATGCATTGCCAGATATTGACTTGTTTGCATCTCGATTAAATCATCAGTTACCTAGATATGTTTCATGGTAACCAGATACTGGGCAGTAGCAGTGGATGCATTTTCGCTGCATTGGGGGAGGAATGTTTGTGTATGTATTTCCTTCATTCTGTCTCATCAGCAGATGTTTGCAAAAGATCAAGGAGGACTCCGCTTCAGGGGTATTGGTAGTGCCAGATTGGCCTACACGAGCATGGTTTCCCGTTGTATTACAAATGGCTAGGGAGCCTTACATGTTTATGCCCAAGAATAAAAATCTACTGGTAAATCCAGTCACTGGGGATCAACATCCTTTATAGGATTGTATTGATCTGTTAATTTGCAGATTTTAAGGAGGCCATACCTGGGGAGAGGACTGTCTCATCGGACGGTGGATGTTCTCACGTCGGCCTGCAGGGATAGTACACAGCAGCAATATATCACCTATATAAGGAAGTGGGAGCAATTCTGCCTACAGCAGGATATTGTATATCACACGGCAGGGATCACGGATGTATTGGAGTTTGTCAACTCTTTATTTTGACCAAAAAATTAAGTTACAGTGCAATTAATTCAGCCAGAAGTGCTCTGTCTTCTTATTTACCTATGAATGCAGAATTGTATACAGTAGGGACACATCCGTTAGTTCACGATTCATGAAGGGAATTTTCAATTCTAATCCTCCTAAACTCAGGTATGCCGGTATTTGCAATGTGAGTGAGGTTTTTATGCTTCTTCGCCAGTGGGCTCCGGTTACAAGCCTATCTATAGCCAAATTAACTATGAAGGTGGTCATGCTTCTGGTGTTTGTTTCAGCCCAACGTGTACAAACATTGCAAAAGCTACGGCTAGATAGAATGCATGTGTCGGCTGATGCCATTATATTTTATGTCTATGATTTGCTTAAACATAATAAAAGAGGCATGACAGGATGTAAGATTGTGTTTTCAGCATACCCCGCAGATGATCGCTTCTGTATAGTCTCACATTTATCTCGTTACATTGAGATTACTAAACCTTCTGAGTTGGCTTTGTTTATTAGTCACAAAAAACCACACAGTAAGGTGTCGGTGCAAACGATTTCAAGGTCCTCGCGGCCGCAGGATGGTCGGTCCAGTGAGCTAACTTTTCAGAGGTTTTGTCACAAGCCGATTTCAAGGCTCGGGGTGTTTGCTGATTCTGGTGTCAGTACTGTTACATTTTTCCCCTGAGTTAGAGGGGTTTGGTATGATTTGTTTGTAAATAAACTGTTATTTCATTTAACAAATGTATTACTGATGCATGATTGATTGTTAACGACTTTTGAGTCAATCCAGGCAGTGTGAACGTCGGATTTGAGTCTGCGGCGTGAATTCACAGTGCTTTGAAGTCTTCACGTAGTCACTCACGTGACTCCGAAGTAAAATAGTAAGATTAAACGAGAACTTACCAGTTTGAAGTTTGATCTTTATTTTATGAGGAGTCGAGTTGAGGGACTACGTGCCCTCCGCTCCCACCCTCATAGATCTCATCTGGTAGTTCTAGTTTTATCATCTTACCGTTATACTTCGGTCATTGTTAGCTGTGAATTCATTCCGCTGCTTTGAAGATTGACGCACCAACGGCTGTACGGGCTTCTATTCACGTAGTCCCTCAACTCGACTCCTCATAAAATAAAGATCAAACTTCAAACTGGTAAGTTCTCGTTTAATCTTACTATTATATTATATAAGTAAGATATTAAATTGCTTGATTCTGCCTTTCTATTCATTCCTTCCTCCAATAAATCTGGGGTTAAAGTTTGATATCCTCATATATACTTTTTCAAATAATCTTGAATTTGAAGATATTTGAAATTTGATTACTTTTCAAATTATATTTTAGTTGTAATTGTTGGAATGATAAACATTTTCCCATTTCATACATATCTCCCATCGTTTTAATTCCTATTCTTTCCCAATGGATAAAAGTTTTATCAATAATGGATGGTTTGAATGAGGGATTATTAGCTATCGGAGAAAGAAGCGATACTTTACTTAATTTTAAAGTTAATTTTATTTGTTTCCAAATTCGTATTATACTATGAATAATTGTATTCTTCTTGTATATTATATTGTTCAGTTTTATAGGGGAAAGAAGGATCGCTCCTATCTTATAAGGGAAACAATCCTCTTTCTCCATTCTTATCCAATCTACCTGTTGGGCAGAACTGTCCAACCAGTAGATTATATTTTTAATATTCACTGCCCAATAATAATACAATAAGTTAGGGAGTGTCAGTTCCCCTGATTCTTTAGATTTACACAAGTGTTTTTTTTTAAAATTCTGTGTGATTTATAATCCCATATGAAATTTATAATAAAAGAATCTAATTTTTAAAGAATTTTTTAGGTAAGTATATTGGTATTGATTGAAATAGGTACAATATTTGTGGTAAGAAGATCATTTTTATCGCGTTTATTCTGCCTATTAAAGACATCGGCAGTGTCTTCCAAAATTTAATCAACCCATTTAATTTAGTTAATAAAGGCATATAGTTTGTGTTGAGTAATGATTTATAGTTCCTAGTAATTTGGATGCCCAAATACTTAAATTTTTCTGTTGTAATTTGAAAAGGGAATTTCAACAGATGTGTCAACTCTTGAGGTTTAATCATCATAATTTCGCTTTTGTTCCAATTTATTTTATATCCTGAAAAAGAACCAAATTCCTCTATTAAATTTAGTATACTTGGTATGCTAATTTGTGAATTTGTAATATATAATAATATGTCGTCTGCATATAATGAAATTTTATTATTTGAGTGTTTGGTAATATACCCATGAATATTTGGATGGCTTCTTATACTTTCAGCTAAAGGCTCTATCACTAGTGCAAATATCAGAGGCGAGAACGCGCACCCCTGCCTATTGCCCCTTGCTAATTGGAATTTCGGGGATAATATATTATTATTCAGTATTCTAGCTGTCATATAATAATTTTGCCCATGAAATAAAATTATCTCCCATGTTAAATTTTTCCAATACTTTGAATAAATATTGCCATGCTACTTGATTGAAAGCTTTTTCTGCTTCCAATGAAATAATTGCTAGTTCTTCTTCAGTATTATGTGAGTACATTATATTAGACAGCCGTCTCAAATTGTTAAATGAGTATCTCTTTGGTATGAACCCTGTTTTGTCCGGATTTATTAGTTTACTAACATATTTACTCAATCTTCTCGCTAGGGTCTTTGCTAGTATTTTTTGGTCTGTATTTAGGAGTGCAATAGCTCAAAATGAGCCTGGGTCTTCTAGATCTTTATCCTTTTTTGGTATAAGTGTAATAGTTGACTCAGTTAGTGTTTCTGGTAGTTTATTTTCTTTAAAAGCGTATATATATAAATCTTGCAACCGTGGAGAAATTATCTCGTAGTATCTTTTATAGAATTCATTACTAAAGCCATCTGGTCCTGGCGTTTTGCCATTCTTCAATGAACTAATTGTTTCTTCTATTTCCTGTGTAATCTGAGCTCCTAATCCCTCTTGTTCCACCGTCTTTAATTTTGGAAGATTACACTTATCTAAGAAATTTGTAATTTGAATATTATTTGCAGAGGTTTTCGATGTATATAAGTTTTGATAAAATTGAGCAAATCTTTTATTAATATCTTTAGGTAGTGTTAGTAATTCCCCTTTGTCTGATTTAATTTTAGTAATTGTATTTTCTGTTTCCTGTTTTTTCAGTTGGCGTGCTAGGAGTTTATGAGGTTTATCACCAAATTCAAAAATTTCTTGTTTTGTAATTTGAAATAATCTTATTATTCTGGCCGATAAAATTTTATTTAATTTATATTTTAGTATTATTATCTTATTATGTTTATCTATAGTTGGTTCTTTGGCATTTTCTAAATCTAATTGTCTAATTTCTTGTTCTAACTGCAATTGTTCAGTATTATTCTTTTTATTTTGGAAAGCTTGATATGAGATTATAGTTCCTCTAATAAATGCCTTAAAAGTTTCCCGTAATAAGGAGGGTGAAATATCTGGTGTATCATTTGTCTCAAAGAAGAATCTCATCTGCTCTTTTAAATATGTACAACCTTGTGAGTTATTTAAGATTTGGGGGTTAAACCTCCAAAATGAATTTTTATCAGGCATTCCTTCTAATTTTAAAGAAAAAGTTAACGGGGAATGATCAGAAATAATACTATTATGATATTTAGAATTATATGTATATGGAATTAGTTGTGTGTCCACTAAGAAATAATCAATACGTGAATATGTTTTATGTACTGTTGAATAAAATGAATATTCCCTAACTACTGGGTTAGCGATCCTCCATACATCTGTTATGTTGGTATTTTTCATGTATGTATTTAGGAGTTCACTCGTTTTAGATTTTATGTTAGTCCTTTTTTGTTTTGCTGATTTATCCAAATATAAATCTAAAACACAATTCAAATCTCCCCCTATTATCACATTTTGATGATTAAGTTCTGAAATTATATCCAAAATTTTACTAAAGAATTTGGGGTTGTCAAAATTAGGAGCATAAATATTTATCAAAGTAAGTGGAGTAGAATAAATTTCTCCCGTGACAATGACGTACCCCCCCTCTTTATCTGCTATTGTATTCTTTAATTTAAATGGTATACCTTTACGAATGATAATAGTCTTGCCTCTAGAGTTAGAAGTAAATGAAGAGTAGTATGTTTGCCCAATCCAATTTGCCTTCAGTCTTATCTGTGTTTGATATTTCAGATGCGTCTCTTGTAAGAAAATAATATCACTGTTTAAGGCTTTTAATTGGGCAAAGATCGTACCCCTTTTAATTGGTTCATTAGCGCCCCTTATATTCCAACTACAAAATGTGATTCCTCCAGTTTTCTTTTGTTTATCGTCTTGCATTATGAATCATGTTAATACCTTTACTTCATATGGTGCAACCAAGAACCTTATAACTCCAGATGAAGGATGGTCATCCCCAGCTGTTAGGTTTTGTTGGCATCTCCCCTTCAGAATAAACCTTGAAAAAGACCAGAAAGTGTAGAGTCGTGAAAAGATAATTAATAAACAAAAAGTGATATTATATCCAAAAATAAAGATATTATAATTAAAAACAAACCACCAACAGGTGGTAGAAAAATTCTTATTGACTTCCGTAGATGTTTTTATATGTTTCGCTCTGCCCCCTTGACCAATTATTATTAATTGGAAGAGAGAGCGATACAAAGTTCAAAATTATATATATAAAAGAAAACGTACTCCAATAGCTAGATTAGAAATGTATCTTCAAAGAGGAAAAACAAAATAAAAAGTAGTTTCCAACATTAATTATATACTTACATATAACAGTAATTATGTTAATTATATATCCATATCTATCAATATGCCTAGATTTATTACAATTAAGTCTCAAACTTTTGTATCAAACAACAGCAGGTTCCAAGGCGTTAACCAGATTCAGACCCTTGGATAACTTACAAGTATCTGAGTCTCCTCCCCCTCCTTTACGCGCAATCTAGACTAAGTCTACTATATCCATAAAATGTGTTATTATGTTATTAATAGTTATCAATCATATTTAACTCGTTATTCTTATTAGCAAATAACTAACATCATGAAATATACATCAGCTATAGTTAAGCTATGCCTTAATATTACCCAATTTTATTTATTATATTTATGTTAGTATGTAATTATATGTTTCTTAAATCATAAATTTCTATATACAAGTCCACTGATAATATTCTATATTACGCTATATTCTCAATTTATTTCCCCAACAGTTTCTCTTCTTTGTCAGTCCTTTGTTGAGATGAAACATAAAATCCAACCTTGAATTAACATTCCAAAGTTAAAATGACTAGACCTCGCCTCGAGGAAGGTTCGCCATTTTAACAAGAGCAGTCTTTTTTGTATGTTAAAAAAAAAAGACACAATCCTTTCTTTGTCGTTTCTCCTCAATGTTATTGTAGGAGAGGAACTCCTAATGATCAGTAGACCTCCTTTGTGATACTTTGTGCATATTTAAATGCCTCTTGTGGATCCGTGAATGCACGTTCAACATGGTTATAAGAAATTCTCAATTTAGCGGAATATACTATTTTATGAGGAGTTATGATGAGGGATTATGTGAAGAAGCCCCGCCTGGCACATGCTCAGCATACTTCAAAGCAGCGGCGTGAAAAACACAGAACCAATAGCCGGAGTAAGATAGTAAGGCTTACATTGACTAGAACTACCAGATGATCATTTATATTATGAGGGTTGGGAGTGGAGGGCACGTAATCCCTCATCGTAACTCCTCATAAAATAATGATCAAACTTCAAACTGGTAAGTTCTCGTTTAATCTTACTATTTTACTTCGGAGTCATGTGAGTGACTCCGTGAAGATTTTGAAGCTCTGTGATTTTCATGCCGTAGATCATTCCATACGACACATTGCTTGAGTTTACACAGTAGTGAGTAAATAATATATATTGCTTGAAATTATGCAATAAATATTTTAATATTATAATAATAATAATAAAAAGAAATGTAATAACCCCTCTATCCCTGGGGAAATTACAACAAATGATATGCAACAAAGCAAACAATTTGAACAGAACCCAACACAGCATGTGCAACCCTGGCACAGTGACAACAGGTTTATCATAAAATCTAGAAAAGTCCCTCTTTAGACCATCCTGCGGTCTCCAGAATTTGGTCGAGCGGCATGTCCTGCACCTTTGCTGCGGACATTGATACCGCCTTTGTGGAGTGAGATTTAAACACATCAGTGTCTACTCCAGTTAATCCAGAACCTGTTTATCCATCTAGAAATATTTGTACTGTCACTTTTTTATGTTTCTTGTGGGTAATGAACATTGGTGTCTCACAATCTTGGAGACTCTTAATTCAATATATATTAAATCAGATGCTTAACCACACACAATGTTTAGTTGACAGAGTATGTCTAAAAGATTACATTGGTTCCAGCCTTTCTTGGCTTGCTTTGCTTGCTTAGATCATTGACATAAAACGTCATTTTATCTACAGACAACTGCATACAATGTAACCGTAACATTTGTAATGTTTGTACTCCATGTGCTGATATTAATGTCATCAGCATAACCACTTTAAATATTAACTTCTGAAAAGACAGTGACGTAATTGGAGTCCATTGCCGAAGCAATGTGAGAACTATACTGACATCCCAGATTTCTGTACATCTGGGTTTGGTAAGATTTTATTAAAATTCCTCTCATAAATCGGGATATTAATGGATGAGACCTGATAAATTGTTGTTCTGAAAATTGTCCTAAATAGGAGGACAAAGCACTCCAAGCTCTATTAATGATACTATAACTCAGGTGCAACATAGCAAGGAACTCCAATACATCCGATATGTTTGCAGTATGATAAAATCTATCTGACTCTATACAAAATATTTCTCATTCCTTACATGAAACATATATTGTTTCTTAGTGCTATATCTCCAAGCTGCAGTTATGACATCCATGTACATTGTCCTATCCAACATTCCATCAGAACCTGCAGATTAACAATTAATACGGTCATGTAATGGATGACTTCTGCTGATACTGGATGTACCAACAATTACTGCACCTGGGATTTGTCATGAATGTCTGAATCATCATTCTGAGCACCAATGGGAACAGTGGCTGTGTAGTAATAGTCCCTAGATAAGGGACGTATCAGATATTGAACTGATAAGAACAGATACTACACTTGATCTTAGCCAAAAGGCCGAGAAGCAATACCAGTTTGGAACCACCAAATGCCTGCGGCGGAGACTTGCTCTATTTTGGTGACACATTGCTTAATCAGGCAAAATGGCGAAAACATAAAAGAGTGTACTTCCCCAATGTAGCGAGAATGCATCACCACTAATGCTCCTGGGTCTGGCTCCCATGAGACACATTTAGACCACTGGAGATTTAATCCAGACACAACAGATCAACATTTGGTACTCATACTGTCTGACAATCTTTTTTAAAACTTTTTGAATTTTAACATTCATTCTGTATTGTCATTGAACTTTCGTGATCTGTTGTCTTACCACAATATTGTCTTCTCCCACAGCTGTGGTATTGTCTACTCCCAATAACTCCAAATAATTCATACCATGTGTTTGGAGAATTAAATCATCTTGGACAGTCCATCGACCACCACAACTGGTGTCACTGTCCTTGGCTCCCCATCCGAGAGCAGTCCCATCAGTCTGTAATACCACTGAAGACTACTGAACAAGCACATTTTTACTGCTAGTAACTTGTGCAACATTGAGAATCCATCATTGCAATTCAGCTCAACCTTTTTAGTTGGTAACTGCATGGACCTAATCAATGACCTGCACGCTTTTTATGCTTATTCTCTGGTCTTTGCAGACTTTGCTCATTTTACTTTACCACTATCACTTTACCAGTAACCGTAGCTACTTCTTGGATGGTGGGATAATGTTTTTTTACCAAGACAAGTACAGGCATTTGTAACATCCCCAACCTTAATTGTTGGTAAAGTTACTGACATATCAACTGTATTAATGACAAACCCCAAATAATCAATTATTTGGGATGCCTATAACTTACATGTTGTTTGGATGTACAGAACCTTAGCCTTTCAATAGGCTTATGGTTGCTGAACCCAGTTCTTCAGCTGTCTCCCATTTACAATTAACATATCCTCTAGATAAGTCATTATAATGTGATTCTGAGCCCTCATTAACACCAGTGCTGGTTTCAATAATTGTGTGAGCAATCTGAGGGCTGAATTTAACCCATTAGGCAATTCCTTCAGATGACCCATCCAATTAATTTAAGTACCTGAATAATAAGGCATCTTTTTTAGGTCTAATAATAGCCATATAGCAGCCTTGTGATAACAACTTCGTTGCAGTGTTGAAGTGTACTTTTTTTAAAATTGCCTATACTGAACTATAAATTTAAGTTTGTGAGTCCCAGAATGACTCTGCAACCAGCATACTTGTGTCTTGGATATATTATCTCTACCTGACGAGTTCCTGGTACATTCAAACATCAAGCCGCTCAGATTTAATGCAGAATTACAAAACAATTGTAACCTTACATTCGACCAGAGGTTGTTTCCCAGAAATTCCATGTGTGATGGAATGACGTTTCTGTACTTACGTAAATGAACCAGAAGATCTCCTTCTCTTATATAGGGGTTCATATTCAACCTGTTAGTTTATTCAAAGCAGGGATGAGAAGTTTTATAAGGCAAATATCCTTAATTGTTTGGGCAGTTTTTCATCAATCATAAATTTGGTTATAGCTTGCCCACATAATCCTGCATTTTTTGGGTATAATGTTAGCCAAATGGCAATTTTCATCATATAATTGGGTTTGAATATGCATTGCAGAGTAACGCAAGCATGTCTTAAAAGTATTGGACATTATCCACTTATACATATGTCGATAATGTCCAATACTTTTAAGACATGCTTCCCCAAATGCAGTGATGCCAACTGAATATCAGCTAGAGGACATGCTGGAACACATTTCCTGTCCTCGCATTGTTACACTCATGGGTGCCCCATTACTGAGTTGAGGCACAATAGACGGGTGTTTTATATATTTTTTACTGTTTCAGTCATAACAGTTTCTTGGAGTAGGTGGGAAACCGAATAATGTTGGCCGCCAGGTTCATCCATAGCCTCACCACTACATACCGATATAGCAAAACTTGGTGCTACATCGGGAACACCCGGAGCGTTTCTATTGTGCTTTGGTGTATACACATAAGTAGGGACACCAGCTTCAGGGTCAGTTTCATCCTGCCCTGGTACCCCCGAGTCTTTGCTCTAGGAGACTTCATCCAGACCTAAACAAGGCACTGGTGAATGAGATTCTCATTTTTCATAGGCACCATACTCAGTGTATGGAAACTCCTTTCGGAGCCTGCCTTGGAATCTCATGAGTCTTAAAACCTTAATTGTTTAGAATTTTGAGCATTTTATCTTGCTCTAAATACTTCATCCAGACCTATGTAAGGCACTGGTGAATGAGATTCTCATTGTTTATAGGCACCATACTCAGTGTATGGAAACTCCTTCGGAGCCTGCCTTAGAATCTCATGGGTCTTTAGAACCCTTGGCTGATTAGAATTTGGAGCATTTTATCTTGCTCTAGGGATCTCATCCAGACCTAACCAAGGTACTGGAGAATCATAATCCCATTTTCATAGGCACCATACTCAGTGTATGGAAACTCCTTTGGAGCCTGCCTAACAGGAAGACATACCTGGGTCAAGAACCCTTGACTAAGTCAAGTGTGGAGCATTTTCTCCATTTCCAGCCTCCCCCACATTCTTGTCCTCCCTTGGAGGAGAGTTACTTCTTTACTGTTTTGTATTTGTGCATAAACCATATATGTTTAAAATTGTAATTCTGACAGGCATATACATTTCCATAAAGAAACTGCATCTGGTAACATATACTCAGAGCAGACTTTATTTAACAATTACTGGGTATTTGGAGCCGGCATTTAGCGCAGCCGTTATCTCCAAACCCGATCTAAATAGCGGTAAATAGCGTGAGCCGGCTTTTAAAGCAGTCCTTATCTCCCGATCCGATCTTAATCGGAAACTGCGGTTCCAGCGCGTTCTATTCAATTACTGCAGTTTAAAAATACATTCACTCTAGCTGGCTCCGTATTTCGAGCCAGAGTTACAGATTTTTAAAAAAAAAATCAAAATACATCAGCACTCTAGCTGGCTCTGCAGACTTACAGAGTTTAAACCCACTAGCGAGAAAGTTCAACAGCGACTTACCTGCGGGTTAAACTTACGCTGGTGGGAGCTGCGCTCTCCATCCTGTCGGAGCTTCACATGCGTCGACGTAATGCCGAGCATGCGCCAGGCGGGGCTTCTTCACATAGTCACTCACGTGACTCCAAAGTAAAATTGATTGTTATAACTATCAGACCACACTCAATGCACACTGGAACATTGGACAACAAAAGATGACGGTGATATCAATCATTGTTGCCACACATACCACACTACTCCTGAAATTTGGAATTTCCCAAGGATTGAGGGCCATGGAAAGAGGAAAGTCGATCCGACCAGAAGGAGTAAAAAGACAAGCAAAAAGGAAACAGCTGGAGGAACTCAGCAGGTCAGGCAGCATCTGCAAAGGGAAATAGACATATGACGTTTCATGTCAAGGCCTGCATCGGGGTCTATACCGAAACATTGGCCGTCTGGTTCCCTCCAAAGATGCTGCCTGTGATCTTCTAGCTGTTTGATCTTTTACTCCAAACTCCAGCATCTGCAGCTTCCTGTGTCTCCAAATTAAAATACAAAATGCTGGAAATACCCAGCAGGTCAGGCAACTTCTGTGGAAAGAGACGTTGAGTTAACGGTTCAAAACTAAAAACTCTTCACAGCACAAGGAAGGAGATCTGCTTGATTGAGACTTGATTGCTATCGCATTGCCTACATCTTTGTTGGAGAGTATATCACTCTCAGTGTATGTTATTGAAGCATGATATGATGTTAGACCAGGGTGGAGGTTAAGGGGGAGGTGCAGCGAGACCTGGGTGTCCTTGGACACCAGTCACTGAAAGTTGGCGTGCAGGTACAGCAGGCAGTGAGGAAAGCTAATGGAATGTTGACCTTCATAACAAGAGGATTTCAGTATAGGAGTAAAGAGGTTCTTCTGCAGTTGTATAGGGTTCTGGTAAGACCACACGTAGTATTGTGTACAGTTTTCGTCTCCGAATTTGAGGAAAGACATCCTTGTGATTGAGGCAGTGCAGCGTAGGTTCACAAGATTGATCCCTGGGATGGCAGGGCTGTCATATGAGGAAAGATTGAAAAGACTGTGCTGGACTGGAGTTTGGAAGGATGCGCGGGAAATATTATTGAAACATATAAAATTATAAAAGGACTGGACAAGTTAGGTGCAGAGAAAATGTTGGCAATGTTGGGCGAGTCCAGAACCAGGGGCCACAGTCTTGGAATAAAGGGGAGGCCATTTAAGACTGAGATGAGAAAAAACTTTTTCACCCAGAGAGTTGTGAATTTGTGGAATTCCCTCCCACAGAGGGCAGTGGAGGCCAAATCACTGGATGGATTTAAGAGAGAGTTAGAAAGAGCTCTTGGGGCTAGTGGAATCAAGGGATATGGGGAGAAGGCAGGTATGAGTTATTGATTGCGGACGATCTGCCATGATCACAGTGAATGGCGGTTCTGGCTCGAAGGGCCGAATGGCCTCCTCCTGCACCTATTTTCTATGTTTCTGTTTCTATCTAGTTATTCACATAAAGCCTGTTACAATTTTATATTGTGGGTTTTTAACTGATAGATTTGTTGGGAGCTTCTCCCCATCTCTGAGATGTTATTGGAGAACTGGGAAGCTTGCTGCCATAGGCAATCCTCACACTCGTTCATCACAAGCTATCAAATGGCTCATGACAACCATTGAGCACTGTTGTAAGATGTCTTCACAGAAAAAGTAGGTTTAGTCTCAATTCATGGGCACTTCTCCAAATTATGCATGGTTAAATGTGTGCAAGCACACTACAGTTTGCAACTCTCACATCTGCATGCAAGCCTTGCATAATCCGCATCAATAAAAACCTCTCCCTAGAAACATTAAATCCCTCACACAGAATCATTTTAACACATTTTCATGTGAACATGAATTTCTGCATCAACAAGTTTACCTCATGTCTGGTACTGTATGTTTTATTACTCAATAGCTGAATGTTTAATGTGAATTACTGTGACATGTTAATGCCTTTTCATTTGTATTAATGAAAAGGCAAAGAAAAATGATGAATTATTTAGTAAGGACAAGCTGACTTTTTTGTTCATGTCAATTCCTCACTAAGGTGGAAGCCTCGGAATTGGAACAATCCAGTGGCAAACGAACAATCATTTCCACTAAACAAACACCATTAAAAATACATGTGCTGATCACTATTGCCAGTACCATCACCCTGTAAGTGCCTGAGAACCAGAGTCATTAATCAATTTCTAACAGCAGGGAAGCATTAAGTAATGATGTGGTGTAAAACTGGCCCATGAGTTACTTGGGGCTGCATTTGTTGTATGCCAATAGCAAACCCATCCAGCTAAAGAATCCTTGCCATACCTTATCTATTTCTGAAAAAGAACTTAGAAAAAAGGTAGAGATTATATGCGACATTGGTGAGGCCAGTATTGTGTTCAGCTTTGGGCGCCAAGTTATGGGAAATATGTTGTCAAGCTGGAAAGGGTGCAGGTAAGATTTACGAGGATGTTGACAGGACTCAAGGGCCTGAGTTATAGAGCGGTTGAGCAGACTAGGACTCTATTCCTTGGAGTGCAGGAGGATGAGGAGTGATTTTCACATTGTACCTACAGTGCATTGACCAGAACTGCACACTGTACTCCAAATGCAGCCTATTTTTATACAGATGTAACATGACTGGCCAACACATTTATTCAATACCCTACTGATGAAGGCCAGCATTTTGTGTGGCAACTTTACTACCCTTTCCACTTATGTTGCAACTTCTTATGATTCCTCTGTACAACAATGCTGAGATCTTGCCATTTACAGGTTCATACTTGAACTGGTTTATTGTAGAGAGTCTCTTGTCCTTGACTGCTCTGTTTATTTCAGAGGACAATTGTAGCTTGTACTCTACAGGGCAGCATGTTAAAATGCCACAGGAGTCCTGTAAAGTACTCAGGATATTTATTCAGCAGACAGTAGTCAAGAAAGAAACAAAGAGGTAAGTATCGGTGGGGTTGTTTTACAATGCTCCACATGCTTGTTGGACAAAGTGAGTTAAAGTTCATCTGTAGACATTACACACATTATGTTGATTCACTCAAGACCAATAAACCACTGTCTATAAATGAACCCCAAATGTTTGATGTCAAAAATTAAGTAGCCAATATTTTGACAGAAATTAGGATTAATTCACTAATTTTGCACATGTACCGGGAGTTTACAATGCTTGGAGATGAAAACTGCAAGGCAGCACAAGAATACCCAGAATCAAACTTTCATGGCATTTGTGAACCTTTTCTAGTTTAAATTTGGTTTAGGTTTATTATCATCATGTGTACCGAAGTACAGTGAAAACTGTAGGGTTAGGGTTAGGGTTAGGGTTAGGGTTAGGGTTTATTTTGCATGCTATTCAATCAAATCGAACAATGTAATACATAGACAAAATGTCTAGGAAGGAACTGCAGATGCTGTTTTAAACAGAAGATAGACACAAAAAACTGGAGTAACTCAGCAGGACAGGCAGCATCCCTGGAGCGAAGGAATGGGTGACGTTTCAGGTCGGTTCTGAAGAAGGTTTTCGACCCGAAACGTCACGCATTCCTTCTCTCCAGAGACAAAGTCCAATGTCTGCAATGTGGTAGAGATGAATCAGACTATTTAGCACGGAAGGACTGTTCAGACCATTCCCTGAGAACACAGGGGAACAAACTATTCCTGAGGCTGATGCCGCACACTCTCAATTAATTTTGTCCCCCTTTTCAAGAGAAAGCAACACCAATCCATGCAGCCTTTAATTGCTGCTATTATTTTGCAGTCCAGACAACATCCTTGCTAATTTCCTCTGCACCCTCTCCAATGCAGCTTTTCTTCCCAAGAAGTAACAAAATAAAAGAATTGTACTTTTAACATCTCCATTTTTGATGTCTCGCCTTCCATGTGTATTATCCAGCTCACCCACTCAAAGTGAAGTAGAAAATTAGCAATGTCGTTTAAGGCAGGGACAACTTAAATAGCGGGTGTTTCAATTAAACATTTATCATAAACGTCAATTTTCCTCCTGTCATGTGAATTGAAGAAACAAAGAACTGCAGATGCTGGTTTACACCAATGATAAACACAAGATGCTGGAGTAATTCACTGAGTCAGGCAGCATCTCTGGAGAAAAAAAGATAGGTGATGTTTTGAGTCTGGATGCTTCTTCAGACTGATTATAGGAGGGAGAAGAAAGCTGGAAAAGGAGGGAGGCAGGACAAACCATGGCCGGTAATAGAAAGAACTAGAGATGCTGGAGAATCGAGAGTACACAAAAGGCTGGAGAAACTCAGCAGGTGCAGCAGCATCTAAGGAACTGCTAAAGCCGGTAATAGGTTGCCTAGGCAAGAGGGTTTTACAAAAGAAGGGCTCGGATCCGAAACGTCACTTAATCTTTTTCTCCAGAGATGCTGCCTAACCCGCTGAGTTACTCCAGCATTTTAAGTCTATCTACAAGTGAATTGAAGTCTAGTACCAATTAAACCACTGTTCATCTACAGTTCCTTGTGATTACATTTAACTGTTCTCTTTGCATGTTTTAACTTCCAATTGGTTAATTGCAATAACAGCAAATCCATGTGCTGGTGAACTTTTAATCACAACGCTTGCAAAGCAACCTTATCTTCAAGAAACTATAAGCACTGAAATATGAGTATGTCAATAATTTGATTTAATCCTTCAAGTACTGCAGAAATACTTGCATATCTTTGAACAGGGCAGAATTAATTAAAATAAAAGGTTTCCATGAAAAGTCCTCACCTTTCCCAATTACATTTCAGTGTGTATTGAAAACTCATTTTTATGTTAATATACACTGTGGGCTGATACATTTATTGCAGACATATGCACATAATACCCCACCCCCAATCCCTAATTCTGAGAGCACAGATTAATGGGAAGAAGACAGCATTTTTTTGATCAATAGAGTTGATATCAAAGATGTGACAAAGGAGGCTTGAAAATAATTTCCACATCTTTGTTGTTAATCAGTCATCTCTGCAGAGATGGGTTCTTCGCTCTCAATTCAGGACGATTATCCACTTTCTTCCACCATCCTCCCCAATTAGAATCTTGCACCATATCTCTTCTGAGGTTACCAAAGTACACTTCACTTAAGAATTAATTTTGTCTCGTGATGTGACTTTTTGTTTTCCCTTATTGTCTTTCCTTCCAAATAAAAAGTAACAAGCAGGTTGATGAAAAACATGGCTGGACTGCATTCTCTGATAATTATATCTGATACATTGCTTCTACATATGCTGAATTGAAACTAGGGACTTTGACAAATTTTAAGTGCCATGCGATATTGTATTAAATAGCTTTCCTTAGATCAGGTGTAATCCGTTTCAAACACTGCCATTGTGGTGCAATATTTTCTTTAGAGCCATATAGCGTGGAAACAGGCCCTTTGGCCTAACTTACCCATGTCAACCAACACATCACATCTACACTAGTCCCACCTGCCACCTGTTGGGCCCATATCCCTCTAAACCAACCCTATCCATGTACCTGTCTAAATGTTTCTTAAGCGTTGTGATAGCACCTGCCTCAACTACCTCCTACAGCAGCTCGTTCCGTACACCCACCACCCTTTGTGTAAAAATATTGCCCTCTAGGTTCCTATCAAATCTGTCCCCACTCATCTTAAACCTATGTCCTCTGGTTCTCAATTCCTCTACTCTCAGCAAATGCCTGCGCATTTACCCGAAGTATTCCTCTCATGATTTTGAACATGATGCAATGATGGTCCAATTCTATACTGCCATCGTAGAGTCTGTCCTCACCTTCTCCATCATGGCCTTGTTTGGCTCAGCCACCAGGCATGACATCCGGAGGCTGCAGCGAATCGTTCGATCAGCTGAGAAGGTTGTTGGCTACAACCTTCCCCCCATTGATGCGAGGGGGTAAGATCATCTCTGACCCTTCTCATCCTGGCCACAAACTCTTTGAAGCACTTCCCTCTTGAAGGTGACTCCGGACAGTCAAAGCCGCCACAGCCAGACATAAAAACAGCTTTTTTTCCACGAGCAGTAGCTCTACTCAATAACCAAAATCTGTAACCTCCTTTTACTCTGGTATTTTATTTCATTCACTTGTTTAAACTAATATGTTTTATGTTTTAATGTTTTACTGTTCTATGTTTTATGTTTTATTCTTATTGGTTTACTGTATGTTGTGTTGTTACTTGCGAGCGGAGCACCAAGGCAAATTCCTTGTATGTGTACATACGTGGCCAATAAACTTATTCATTCATTCATTTGTTCACCTCTATGAGATCACCCCTCATCCTCCTGTACTCTAAGGAATACATTTACACTAGATATATTGAAGTTCAACTTGTTGGTGAATAAAAGGAATGCTGTGGTACCAGTGCTTAATTTGCACATTCCAGCTTTTTAGTTTCACAATCTACAAAAATTAATATGTTCAAGAGACATTTATTGTCACATGCACCAATTGGTCCAGTGAAATTTGGGGTCACCATACAGACATACGAATAAAAAGAGAAGAAAACACAATAGTATTTTAACATAAACATCCCCTGCACAGCGGAATCAAAGTTTCCTACTGTGAGGGAAGGCCCAAAGTTCAGTCCATCCTCCTCTTTCATGTTCTTTGATGTACACCCGTGGTAGGGGCCTCCCGAGCCCTCCTCAGCCCTCCACAGTCGCCGCTGCGGGTGGCCCGATGCTCAGGCCCTCTCGCTTGGATGATGGAACTCTGACGTCGGAATGGGAGAACAACCTCGATGTCACCGCGATGTTGTTGCAGCAGGCCCAGCACGGCGGAGCTTCAAATGGCGATCCCAAGTGAGGCATCGCCCGCTCCGCGATGTATCCAGCGCTGCGCCGTCGCTGCTGGAGCTCTGGTCCGGTCCCCGGCAGGAAAGGCCATGCCAAACCAGTTGGTAGGCCGCGAGGAGGGGGACGAGGACGTGACTCGGAGAATAGTCGCATCCTCGCCAGGAAGCAACTGGGAGACGGTTTCCCCCTTACCCTCCCCCCCTCCCCCACAGAGAAAACTAAAGGAACCTCCTCAACATACTTTTAAACAATTTTTTTTTTTTTAAAGATGGAAAAAACGAACAGACTGTAGGCAGAGGCAGCCTTCATGCGGCGCCCCTAGTGGATTCGTATGTACCAAATTCGGAAATAACACTTATGGGAAGGAAATTGGACTTTAAATAAATGGAATTACATTTTGGGTGTTAATATACGGTGGCACAATGGCGCAAATGGTAGAACTGCTGCCTCACATCACCAGAGACCCGTGTTCGATCCTGACCTCTGGGTGGTGTTTCCACGTTCTCCCTGTGACTGCTTGGGTTTCATCGGGATACTCCGGTTTCCTCCCCCATCCCAAAAGATATGCTGGTTTGTAGGTTAAATGTCCTCTGTAAAATTTTTCAGGAGTGGATAAGGAAGTGGGATAACATAGTTATCAATGGTTGATCAATGGTTGGCGTGGGCTGAAAGTATGGGTTTTCATGTGGTCTCTCTAAAAGAATAACCTGCAGATATTACATTTGCAAGTTTACAAAACAACTCAGGTATAAACTAGAGTACACAAAAAGCTGGAGAAACTCAGCGGGTGCAGCAGCATCTAAGGAGCGAAGGAGATAGGCGACGTTTTGGGTCGAGACCCTTCTTCAGACTCCTCAGGTATAAACTATTTCAATTGTAATCAATGTTCTTAACTTTTAAGTAACTTTCATCCAGATTGCTATTTCTTTCAGATAATTTTGATATTAAACTCTTGATTTATTAAAGTGTCTTTCAATGCAACTGATGCAACATGATTGACAACAATGAACACAGATAATTGCTCAGCACACAAAGAGATCAGGTATCCATTTACACTAAATTCCTTTATGACAAATCAAGATAATAAAAATAAATAATTTTGCCCATGGTGTGATGTTGTCAGTATTAATGCAAACCAAAGTGACAAATTTGATTTGGAAACATTGCAGTGTGCTTGTGCAGTCTTCAGTCCTTAACTGCTTTTGAAATGAATTGGTTTCATTTTAAGCTTATTTCAAGTGTAGGAGATCCAGTTGCACAATTAGTCATAAATAATATGACCAGTATTAAGAACATGCAGCATCTCTGCTTAGACCAATATTTCATGGTTAATACTGCCTTCGAAAATCACAGGAGATTCCCCGGTTTACTGTTTATTGTAGAATACATAATGATTCATTCTCCTCCACCCTTCGTAATCAGCAAGTCATCACCTCATCAAGATATAGTGAGCGTAACACAATTGTTAATCTGCTGCGATTATAATTATTGGCAAGAAGACTCGCAAAGATGAACTAGCATTGAAAATTTGATTCTATTGATTTTGAAGTCAAATCTCTACCCCCAAGCCATCCATTACAAACTTAGTGCTCATCTATTACCTATTGTAAATTGCAGGAAGGAAGTGGCTGAATCAGTAGTGAAATATTAAACATAGGTACCACATAGCTGTTTCCGCTTACCAATCATCACAAATCGTATCTCAATACATTTTATTCTATGAACTAATCATAAATTGGAACTATGTTCGCTTGTGTATATTTAGTTTAATGATACAGCATGGAAACAGATCCTTTGGCCCAATGAGTCGACGGACCATTTTCACACCAATTCTATGTTATTCCATTTTCTACAAACCAGGGGCCAGAGTGGGACCATACGCAAATTGGAGAAAAAGCACCTCATAGGTACCTCTTGGGTAGCTAACAACCCAGCAGTACGAACATTGAATTCCCTGATTTTAAGTAACTTCTACTAACACTGTCCTCCCTTCCCCCTCTTGCCCCATCCTCCACCCTAGCCATTTAACCAGTTCCACAATTCACCACATTATATCCCTCTTGAGATCACGCCTTCCCTAGCCAACTATGGCACACCAGGGCACCTTCCTGTCTGAGGTTATTTGTAGTTGGCCCTAATTAATCCTTGTCTTTTCTCACCACTTCTTCACCCCAATCTCCCACCCCCCACTCCCTACTTTCAGTCTGGGGAAGGGTCCTGACCCAAAATGTCACTTCTTCTTTTATTTCAGAGCTGCTGCCTGAGCTGCTGTGTTACTCCAGCACTTTGGTATAAACCAGCACCTGCACCTTTTTGTTTCTACATTTTCCCTTATAATATCTTCTGCTGGAAGCACTGACACTTTAGGTGCGATGCCTAGAGCCTAAGATAGAACCTTGACATAATATCATGCTTCATGTTTCCCTGGATCGCCATTCTTTTTACTCCATGCTCTGGAGCTTTATAAAACAATGAAGTGTGCAGGGAAGATCTAAAGATCCTCAAGGGTAATACAGTATATTTCCCTAGAAACTCTCAGTTCCTTTGGTACAAAGGTGATAAGGAAACAGAAGAGGTTGAGCTGGTGAGACTTAGAAGGAAGAATAGATCTCTGACACCTGACGACCTGCTTTACAATATGAAATCTACATGAGGGATCCCACAGTAAATCTTTCTCGAGGTAATGCATGAGAAGTTTTTCCCACATTATTGGGCCACAGTCTCAGGTGCTGTATGAAGACCTTTTTCAATACTGAATAAAATATTGCCAGAAGCAGTGAATAGCAGCTTAATGGTTATGGTTCTGAACAACATCTCAGGTAGTTGCAAATTTAAATCCTACTATAGCAATTGTGTTTTCATTATTCACAACACGTGTGCAGCTCTGGAAAGAAATGCTTGTGAAATGTCCGTGGTCTCATCAAGTTACCCAACATGGAACCAAGGCCTTTGGCCAAATTCTGCATGATGATTAAAAAGCTAATCCCATTTGCCATCCCTATCCAATCTTTCCTCATGACCAACATCTCCGCGATCTGCTCTACAATCGTGACATGTCAATCATATTTGTAAATGACTTCCAAACTCAGTACATGATTCAAACACATCTTTAATCAGCACTAAAACATAACAGCATGAAGGATGATTAGTTGTCAATACATCCTGGCTGCTCTAACTGTCGGTGCTGGGAAATAGTATTAGTATAAGTATTACAGTGGGGTGGAGTTAGAGATGTTGGCTGGTGTGTGATTGGTTAACATGCAACATCAATCTACATCCTTCGCCCCAAAGATTAAGTTTGAAATGGCACTCATGCCACGGAGTTAAACATACTCGCCATATCTGTCTGGTAGTCTACTAACATGCCCCGAGCGTGTGTGGACCAAACCCTCCTCCCCCCCCCCTCGCCTGAAAGATGAGGCGGAGAGCCTGGAGGTGAGAATGACGCGGTGGAGGTTTGTGGTGACCGAAAGGGGAAACATGCGGTGGGTGAGGCCCCGTGGTTAGTGGAGACCGCGGGACGTGGAGGGGTGCAAGGCATGCAGGGGACGGGTGGGAGACATTGCAAAATGCGGCTGGAACTGGAGCGGTGGAGCATAGGGACCAGCAGGCGGTGGTCGCGGCTCCCTCACAGCTAGCAGGTGTTGTCGACTTCTCCAGTATACCGCTCCCTCACAGTCAACCAGATACGACCATGGCTCGTCAGTCGGGTTGATAACAGTGCCCAGACGGGAATGTCCAGTTGAAGTTCGTAGCGGATGACCTGACCCAGTAGTAGAGGCTTCAATGGTCTGCTGGAACTATCGTATGGCCGTTTCTGGATATCGTGCTACTCTTGTAGACGTTTCTGGATTGTGGCGGGCTTCAGCACCTGAGAAACCAGTTGCTGTTGTGCGATGGATACCGGAGGCTTCGTCAATCTCGACATCAGTCGCTGTGCTGGCATTCCCAGGGTTCCGTCCCTGGCAACATTTCTGAGATTCAGGAATCGAGATAAACGTCTGACTTTGAAATCTGTGCTCGCTCCAGTAAGTGTTTGGCGCTTCTGACTGCGTGTTCAGCGAGTCCATTACTCTGTGGATACTCGGGACTGCTCGTGATGTGCTGGAGGTTCCATTGGTCTGCGAAAAGCTTGAACATGTGGCTGGTGAACTGCCGACCGTTGTCGGTTCTCAGGCTGACGGGAGCGCCAAAGGTAGAGAAGTGTCTTTTCAGCTTCTGGATGACCATTTCTGATGTGAGGGAGGTCAGTTGGTCTAGTTCACAACAATTAGAAAAGGAGTCGACTAGAAGGAGTTGCCATAGAGGGGGTACAGAGAAGGTTCACCAGACTGATTCCTGGGATGTCAGGTCTTTCATATGAGGAAAGACTGGATAGACTCGGCTTGTACTCGCTAGAATTTAGAAGACTGAGGGGGGATCTTATAGAAACTTATAAAATTCTTAAGGGGTTGGACAGGCTAGATGCAGGAAGATTGTTCCCGATGTTGGGGAGGTCCAGAACAAGGGGTCACAGTCTAAGGATAAGAGGGAATTCCTTTAGGACCGAGATGAGGAAAACATTTTTCACACAGAGAGTGGTGAGTCTCTGGAATTCTCTGCCACAGAAGGTAGTTGAGGCCAGTTCATTGGCTATATTTAAGAGGGAGTTAGATGTGGCCCTTGTGGCTAAACAGATCAGGGGGTATGGAGAGAAGGCAGGTACAGGATACTGGGTTGGATGATCAGCCATGATCATATTGAATGGCGGTGCAGGCTCGAAGTGCCGAATGGCCTACTCCTGCACCTATTTTCTATGTTTCTATGTTTCTATGTAGTGCTTCCCGCACCATTCGAAAATGTCTGCCACCAGCAACATCCAGGGCAGAGCTGGTGGAGGTTGTTGCAGAAGGGGCTGTCGCTGCTGATGAGGTGCAAGGCTGTTGCAAGCGGGGCAGGAGGCTACGTGGTCCCGGATGTAACTGGCCATTCCCGGCCAGTAGAACAGACTACGGACGCATGCCAGTGTGGCATCGGCTCCAGGGTGACCGCTGTGTGCCTCTTTGAAGTAAACGTCTCGTAGCGATGAGGGTATCACTACCTTGTGACCCTTGACGACAACCCCATCCTGAACTACCAGTTCATCACGGACCAGGAAGAAAGGCTGCACCTCTGTGGGCGTGTTGGATTGTCTGTCTGGCCAGCCTGTTTTGATGATGGAGGAGAGGATTTGAAGTGTACCGTCAGTGTGCGCGGCCAAGGTGCTCAGTTGCTTGCTGGAGACGAAATCGACACCGCGGACCGTGAAATTTTCCTGTATATAGGGATGTTGTTCGCAAGATGCCCGAGGTGCACGGGAGAGAGTGTCAGCGACGTGCATGTCCTTACCCTTAGTGTAGGTAATAGAGAAATCGTACCGCTGCAGCTGCATCATCATACGCTGCAAACGAGCTGGCGCGGCGTGGATGGGCTTGTTCAGGATTGTCACCAGTGGTTGGTGGTCCGTCTCAACCATGAAGTTGTTGCCAAAGATGAAGTCGTGGAATTTGGAGCAAGCAAAAATGACGGGCAACTGTTCCTTTTCGATTTGCGCGTAGTGCTGCTCCGTGTCGGTTATGGTGCGAGAGTCAGGTGGTAGAGTGCCCTCGGCAGATGGTTGCAAGCAGGCTGCGCCGAGCCCGAATTTCGAAGCATCGCAGGTGATCGTTACCGGACGTTTCAGGTCAAAAAAAAATTAGGGTCGGTGCACTGTTCAGTTTGGACTTTAAGACATCAAAAGCAATGACCAAGCCGTGACCAAGCTGTGTCCTTTTTTTGTCAGTTCCCGAAGTGTGGAGCTTAGTTCACTGAGGTTCGGTATGAACTTGCCGAGATAGTTTACCATGCCCAGAAAATGCTGCAGACCTTTCACGTCTGTGGGGGCAGGCATTTCTGTCATGGCAGTAGCCTTCTTCGGATCGGGTTTGAGACCATTAGGAGTAAAGATGTGGCCGACGTAGGAAACCTCTGGAACCCGGAACTTGCACTTGTCAGGATTGAGCTTGAGGTTGATCTTGCGTGCGCGCTCCAAGATGAGCCTGAGATTGTGGTCGTGCTCCGTTGCATCTTTGCTATACACTAGGATATCATCGACAATGATGGCATAAGGTAGGTCCTCAAATAATAGCTCCATAGTTCTTTGGAAGACTTCACTGGCAGAGTTGATTCCGAATGGCATTCTCAGAAACTTGTATCTGCCGAATGGGGTGGCAAATTTGGTGAGGTTTGATGACTCCTTGTCCAGCGGTATCTGCCAGAAAGAGTTCTTTGCATCGAGGACAGAAAATAAGCTGGTCGTTTCGACCTTTGTCACAGGGAATTCACTCAGCGGGTCCAGGGAAATTTGCAGCTTGTGGACCGTTTTGTCAAAGGAGATCAGTCCCAGTTCCTGACAAGCCCGGTTGCCAAGCAGAGTAACTGAATTAAAGTTCAAGACATAGAAGGTCAAATTCCTCATGGTTTTTTTCAGTACACATTTCAAGTTGGTTTTGCCCAGAGGCACGAGAACCTCGCCTCCGAACGCATGAAGAGTGGATTTGTTCTTGATCTTTATTGGATCTTGGTTCTTGATCTGGTCTCCAATTGGAGGCATGGGTTCATATCCCACTTCTGCCACCATGTAAATGACTTTCAAACTCAGTACATGATTCAAACACATCTTTAATCAGCACTAAAACTTAACAGCATGAAGGATGATTAGTTGTCAAATAGTATTAGTATAAGTATTACAGTGGGGTGGAGTTAGAGATGCTGGCTGGTGTGTGATTGGTTAACATGCAACATCAATCTACAATATTTATTCTGTAATGTGATGACCAGAAATGAATCAATGTTTCTTTGTCCACAAATGCCTTTGGAAACTGCTGATATTTCCAGCATTCTCTGTTATTATTGAAATGAGTTTAAGCTAAATTCAATAAAGCCTGGTCATATCTTTTTGAAATGCAATCATGCTGAAATTATTCTACTACAATCAATCTGAAAATTGGTCCCGACCAAAAGTGTCAACTGTCCATTCCCTCCACAGATATTGCCTGGCCTGTTGAGTTACTCCAGCACTTTGTGTTTTGCTCAAGATTCATTGTATCTTGTATTTTGCAGTTCCTTGTATCTCCATTTTACGGCATTACTCAAGATGTGACTGAACAAGCAATGTATTCAATTCTGACAATCTCTTTGTTCTTATAGTCTATGGTTCAGCTGATAAAGGAAAGCATCCAGTACGTCTTTAAATTCACATTATCTGCCTGCTCTGCTGCCTTTATGAATCTATAGATATCTGCCTATGGTCTCTCTGTTCTTCAGCACTTTTCAACATGTTCCCTTATTTTGAATGTTGCTGCATATTTCCCCCAAAACATTGAATGCTCCAATTTTAGATAACCTCTAACTAACTCCCCATACCACAACCCCTGTGCCCCACCTGGATTTTCCCATCTATTTATCCCCTCTTCCTCCACCCCCTCCCCCCCCCCATCCCCCCACCGTAACTTTCTTCACTTCAATATTATCTCACACCTTCTGCTTTAGCCTATATTTGGCCTTTGTTCTAACCATCTGCCTATCAAACATCCCATTCAACTTGTCCACCTATTACCAGTCATGCTTTGTCTTGCCTCTCCCCTCTTTAATGTTTCTTCTCCCCCTGCCCCTCACAATTAGTCAGAAGAAGGGTCTCGACCCAAAATATGACCTATCCACATTCTCCAGAGATGTTGGCTGACGTACTGAGTTACTCCAGCACTTTGTGTCCTTTAGTTCATTATATGCCTTATCCTACCTTCTTTGGATCTTGTCTCCAAGGAGGCTACCATGAATTTGGTAGTCAAGCTTAACCTAACCCTCTTGAATCTCTTTCCTGTTGTTGAACTGAGACCAATTTATCATCAAGCAGATATCTCTAGCCCATAGATAGACATAAAAAGCTGGTGTAACTCAACGGGACAGGCAGCATCCTTGGAGAGAAAGAATGGGTGACGTTTCGGGTTGACACCTAAGAAGGGTTTCGACCCGAAACGTCACCCATTCCTTCTCTTCAGAGATGCTACCTGTCCCACTGTGTTACTTCAGTTTAAACCAGTATTTGCAGTTCCTTCTTAGACATATCTCTAGTCCATGTTTGTTAAATCACATTGACCGTACATTAAATTGGAACTATTTCTCCCATTTCATCTTTGTTTTTTTTACCTTAACTATGCTACATCGTAATGAAAGTAGAATGGCATGTGAATTGGAGCTGAAGTCCAGCTGGCAGTATTGCATTAATGGCCCACTGGCTAGCCCACACAATGCTACAGCCTCAAAACTGCATTCAGGAGTGGTATGAATTGTAACTTGCTAATACCATCCACATCACAGCATTTGAGAAGAATCTAGATGAACAGTTAATCAGTGAGGATTGGAGACAGGACATCCTCCACAACAATTCTCAACAAGGGTGCCTCGCAAGGACGTATTCTCAGGCCTTGAAGGTACTCCCATACTTTTGTGTCTGTGTGGTCAATGGACCTAACTCAATTTTAAAAGGTTGAAGATGACACCACTGTAGTGGGCCAGATCTTGAACAGTGATGAGACGGAGTGCAGGAAGAATGGAGAGAAGGTAATGTGGTGTCATGGCGCCAACCTCATGTTCAATGTCAGCATGATGAAGGAGCTGGTTATTGACTTCAGGAGTGAGGTGGAGCACATGTCCCATTCAGCATCAGTGGTGCCAAAATAAAAATGGTCAAGAAAGGTCTCAACCCGAAACGTCATCCATTCCTTCACTCCAGAGATGTTGTCTGTCCTGTTGAGTTACTCCAGCATTTTGTGTAAATCATACTACGTATGAGTACAATCAAGCCATATAAAAGAAAGTGCGAAGAGAAAAGTACCAGTGCAGAATATAGTGTTATGGCATTATAGCATTACAGCCACAGAGAAAACATCCAATGTTCTCAATGAGGTTGGTGGGATCAGGGCTACACCCTAGTTTATGGGTGGACCGTTCGATAGCCTGATAACAGCAGGGAAGAATCTGTTCTTGATGGTACGTACTTAGAGGCTTTTGTATTTTCTGCTTGACAGGAGAGGAGGGAAGAGGGAATCACTGGGGTGAAAAAGGTATTCGATTATGTTGTCTGCTCTCCTGATGCACCGTCAAGTGCAGATGGAGTCGATGGTGGGGAGGCTGATCTGTGTGATGGACTGGGGCAACATCCACAACTCTGCAATATCTTGCATTCTTGGGCAAAGCTGTTCCCAAACTAAGCTGTGATGCATCCAAATAGGTTACTTTCTATGGTGCATCTGTAGAAGTTGGTGAGAGTTGTTGGAGTGATCTTGAACCTCCCCAGTCTCCCGAGGAAGTAGAGACATTGGTGTGTTTTATTTTGGCCATAGCTTCGATGTGGTTGTCCAGAACAAATAGGTCGTGATATTTAAATCAAAAATGATTTGATTTATCTGGAGAGCGCAAAATCAAAGCTTATCACTGTATCTTAGTACACATGAACATAATACATTTGCCAATACCAAAGGTTAGAAAGCTGTGGATCAAGTTTTAGAGAGTTACTGTATGGAAACAGGCCTTTTAGCCCACTGATTCCACATCGACCATTGGTCACCGATACGCTACGAGCAATTAACATTATCTCCATGATATCCAAGCTGAACATGATGCCAATTTAAACTAATCCATTCTCCCTGCACATGATCCATAGCCCTCCTTACCCTGGATGTTCATATGCCTATCTGAAAGCTTTTTAAACACTGACATTCTATCTGCCTCCACCACCACCCATGGCACTGTATTTGAGGCACCAGGGGAAGGTAAACATCTTTCGACAAAACCATTAACACAGCAGATAATTTGTCAGCAAGTAAACTCTTAGTGGTTCATGGGGGTAAGACAACTCTTACCCCCATGAACCACTTCAGATTCTCCAGAGGACTATGCTCATCTTTTCAGCATCTCACTGAAAGAGGAGTTTATGTTAAATGTTTATGTTTTACCTTTACTGGGCTTCTGAAAATACCAAGCATTTCCAAAGTGGAATCACTTTTCCCAAAAGTTTAAAATCAAGTCAACTGTTTGCTGTTTTTTTAAAGAATAACTGCCTTTTTTACCTCAGAAATGTTGATTTAATTCACCTCAAATGTTACTCAGAGACCTTTGACGCAAATACTGCCCACACTTGCTGCAGGACATTTTGTAAATCCCATTTTTCTAGGTCTTAAACAGGCCCTCTGACACCATTGATTTAGTTATGTCAAAGGCTGTTTGTAGTATCCATGAATTTTGTCGTTCTTCTCAATAAACTAGCCAAGTTAAACGCATTGCCAATTCAAATCTTACTTAATGGACCGATATCAATTGGTATCTATATATCAGACAATGTCACGACCATTGGATGTGGCTGTGTGTATCCCCAGGGCTCAATACTGGGACCTTTTACTTTTCTTGTCTATATTAATGGCTTTCTGTCTGTGTGCAACCAGCCGAATTCACATGTATGCTGAGAGCACGGTTTTGCTTTGTCAAGGGAAATGTGTCCATTAAGGATCAGTAGATATAAGCCTTAGAATTACTATTTGCTGTATTGGCAAATGAACACTGTGCACAATTATGTGACATTTCTTTGTAACTTTAATGGGCTATCTATAATTAATGGGTTAATTAATGGTCTCATAAAATAATTGACACAGGAATACCATGGAAACAAATCAATTAGCAATTTCCAAACGACTTCTGAACTAAATCCAGTTTCTAATCAACTGTTAAGATACAAACTTTTTGAGAAAATTAATTTTCACATTGGGTGGCTCAGTGAATCAGTGGTAGAGTTGCTGTCTTATAGCGCCAGAGACACTGGTTCGATCTTGACTATGGGTGCAGTCTATACAGAGTTTGTACATTCGCCCTGTGACCGTGTGGGTTTTCTCCGGGTGCTCAGGTTTCCTCCCACGTCCAAAGATGTGCAGGTTTGTAAGTTAATTGGCTTCTGTATATTGTCATTAGAGTGTGTGATAGAACAAGTGTACGGGTCAGCGTGGACACTGTGGACTGAAGGGCCTGTTTCCATGCTGTATCTTTAAACTAAACTATTCTAAACTATATTTAATTTAGTTTAGGACACAGTGGGCCAAAGGGCCTATATCCATGCTGTATCTTTAAACTAAACTTTCCAAAACAAAAATAAATCTAGTTTCTTCACAATTATTACATAACAGTTTAGATACAAACTTTTGACAAAATTAATTTTCACATTGATAGCAGCATTTGAGAGACTTTTGGATAGGCACATGCATATGCAGGGAATGGAGGGATATGGGTTATGTGCAGGCAGGTAAGAGTTGATCTTGGCACCATGTTTGGAACAGACATAGTGGGCTAAAGGGCCTGTTCCTGTGCTGTAATGTTCTTAGTTCTAATCTCTTCTCTTCAGGGTAAGCAAACAAACATTGACAAAAAAAGACACCAAGTGCTGGAGTAACTCAGCGGGTCAGGCAGCATCTCTGGAGAACATGGATAGGTGATGTTTCGGGTCGGAACCCTTTTTCAGACTGGAATATGCACCTGTCCATGCTCTCCAGAGATGCTACCTGACCCACTGATTTACTTTTAAATATAAAAGCTGATTGTTTGGTTGTTCCTGTTGAAGAATGAACAGGTAACCTAGAGAATGGGAGGTCAGACACACAAAATCCAGACAAATCCCCAAAGCAATCCGGTGCATAGGACTAATGATCTCACCTCTCCTTCTCACGCATGCCGATTAGTTCCCTGATAATGAGGGTGCTTCTCAGTTTGAGATATTTTTGGAAGAGCTCACGCAAAAAACTTAAAACATTTATTGTATACCCTTCTACTGGTGAAATGAACCCTGATTAGTTGCCTCAAAAAGATAGCCAACAACATCAAAGATCCACACCACCCTGGCCATGCTCTGATCTTGCTACTGCTATTTGGAAGAAGGCACAGAAGGCTGTAAATCGTGACATCCAGGTTCAAGAACAGCTTCGTCCCAACATCTGCGAGGCTCTTGAACATTGCACAAAGTTAATCACAACTATATCTCAGTAACTATGGTCTACTATGGACGTTATTTTGATTGCCCTATAGACTTTAGTTTTGCACTATAACGGCCTGGTAACCTAGTATTGCTAATTATTAATTTATTATATCATTGATTATTATAGATGTGTGTTATTGTGTTAATGGGCCTGTAAAGCTGCAGCAGGTAAGAATTTAATTGTTCCATTACTGGTAACAATGATAATTAAACACTCTTGACTCACCCAGATTATTGGTTTTATGCATTAAAACGCACACCTCACAATATTTATTTTGAAAATGTGTCACTGTCGGGCTACACTTCATATCAAACCTACTGTGAGCCACTAACTGTGGTTCATAAATCCCTTGAAATGCGATCCCAGTACTACCACTAGTTATATAGACTTGGGATCAGCCACAGATATGCTCCATGTTTGGTAGGGGTTTACTCAAGAGATGCATCGTGTTCTACCCATCTTGTTTTATTGTTTGCAACTCGAGTTTCTTCTGGTCCCACCACCCTCTTCCACACCATTTGAGCTCCACCAAGATGATCACATTTGACCTATTTTCCTGTGGGTCAGCATGCAACGCCTAACATGTGGGTTGTAAGACTCCTTAAAATGAGTAAAACCACAACAACATTTTCTTAAATCGAGGCTATCTCCATTTTACAACTTCCCAGACTGTTTAGCATACCAAATATGCAGGAAGTACAATCTTAGTCCAAAGAAGGGTCCCGTTCCGAAACGTCGCCTGCCCATGTTCTCCAAAGATGCTGTCTGACCTGCTGAGTTACGCCAGCACTTTTAAGTCCAATTTTTTAGTCTAATTTTTACCTCTAGTTCTAATTTCTCTGGAAGAATAATGTTAATGGAATGTCTTATCAAGATATTGTTCTACTGCTTGGTGAATGGCTTGGAGCCTTCATCCATTCCACATCTTCAATCCTTCCATTCCCACATCCACTCCCCCGAACCGCCACCTTTGCCTGTCCATGTTTCCTACCACACTATCAATGATGTAATCATTTCAGAACTCTTGCATTTGCTGCATTTTTTGGAAAACTGAAGTCACCATTTCCCCTTTGTGACTCAGCTTATTCTAACAGCAAACATTATTACTATTTCTGACTCCAGTGACCTTTCATGCCTCTGGCTTCCATTTCAAAATCTATTCCAAATACCTTTAAGTACTTGACATTTCAGGAACTCCTGGAAAGAGCACTAACGTGAAATAAAAGTAGCAATTCTCATTGTAAGGCTATCATTTTAGTTTCAAATCTCGGTTTATTCAACATTTATTGTGTAAGAAAGGAATAATTCAAGGTAAACCATCCAGAATTTTTAAATCTTACATGGAAATGAATATGACGTTTGTGAAGTATGACATTATTCTTCTTAGTGTTACCTAGAGGAATAATAACTTTGGAGGACTTGTGCTTCACATTACAGCTGTGACTCGATTCAGAAGTATTCTATTGGTTGTAAAATGCTTCATGGTTCCCAGGGTTGTGAGTGTACTAAATTAGTGCTATTTAAGTGCAAGGTTCCCTTTCTCTTGCAGTCGGTGACAGCACAGATTGATTTTCTTCTCCCCCACTCTGAATCGCACTGCATGATGTAGGAATTTCATTCCCAGTGGAATAAAATAGTTCCTGGATTAGGTAAAATTTTCCCTTCATTACCTGAGTCGAGATCAGTTTAAAGAAATGGTATGATTTACTATCTTAAGAAATCACTGAAGAATTTTAGACTTTAGACTTTAGAGATACAAGACAGAAAGGGCTCTTCGGCCCACAGAGTCCGCGCCAACTAGTGATCACCCCGTACACTAGCACTATCCGACATACTAGGGACAATTTACAAATTTTTCTGAAGCCAATTAACCTACAAACCTGTATGTCTTTGGAGTGTGGGAGGAAACCAGAGCACCCATAGAAAACCTACGCGGTCAATAGACAATAGAAAATAGAAAATAGGTGCAGGAGTAGGCCATTCGGCCCTTCGCTGTGATCATGGCTGATCACAGGGAGAACGTACAAACTCTGTAAAGACAACACACATGGTCAGGAACAAAGCTACATCTCTGATGCTATAAGGCAGCAACTCTACTGCTGCACCACTGTGCCACCCTGAACTTGGTCTATTTGTGAAGGATTGATGATAATAAGGTGGACAAAAATGCTGGAGAAACTCAGCAGGTGAGGCAGCAACTATGGAACAAAGGAATAGGTGACGTTCGGGTCAAGACCCTTATTCAGACTGGGTCTTGACCTGACATACTTGAGAAAACCTTAACAAAATATATATTTTTAAGGCCAGAAATTGTACAGTGCAGTTGCAGCATAAAAGTGTAAAATAATTGCTGTGGGCGTGTTCCCTCCCCTGGTTTAACACATGCATTAGCCCATTCATTATGCCTCAGTGAAAGAGCAGAGAGAAAGATCAGACCAATGCATTAAAGGTTTGATTGCTTCTGTACAAAAGTATTATTCCCAGAGAACTATCTTGCTGTTCAAGGCTAAAATGGGAAACACCAGGATATTTTAGAATATAGAGATACTTAGAAGTTTAATTGTTTTATTCGGTCATGCTCATCGAACATTGACATGGGTTGTGAACATATCTGCATGCTCCCCATAGTAAATTCAAGAGGTTCTGGTTGCATCTCTTGCTCTGAAATCTCAATGGCTTCCAGGGCATTACTGTAGCTGATACGCTTTATGTCAAATAATATAAGATATACAGATTTGTTTGCTCTTTCAACGCGATTGGTCAGTTCCCATGCTAATTCTACTCGCACTAACAAACCTGGTGCCAAGGCACATTGAGAAACCACACTCCCCCCTCTCAGTAAAGACGCCTGATGTGTTACAAGCACATGAGGTGTTTTTTTTAGATTAAAAAGCCTAAGCTGGCAATGCAATCAAATGCCATATAGGAAATGTGAATGCGAGAATTTAAAAGATTCTCGAATCAGGTCAATGGTAGCGATGATTAGTATATTGTTAATCAAGTTCTCTTACATTCCCATTCCTAAATTGCCATCAAAGCATTATCACTTTTGGTTGGCTTGTTAGTGAATCATGAATATTAAAGATTTTCCACTAAATGGATCCCCAATCCTGCAGTAGCAAGTATTACAGCTGAAGAGGCTAAATGAGCCCTGACTGTTACTTTTACAGATTTTTTTTTTATAATTCACAAACTGAAGAGCTATCTCTTTAATTATTTTCAATGCTGCCTTAATAGTGAATAAGCAGAAATTAGATGAATGACTACAGAATGGAATGACTATCAGTGACATTTGTTTGATAGAGGTCTCACATTAACGTAGTGCTTAACTGTGGGGGATGTCAGATATTGTAGGAACTACGAGAGATGCATAATTGTTTTGGCTATGGGAATAATGCCGACAACATATAAATGGGATGGAGGAGGATGGTACAAGGATTTTTAAATAACTGTTAATGCTAAATGAAAATCCAACATCATTGACTATGAATCACAAAAACCCAATATATGTGTATTTTCGGAAATATTTTATCAATCCTTTCAAAGTTTCAAATTAAAAAAACAAGCTTACAATTGATAATGCTGTTGCTCGTACTCTATTAATCCTAAATTATTCTGCTGCTTTATTCATCACTCTCCCTCACAGTCTGAGAATCAAATCTGCTAATATTACTAGACTTAACGGAGCACAAAGTTTGCACGTCCCCACTGTGACTGCATTGGTTTCCTCCGGGTGCTCCGGTTTCCACACACATCCCAACAACGTGTGGGTTTGTCGGTTAATTGGTCTCTCTAAATTGCCCCTAGCATGCAGGGAATGGATGAGAAAGTGGGATAACATTGAACTGGTGGGTATAACTAGAATAGGTGACACAGCGGTGGAGTTGCTGCCAGAAAACCTGGCTCGTTCCTGACTGTGCGTATTGTCTGTATGGACTTTGTACATTCTCCCTGTGACCACATGGGTTTTCTCTCTGCACTCTGGTTTCCTCCCACACACCAAACATGTGCAGGTTTATGGGTTAATTGGTAGTTTAATTGGCTTTGGTAAAATGTATCCTTAGTGTCGGATGGTGTTAATGTATGGGGTAATCGGCGCAGACTTGTTGGAAAGACCTGGTGGGCCGCATCACTGGACAAAAGACACGCCAAGCCATCCCCCTGATTATCCCCTGAAGACAAGAGATCGGAGAGGAGGGAGCTGGTGATGATGTACGCAATTAGGAGCAAGGTTGGCAGGAGAGTGAGCTTATAGTGTCCTCAAGGTCAGCTGCAGAAGGCACCCCCTGAGGCACACAGGAGGACAAGGAGAGGTTCATCGGTTTGCTGGATGATCCAGACATCCAAGGAAGGCGATGGCTGGACGCCCTGCAGCGGCCTGGGGCTCGCCTGGATCAGGCGCCGCTCATAAGATCGAGAGTGTAGACTGGACTGTGCAAAAGACGCCAAAACGTGGCACGTCTTGCATATGGTCACAATCAACTATTTCTGTACACTTTGCTAATCGTGAATATGGCAATACTTTATTAAACTGTATGCAAAATAAAGAATTTCACTGTGCATTCGCACTCGTGACAACAAAGTACCAATGACCATTGACTATTGAACACTCTTTATATTTGACAAATGTTTCATGAAAGAATAAACATGGTAACATTGAGTGTTCAGATACTATATTATTGTTCAACAGGTTAAAGGTTACTTTACCAAATCAAATCTGCTTGTGACTGTAGTGGGTTGGACATCAAAAGTACCAGGCTGGTGAGACGTAATACTGCATGACCCCTGGTGGCTGTTTGCTGAATGACTCTTCAGGGATCATTTGCCTCAAAGTTTGAGTGGGTTGCAATGATCTTTTTACGATGGTTTCGGGACTGAATCAGAAATTCCAAATATTTAACCAAATTGTTCTGATCACAAATCGTGCATGTGCCGATGATGCTTTTACTGCATCAAATACACGTGCAATTATGTAATTCTCCATAAAAGGTTCCTTTAGTGCACTGCCAGCAGAGATTAGTCCACTTAGCTCTGAACATGCCTTTTACAGGGCATTCACACTCCAAATTGGTTACAATAGTTCATCTTTCTCTGCAGCAGCATGGTTAAAGGGGGGTTTCCTGAGCAGGATAGCTGCCTGGCAATAAAATCATCGAAGATAGACACAAAATGCTGGAGTAAAACACAACGGGACAGGCAGCATCTCTGGAGAGAAGGAATGGGTGACGTTTCAGGTCGAGACCCTTCTTCAGACTGGGAAGGGTCTCGACCCAAAATGTCACCCATTCCTTCTCTCCAGAGCTGCTGCCTGTCCTGTTGAGCTACTCCAGCATTTTGAGTCTATCTTCAGTTTAAACAAGCATCTGCAGTTCCTTTCTACACAATAAAACCATCTAGTCAGATAGCACAGAAACAGGCCCTTCAGTGAACTTGTCCATGCCGACCAAAGTGCCCCATCTCAACTAGTCCCAATTTCTCGTGTTTGGCACATATTCCTCTTAACCTTTCCAATCATTGTTTCAAGTGTCTTGTAAATGCTGTTAGAGTACCTGTCTCAATCTATCCTCTGGCAGTTCGTTCCATATTCACCACAACATTCTGAGTGAAAAAGTTGCCCCTCAGTTTCCTATTAAATCTTGCCCCTCCCATTTTAAATCTATGTCCTTTGGTGTTTGATTCCCTTACCCTGGTGTTGAGAAATGAGCTTGGGAAGGCTTCATTCAATTTATCTACTGACCTGCTCATAATTTGCAGCATCCTCTCTACACTGTATCTACCCCTCCCTCCCCATGGACACATTACAGAGGCCCAACCCCCTTCATCTCCTCATCAATCAACATTTTTTTAGCACAATAAGCGTGAGGGACTGTATCATGAACATTTCCTCTCCGTGAACAACTGAGACTCCTCGGACCTATTGTCCATTAAATTAGCTCTGTCAGCTAATGGTTTTCTGGATCTGCATCTGTTCCGTGTGTGTACGTTTTTCCTGATATCACCCCAAAACAGCATGGCTCCATTTTTAAGATTATGCCCCCTTATCTTGATATCTTCCACACTACATTGGAGACCCTTGGATTATCTTTAATCAGACTCTAACTGGACTTCTTCATGCGCTGAACGTTATTCCCTCACCACGTGTCCTTACGCTGTGGATGACTCGACTGGAATCAATAGACAATAGGTACAGGAGTAGGTCATTTTGCCCTTCGAGCCAGCACCGCCATTCAATGTGATCATGGCTGATTATCTCCAATCAGTACCCCGTTTCTACCTTCTCCCCATATCCCCTGACTCTGCTATTTTTAAGAGCCCAATCTAGCTCTCTCTTGAAAGCATCCAGAGAACCTGCCTCCACCACCCTTTGAAGCAGAGATTTCCACAGACTCACCACTCTCTGTGAGAAAAAGTGTTTCCTCGGCTCTGTTCTAAATGGTTTACTCCTTATTCTTATTCTGTGGCCCCTGGTTCTGGACTCCCCCAACATCGGGAACATGCTTCCTGCCTCCAGTGTGTCCAAGCCCTTAGCAATCTTATATGTTTCAATGAGATCCCCTCTCACCTAAACTCCAGAGTGTACAAGCCCAGCTGCTCCATTCTCTCAGCATATGGCAGTCCCGCCATCCTGGGAATTAACCTTGTAAACCTACGCTGCACTCCCTCAATAGCAAGAATGTCTTTCCTCAAATTATAGGACCAGAACTGCACACAATACTCCAGGTGTGGTCTCACTAGGGCTCTGTACAACTGCAGAAGGACCTCTTTGCTCCTATATTTGATTCCTCTTGTTATAAAGGCCAACATGCCATTCACTTTCTTCACTGCCTGCTGTACCTGCATGCTTACTTTCATAGACTGATGTACAAGCACCCCCAGATCCCGTTGTACTTCCCCTTTTCCCAACTTGCCGCCACTTAGATAGTAATCTGCCTTCCTGTTTTTGCTACCAAAGTGGATAACCTCACATTTATCTGCATTAAACTTCATCTGCCATGCATCTGCCCACTCCCCCAACCTGTCCAAGTCACCTTGCATTCTCATAGCATCCTCCTCACAGTTCACACTGCCACCCAGCTTTGTGTCATCTGCAAATTTGTTAATGTTACTTTGAATCCCTTCATCCAAATCATTGATGTATATTGTAAATAGCTGCGGTCCCAGCACCGAGCCTTGCGGTACCCCACTAATCACTGCCTGCCATTCTGAAAGGGACTCGTTAATCCCTACTCTTTGTTTCCTGTCTGCAACCACTTCTCTATCCATGTCAGCACTCTACCCCCAGTACCATGTGCCCTAATTTTCCCCACTAATCTCTTATGTGGGACCTTATCAAATGCTTTCTGAAAGTCCAGGTACACTACATCCATTGGCTCTCCCTTGTCCATTTTCCTAGTTACATCTTCAAAAAAGTCCAGAAGATTAGTCAAGCATGATTTTCCCTTCGTAAATCCATGCTGACTCGGATCGATCCTGTTACAGCTATCCAAATGTGCGACTATCTCATCTTTTATAATTGACTCCAGCATCTTCCCCACCACCGATGGTCAGGCTGATCATGTATAGTTTTTCTGTTGACCGGGTAGGATGCAACAAAAGCTTTTCATTGTACCTCGGTACAGGTGACAATAAACTAAACTAAACTAAACTAAATAACTCCTGTAATAGATACAAAATGTTGGAGTAACTCAGCAGGACAGCAGCATCTCTGGAGAGAAGGAATGGATGACGTTTCGTGTTGAGTCTCAACCCGAATCATCACCCATTTCTTCTCTCCAGAGATGTTGCTGTCCCGCTGAATTACTCCAACATTTTGTGTCTATCTTTGGTTTAAACCAGCATCTGCAGTTCCTTCCTGAACGAATGCTTTAATCACTTTGACTTCTCTATTGGGAATCAGCCCAATATAATTCAGATCTAATCACTACACTCTTTCCTCATAATCAAAAGTTTAGCTTTGACATTTTTCGATAAGGCTGTGTTAATCCTTTACATCAAAATATACACTCTCTGAGCCGTAGTCCCTGGAAATGAACGTTGTGCTCCAGATGTAAAATAATCAGAGCTTTCTGTTACTTCCAAACTTACATTGCTACTCCCTTGAGGTAAAGTCTAATATTCCATTTACTCTTTTAATTACATTTTGTACCTGTCTACAGATTTCAATATGTGGACATCCAGACCTCAATTCTCTTCATCAGTTCGTAGCTTAAGACCATAAGATTATGGTATGTAGAGTTGGGCCATTCAGCCCATCGAGTCTGCTATGTTTTCGATCACGGCTGATCAATTTTTCCCTCTCAACACCATTCGACTACCTTTTCTCCATGGCCTTTGATACCTTTATCAATCAATTCTCACAGCTTCTCACAATTTAAGAATGCATTGTCATATATTCCATGATTTCCCATACAATTCCCTGCTTCATCCAAGGGAATTATCCAGGATCTGGTCCATCAAATTGTAGGAAAGCTAAATTGGATTGCATCAGGACACAATTTTGAATCTGCTGGTGACTAGTTATAGAGGCACTGCCAACTGGTTGTACCAGCATGTTATTTTACAAATAGCTGCCTTACAAATATTTTAAACACTGTTACTCCAGAAACAGCAGGACACGATGTCTTAAATGAGATGTAGATTTCTATTTGATGAGAGTTAAAAAATTAAATTCAAAATATGGTGCTTCAGCCACATTATCCAACCTGCCAAGTATTTCCCTGGTGTCGAGATGAATCTTCTGGGATGAAATGGGTAGGGAGAGTAAAATAGTAAATTTGAAGTTTCTTTGATTATGAGTCAAGAATCAAGAGTGTTTTATTGTCAGCAATGCCAGAACAGAAGATTATAATTCTTATTTGCTGCAGCACAACTGATATGTAAACATTGTACTTTTTAAACACTAGTGTGTGTGTGTGTGTATATATATATCTATATAACTAAAATTCTCATCTTGACCACTTTCTGTCTGTGCTGTATATTGATTTTTAGAAAAAGCGCTACCATATATCGCTATGATTTTTGGCCTTCTTACTCACATTCCACCGCTGAGGCAGCTACAAGGATTTTTCCGATCAATGAAAAATAAAAAAGTTATGAGTCTTTAAAAAATCTTGAGGTCACGACTGTCTGAGCTGTGAATCAACACACTGAATGTCTACTGAACTGTGAGTGTGGTGTTTATGTGGTGCTTTGTGGTGTTTTGTGTGGTTTTATGGTGGTTTCACCCTGCTTGAAATGGTATGAAACTGCATTTGAATGTGGTGGCCTTGCACCCTGCATGAAATGGTATGAAACTGCATTTGAATTTGGTAGACTTGCAACCTGCATGAAATGGTATGAAACTGCATTTGAATTTGGTGGCCTTGCACCCTGCTTGAAATGGAATGAAACTGCACTTGAACTTGGTGGCATTGCACCCTGCTTGAAATGGCATGAATCTGCACTTAAATTTGGTGGCCTTGCACCTGTTTGAAGTGGCATGAAACTACACTTGAATTTGGTGGCCTTGCACCCTGCTTGAAGTGGCATGAAACTGCACTTGCGGTTGGTGGCCTTGCACCCCACTTGAAGTGGTAGGAAACTGCACTTGAGTTTGGTGGACTTGCACTCTGCTGGAAGTGGTAGGACACTGCACCTGAATTCAGTGGCCTTGCACCCTGCTTGAAGTGGTATGAAACTGCACTTGAATTTGGTGGCCTTGCACCCTGCGTGAAGTGGTAAGAAACTGGACTTGAATTTGGTGGCCTTGCACCCTGCTTGAAGTGGTCGGAACCTGCACTTGAATTCGGTGGCCTTGCACCCTGCTGGAAGTGGTATGAAAGTGCACTTGAATTTGGTGGCCTTGCACCCTGCTTGAAGTGGTATGAAACTGCACTTGAATTTGGTGGCCTTGCACCCTGCGTGAAGTGGTGAGAAACTGGACTTGAATTTGGTGGTCTTGCACCCTGCTTGAAGTGGTATGAAACTACACTTGAATTCGGTGGCCTTGCACCCTGCTTGAAGTGGTCGGAAACTGCACTTGAATTCAGTGGCCTTGCACCCTGCTTGAAGTGGTTGGAAACTGCACTTGAATTTGGTGGTCTTGCACCCTGCCGGAAGTGGTATGAAACAGCACCTGAATTTGGTGGCCTTGCACCCTGCTTGAAGTAGTATGGAAGTGTACTTGAATTTGGTGGCCTTGCACCCTGCGTGGAGGGGTAAGAAACTGCACTTGAATTTGGTGGCCTTGCACCCTGCTTGAAATGGTAGGAAACAGCTTTTGAATTTGATGGCCTTTGGTGGGGAGCAGGTTGAAATGGGATAATTCAATGTTTATGCCATTGGGTTATATGATACCAAGGTGGAATATGAAGTGCTGTTCCTCTAGTTTGTGAGGACAGACAGAACAGTGCGTGAATAGGGAGAGCATTGGAAATGGCAAGTAACTGCTGGTGTCCTTGGTGAATAAAGAGCAGGTGCCTGGCAAGGCGGTTGCCTAGTCTGAACCTAGTCACAATGATGTAGGAGGGACTAGAAGCACTGGCGCAAAGGTCCAGTGACCAAGTGTGCATTACAACATAGAACTCAATATATTGTTCCATGGAATTACACAGCAACTGCTGGCAACAGGTGAATGGGTGGAAGCATTTAATTTATTTTCATAATTATTGGCACACTGACATCAGACACAAAAACAGATGGGTGGCAAGCTGTGACGAGGATATTTGGACTTTGTGAGGTTGACTGAATGAATGGGCAGAGGCTTAGCAAATCAAATTTAACATGTGAAGAAATGTACTGAATAAGCAGGAATCAAAAGACAGACCATTCAGGAAATAGTGAGACATGTAACATTTACAAAAGATGGGGCCCAACCTGAAACATTGCCTAACCATGTTCTCTGGAGATACTGCCAGACCTATTGAGTTACTCCAGTACTTTAAATGTGTTTAGATGCAACACCATCAATGCTTCAACAGTTGAACAGTTTCTTTTTCTTATGTTGCGACTTGTGGGTTTCAAAGGATTTAACACAATGGCAAAGGATTCATGATGGCATGACAGGAACAGTTCTGGTCAACGGAGAAACTTCTGCACCTTTCCACATCTCCAATGGAGTGAAGCAAGATTGCGTTCCAGCCACAGTACTCTTCAACTTCTTCTTTGGCTGTGTCCTGAGTCACGCACTCCAGGACCTCGACTGTGGCGTGTACCTGAAGTACCATCTGGACGGATCTCTCTTTGACCTTTGACGACTGAACGCCAAATCCAAGACGCACGAACGGCTCATTCTCGAAGCCTTTTTTGCAGATGACTCCGCCCTCATGGCTCACGAGGAGCCTGACCTAGTTCATTGTGATAAAATTTGTGGAAGCAGCACAGGCTTTTGGTCTCACAATCAGCCTCAGCTAAATGAAAGTCAACCAGCAGCCGGCTCCAGAATCTGCAGCACCACCACCAAGTGTGCACATTGACAGCACACAGCTGAAAGCCATTGACTCCTTCAAATACTTGGGAAGTGCAATATCATCTGATGGTTCCCTGGACAAGGAAATCTCAACGAGAATCAGCAAAGCCAGTCAAGCACTTGGACGACTGCATACACAAGTGGTGAACCACCACAACATCAAGCTGTCAACTAAACTCAAAGTCTACAAAGCAGTTGTGCTTTCCAGCCTGCTATATGGCTGTGAAACATGAACCATGTATAGGAATCACATCCGTCAACTTGAGAAGTTCCATATGCACTCGTTGTGGTCCATCATGGGGATTCGCAGGCAGGACAAAGTGCCCAACCGAGTGGTATTGGACAGATCCAGCTTCACAAGCATCGAGGCGATGATTATCAAAGCCCAGCTCTGATGGACTGGCCACGTCACCAGGATGGATGAAACCCGCATGCCTCGATAGGTCTTCTACGGCGTGCTCTCCCAGGGACAAAGGAACCGTGGATGTCCCAGGAAGCGGTACAAAGATTGCGTCAAAGACCATCTCCACTATTGTGGTCTTGTGCCCAAGCAACTGGAAGCCTGCGCCAGCGACCGAACACGCTGTGGCGCATAGCAGTACGAACAGCAGCCAGCAGCTTCGAGTAGTACCACCTAGAGCGAATTACCAAAGCCAGGGAAAGGAGGAAGTCTGACGCTCAGAACCCGCCAGCGATGAGCTTCATCTGCCCCCACTGGCCACGAGTGTGCGTTTCACGAATTGGACTCGTGAGCCATGTCAGAACTCACCAGAATTGAGACTGCACAACCTACCATCGTCGTTACCGACGGGCTACCACCAAAGGAATATATGTGGTTAATATACTTTCTACTTGCACTTCTTAACCTAAACGATTAACTATTAACTGGATAGTTTATTCTCTAACTACATATTATCAAATTTTAAATTAATTTTTGGTAGAGAAATCTGGAATTAATGTGTTATCGTATAACTCAAATAATTATAAATCATACAGCATTCATGAACATCATTCAGTCCATTGTCCCTTTGATAGAGTTTTCCAAATATTTCCATGTCTTGTGGTTCCTCCATTATCTTGAAAATCATTTTTTCCTGTTATTAATTAACATTGGTCATCAATATCTATTTTGAAAGCGCATTAAAAGTTGTATAAAAAGGCTGCATAAATAAATGTAATAACAAGGAACTGTAGATGTTTAAGAAAGAACTGCCGATGCTGGAAAAATCTAACGTAGACAATAAATGCTGGAGAAACTCAGCGGGTGAGGCAGCATCTGTGGAGAGAAGGAATTGGCGACGTTTTGGGTTGAGATCATTCTTCAGACCAGCAACAATAGATGCTGGTTTATTCCAAGGATAGACGCAAAATACTGGAGTAACTCAGTGGGACAGGCAGCATCCCTGGAGAAAATGGTTATGTGACGTTTCGGGTCGGGTCCCTTTTTCAGACTTCACTCAGGCATTTGGGAATAAAGAGGTTTAGAGTGGGTCTGAAGAAGGGTTCCGAGCCAAAATGTCACCTATCCACGCCCTACAGGGATACTGCCTCACCCGTTGAGTTTCTCTAGCCCCTACATAAATAAGTACTCAGTCACAGCCCTTCCCACCCATACGCCCCAACAGCCAATCACCGCCACAAAAATATTTTGTTAAATTTGTAACAGAGAAAAAAATAGTGCGCTTTAACATTGGTGGATGTTTTGAAACTTTAGAGTGATGTTCCAAAGCAGATTTTAAAAAGTGGTTTAGGATTCTTCCATAAGCAGAGACAACAGAATGAATTGGCACATGTTAAAGCATAGTAAGTAATATTGTTCATCTTAACATGCACGGGATGTGGATAAGTTCCTGCTTCTCATTGATTTCCAGGAGCTCCTGAAGTACAATGCACACATGTTAATCTTGGATGGGGAAAGGAGAGCTATTTTTGTTCCTCCCCTTACAATAGTAATTGCATTTCCTCATATGCCACCAGCCATAAAGCAGAGTGGCCACACCCTGAGGTCATGTAGTTGCTATATCAAATGTAGGAAGGAACCTGTAGATGATGGTGTCTACCGAAGATACCTGTAGATACAAAACCGGAGTAACTCAACAGATTATGCAGCATTTTTGGAAAAAATCAATGGGTCGGTCTGAAGAAGCACCCCAACCCGAAATATCACCCATCATTTTTCTCCAGAGATGCTGCCTGACCCGCTGAGTTATTCCAGCACTTTATGTCTATCTTCTAGATGCTATATCATTAGTAGTCTGTCTTTCTATTTGATGAATTGGTATACTGATACAAACAATAAAGTCCTTGAATTAACAGATTTAATTAATTTCAGTATGCGTACAGAGCCAACAGTTATTGCTCATTTTTGTGCCTCTTTGTAGTTTAGAGTTGTTGTTAATTGTGATATGCTGGTTATAGTTTCACTGCAGTTAAGTGATTTGCTAGGGAACATAAGAACTAACGACATTGTTGTGGAAATAAGAACTGCAGATATAGGTTTATTAAAAAAAAGCACAAAGTGCTGGAGTGAGTTAGGCAGCAACCCTGGAGAACATGGATAGATGACGTTTCAAGTCGGGACCTTTCTTCAGACTCTGCAACTGGAGTTGGAAATAAAAAGGGGAAAAAGAGAGTCGAAGGCTGGCAGGGAGAGTCCCAGAGGAGGAGGAATGTTGGAGATGGGGGAAGGGATCATCACTGGTCGGGGAGGATTCCTTATCATAGCAACAGGCCCAGATCATGGCGGACCCGGAACCTATTGTGTTTGATAAAGGGTCCTGACCTGAAACCTCGCCTGTCCATGCTCTCTAGAGATGCTGCCTGACCTGCTGAGTTAATGCTTTTTGTTGTGGAGCAAGTTTAGAGCAGTAGCAAACTAATTGAGTTTTTGCAATTCATTAATTTTGTGTATCATTTTTTTTCTGATACCAGCAACTTATCCCCAGATTCACATTATTTTTTTGATCTACAGAGAGAGGTGATTTGAACTTCATATAGTTGTTTCAAATGGTCCTTTCCAGACCTTTAAGCCAATGCCAGTAGTATGCAGTTCATCAAAAAAAATTGTTGAAAAAAAGTTTACTCAACTCCTCTTGTTATGAAGGCCAACATGCCATTCGCTTTCTTCACTGCCTGCTGTACCTGAATGCATACTTTCATTGACTGATGAACAAAGACTCCCAGATCCCATTGTACTTCCCCTTTTCCCAACTTGACTTCATTTAGATAATAATCTGCCTTCCTGTTTTTGCTACCAAAGTGGATAACCTCACATTTATCCACATTAAACTGCATCTGCCATGCATCTGCCCAGTCACACAACCTGTCCAAGTCACCCTGCATTCTCATAACAACCTCCTCACAGTTTACACTGCCACCCAGCTTTGTGTCATCTGCAAATTTGCTAATGTTACATTGAATCCCTTCATCTAAATCATTGATGTATATTGTAAATAGCTGCGGTCACAGCACCGAGCCTTGCGGTACCCCGCTAGTCACTACCTGTATTTTGAAAAGGACCCGTTATTTCCTACTCTTTGTTTCCTGTCTGCAGAGCCATGGATGGTGCCAGCAAAGTGTTATAGTTTGACCAATGATGTTGTATTTTAAATGCAGATAAAGGGTTTGAGAAGATGTGAGAACTTTAAGGTTAAAATGTGGGTGTAACTGAGAATATACTAATTCAAGTATAAAATGAATATTTCATAGAGGTCTTCATAATGGACAAGAACTTTAAAACACCATCTAGTCTAAATGGCACAATAAAACACAAGGTAAATGCTGCCTATTCTTGTGAATTTCAACAATGCCTAGCCTCTGGAGTTGAATTGCTGAATCATGCATGAAAACAATTTGCATTTATGACATTTTATCATGATATCCTCACCAAAATCAATTTGAGTCCAACATACTCCTCTAAATCATTCTATGCCAACAACGGTGGCACAGCAGTAGAGTTGCTGCCTTACAGCGCCAGTGATCCTTGTACGATCTGGACTTAGGGTCCTGTCTTGTGATTGCGTGGTTTTTCTCCAGGTGTTCGGGTTTCCTCCCACATTCCAAAGATGTACATGTTTGTAGGTTAATTAGCTTTGGTTTAAATTGTCCCCAGTGTGTAGGATAGTGCTTGTGCATGGGGATTGCTAGTCGATGCAGACTTGGTGGGGAAGAAGGACCTGTTTCCACACTGAATCTCTAAACTAAAACTAAACTAAACTAAATCTCAGGGAGGGATCTATGATTGCCCAGCATCCCTCCAATGTTGACATCCTCACCTTGATCCACACTTCTCCAACACGCTCACCCTGACCTCTGCAACCCAAATGTGCTCATCTTGATCATTGCAAAGCCCACCATTGCAAAGTCCTTCCTGATCCATACACTTCCAACTCTCGCACCTAATGTTCTCACCATGATCATTGGAATCCCACCCATTGATCAGAACAATTCCATAGTCATCACCTTGGCCAGTATAATTCTACTCTGCTCCACCCACTCTTGACATCTGCACTGTCAACCTTACCTGGATATATTGTAATTCAATCTCCAAATTCTCGCTCTTACAAATCCAATTCCAATGTTCGCACTCTGTGAATACAATCCCAACAGCCAACAGGATAATATGAACAGAGGGAATTTAGATAAGCTTGTGTAAGCTTGTATAGTGTCATGGCATGAGGGGTGACTTCATTGAAACTTACTGAATCTATTGAAACTAGTGAAAGGCCTGGATAGAGTAGATGTGGAGAGGATGCTTCCACTTGTGGGAGATTTAGGACCAGAGGCCATAGCCTCAGAATTAAAGGACGTACCCTCAGAAAGGAGATGTGTGTGAATCTGTGGAATTCATTGCCACAGATGGCTATGGAAGCCTGGCCAATGGATATTATTAAGCTTGAGATTGACAGATTCTTGATTAGTACGGATATCAGGGGTTATGGGGAGAAGGCATGAGAATGGGGTTTAAGAAGGAAAGATAGATCAGCCATGATTGAAGATGGAGTAGACTTGATCAGCCAATTGGCCTAATTATGTTCCTACAACTTATGAACTTATGAAGAATTCACACTTGGGTGATTAATGAATCAAGTGTTTGGGTATAGAGTGCGGTGAGCTGGCTTGATCAACAAAATTGCCTTTTCTCATTACAATTATTCTTATATTAGTCACATTATAATTGGATATTGCCAAGCAATTCGCTAACTCTCAGGATAGTATTCCAGCACTTGTTGCCCTTAATGGCAACCACTATTGATCTTAATGTGATTCTGTCCCAAAAGGCCTGTTACAACATGGTTTAATGCATGTGTCAACTTGAAATCCGTTCAAAGGGATACAGTGTTAATTAGATTTGTGAAAAAGATACAATAAAACTGTTTAATACTCAGTAAAATGTTAATGAAATCCCCAGGAGAATAAGCATTTGATGAGTTAATTATTTATCTCATCATTAATACATGGTCAAGCCAGAAAGAGCAAAAATAGGATGCAGCCATAATAGTAAATCCCAGCAAACAAGCAGCAGTCCATTAAATATCAAACTCTTAATAAATTTGATGATATTGATTATAATTTTCAGGAGACCACCAACCTGTTCCTGGCTATGTTCCTCGTTTGCTCTGGTCACCGTAACACTGTGACTGCTGTTGTATCATTTTAATGGATATAAGATGGCGTATCAATTTACTAGTAGAGTAAATGGCAAAGCCATATTAAACATATTCCATCATGCAATTACCCTGAGAGAGGAAAAAAAATCAAAGGAGATTATCCTAACTTTTAATAATTGTCCAAAATTTCATCAGCGAACCATTTTACATCTCACACTATTATCTTCACACAAAATTATAATCACCCACATAACTCAAAACCTTCTAAATTTCAAACATAAATTTAATTGTGCAATAATACAAAGAAATCTCTGAACTTATTGGATTAATTAGAAAGTTAAATAAATTCTTTGGCATGCGTAGAACTTTGATTCGTGATATTATTATAACAATTTACTTTCAGAATTACATTGGATAGTTCTTCACCAACACCTCACCAAAGTACTTACAATAACAGTTTGGATTGATATATATTATATTCCAATATTTCAATAATACTTAGTCAAGCAGGAGAAATTGTTGTTTCATTGGGAACACTTTCCAAACTGTGTCAGAACATTTCTGATGTGAATCCTATTGAAAAGATTGAGTATACTGTATAAAACTGAAAAATAAAATGTTGGAAACACACAGCATCAAGGGAGTGGATGTGCAAATTACACGGAGTACAAGTACCTTGGAATTACCTGGACAGTAAACTGGTCTAGTCCAGGAACACTGAGGCATTCTATAAGAAGAGACAGAGCTATATTTACTTTCTGAGGAGGCTCTACTCTTTCAACGTCTGCAGTAAGATGCTGCAAATGTTCTATCAATTGGCGGTGGCCAGTGCCATCTTCTGCGCTAGGGTAACAGGGCGAAGGCCACGAACATCAAGGGAATCAACAAGCTCATCAGGAAGGTTGGCTCCATCCTGGGAGTGGAGTTGCATTAATTGGAGGTGGTCTTGGAGGGGAAGATGCTCCTCAAACTGCAGAGCATCTTGGACAATACTGGTCACTCCCTCCAGGACAATACTGGTCAACCTGAGGAGCACCTTCAGCAACTTCACTGTACCATCATGCCAACCACAGTGTTCAGATTCAGGCTAAAGGCAGTAATGTTTAGTGCAAGACAGATTGAGTCCCCTCAGATTCCCACTAATAGAAACATAGAAACATAGAAAATAGGTGCAGGAGGAGGCCATTCGGCCCTTCGAGCCAGCACCTCCACTAGCCCCTAGAGCTCTATCTCAGATAGAAAATGACCCACTATTAAAATAATAAAATATTATTACTATTAAATATTTAAATAAGGCATCGGCCTTCTTTGTTAGTTCAAGTTAAGTTTTTTTACATATTTGTTTTTAATTTATTTGCAATAGTTTAATGTAATTCCACTTAGAGTTATCAGAGCCAATTAAAGTTAGGGAAAGTATCTTTAGCTGTGACAACCTGTTAATGGCCATCAAGATGGTGTCCAATTCCCCTTGCTTGGCTACCTGGGCTCAGCTGCCATTTGCCGTCTGCACCATTTCCTGGTTGAGTGATGTGTACAATAGAACTGCAGATGCTAGTTTAAATCGAAGGTAGAAACTAAATGCTGGAGTAACTCAGCGGGACAGGCATCATCTCTGGAGAGAAGGAATGGGTGACCTTTCAGGTCAAGACCCTTCTTCATACTGGTTGAGTGATGACAGGAAGGCCCCAAACCAATAGATACTGGGGGTGCCGTAGCAGGTAGTTGCTTCTAAAGGATCAGATTGCAGGATGCATACAGATGATAAGTCAGATCAAGCACAATCTTGAACAGTTGTATTCTAATATTAGCCACAGAAAAAGACACAAAGTGCTGGAGTAACTTAGCAAGCCAGGCAGAATCTAGGAGAACATGGATAAACGAGGTTTTGGGTCAGGGACCCTTCTGCAGACTAATCAGTCAGGCAGCATTTCTGGAGAACATGGATAGGTAATATTTCAGGTCGAGACCCTTTTTCAGAGTTCACAAACCTGAAATGTCACCCATCCATGTTCTCTGGAGATGCTGCCTGACCCGCCGAGTTACTCTAGCACTTTGTGCATTTTTTTGTAAACCAGTTTCTGCAGGTCCTTGTGTCTACTATTAGCCATGACTCAGTTCATAGTAATCTAGTCTTTGAATCAGGAGGTGGTGATTTCAAGCCCTACAATGGAGTGACCACAGAATTTGTGCGCTGAGACTAATACCAAGGGACACCTATCAAAGGTGCTGCCATTTGAATGGGACATTAAACTGAGATCCACCTGCTCTCAGGGGAACATGACACTATTTTGAAGAAGATCACCAGGGATATCCCCTGTATCTCAGCCAACATTTATTCCCATACATTAATGAAATACCTATTGATTTTCATATTGTTGCTGTGCCAGCTTGCTGTGTGCAAATTGGCTACGATGTTTCTTTAATAACAATATCATAAGTACTTTGACTGTAAAACACAGTGGGTGGCTGTGAAAAGTGGTGCATAAATTCATGTCATTCTTTCCTTTAGTGAAAGAGATTCTTGTCTCCATCAGCAACTTCAACTTAGTGTCAGTTCGATTCACTCGGTATTATTGTCTTGTCTGAGTCAGAAAAATCATCGGCTGCAGCTTATATCTGTGGCCACTGGAGAATTGGATGGAAAACATAAGTTGACACTTCACTGTAGACTCAAGAAAATGTTGCACTTTCAGGTGAAATGTTAAACAAAGCTTGCATATGTTTGTTCAGCTGGATGGAAAAGAAAATCCCACGGCATTATTGAGCGAAGATAATTGTAATTCACTGTCTTGGTTAAAAATTTTCAGCACTACCACCAAAAGCAGGTAGTTTTTGCTTAGTTTAGTTTAGTTTAGAGATACAAAGCTGAAACAGGCCCTTCGGCCAACCGAGTCCGCACCGACCAGAAATCACCCATACACTAACACTATACTATACACACTAGGGACAATTTACAATTTTACCGAAGCCAATTAACCAACAAACCTGCACGTCTTTGGAGTGTGGGAGGAAACCAGAGCACCCGGAGAAAACCCACGCGGTCACAGGGAGAACGTATAAACTCCATACAGACAGCACCCATAGTCAGGGTCAAACCCGGGTCTCTGGCGCTGTAAGGCAGCATCACCACCGCTGTGTCATTGTGCCGCCCCTAAGCTATATAAGCTCAAAAATAACACTTTTACTATAAAACTAGACCAAGTGGAACCCGTTGGGTCCCAAGTTCACACGGGAGGGCTGGTCCCCTGACGCAATATTCCACCTCTCCACCAATTCTAATATTGGTGGCCAGTGGGGGGGCTTTCTGGAGCGCTCATATGGGTTCTTGGGGTGGCAGCTCAGTCCCTCAAGCCTGATGTGCTGACAGCTCACTCACAGCTGGTGGGCTGGCAGTTGACTCATGGCTATTCCTTGAAATTCCATTTCAAGCAGGGTGAAAGGCCATCAAATTCAAATCCATTTTCCTACCATTTCAAGCAGGGTGCAAGACCACCAAATTCAAGTGCAGTTTCTTACCACTTCGAGCAGGATGCAAGACCACCAAATTCAAGTGCAGTTTCCTACCACTTCAAGCAGGATGCAAGGCCACCCAATTCAAGTGCATTTTCCTACCACTTCAAGCAGGGTGCAAGGCCAATGAATTCAAGTGCAGTTTCATACCACTTCAAGCAGGGTGCAATGCCACCAAATTCAAGTGCAGTTTCATATCACTTCAAGCTAGATCCAAGGCCACCAAATTCATGTGCAGTTTCAGCCCACTTCAAGCAGGGTGCAAGGCCACAAGATTCAAATGCAGCTTCATACCATTTCATGCAGGGTGCAACGCCACCACATTCAAATGAAGTTTCCTACCATTTCAAGCAGGGTGAAACCACCATAAAACCACCATAAAACCACACAAAACACCAAACTCACAGTTCAGTACACATTCAGTGTGTACAGTTTATTCACAGCCCAGACAGAGTCGTGACCTCTCCCTCCTCCATCATGCAGAGACTGAGCCACTCTTACGGGTTTTATAACCCCTTCCCCTCCCACTGGAAAAGGTGTGGCCTTCATGACAGAAGAGAGATTCTCAACATTTTTTAAACACTAGTAACACTTTTATTTTTAATTGATGGGAAGAATCCTCGACACTTGCTGAGCGGAGGGGGGCTGAGTAAGATGGCCAAAAATCACAGCCGTAAGTGGTAGCGTTTCATCTAAAATCAATATACAGTGCAAACAGGAAGTTAGCCAAAGCACCCGAGTCACCATTTGCAGTAGTTCCTTTTCACTTCAAGCCAAAGCACCCGAGCCACCATTTGCAGTAGTGCCTTTTCACTTCAAGCCTAAGCAACCGAGCCACCATTTGAAGTCATGCCTTTTCACTTCAACCCAAACCCCCCAAACAACCATTTGCAGTAGTGCCTTTCCACTTCAACCCAAAGCACCCAATCCACCATTTGCAGTAGAGCCTTTTAACTTCAACCCAAACCCCCCAAACAGACATTTGCAGGCAGTGCCTTTTTACTTCAAACCAACCATATTTTCATTTTCAAACCACATTAAGAGCACTCACAGTTGAGTGGACATGTGTTCAGTGCTATTCAGAGCTCAGAGAGACGTGACCCTCTTGTTCCTCCATCTTGCAGAGACTCAGTGAGGCACAGCACTTCCTGGTTTTATATTCCCTCCCCCTCCCTCCAGCTGGGGCAGCAGAGAGAATGGGGAAGTTGTTAAAACATTAATATCTCTCTGATTTTTCACCGATGGGAAAAAACCTCTGGTCCAGGAAGGCGGATGGGGGCTCTGTGCGAGCTGGCTCAAAATGTCAGCCGTTGGTGGCGGCGTTCTCTCGGAAATCACAGCACAGCGAGTCAAAAGTGGTCAAGATCAGACTTTTAGTAATATAGACAGATATGAAGAGAAACTCTGAGTACACAGTAAGCCACAAAACACTTACAAATTTTAGTTTAGTTTAGTTTATTGTTACCAAGGTACAGTGAAAAGTTTTTTGTTGCATGCTAACCAGTCAGCGGAAAATATACAGTGGAGGGGAGGAGGAGAGGGTGGGCTGAGGAGAGGGTGGGTGGGTGAGGGGGGGAGGGTGGGGAAGGAGGGGTGAGAGAGATGGGAGGAGAGAGAGAGGGGAGGAGAGAGAGGGGGAGAGAGAGGGAGAGAGGGGGGCTGAGAGGGGGAAGGGTAGGGGGAAAGTGGGGAAGGGAGTGGAGAGGGGATGGGGTGGAGGGAAGGGGGTAGGGGAGAGGTGGAGGGGAGGAGGAATGGGGGTGGGGGTGGGAAGGGGTGGGGTGTTGACGTAACTCAGCCTCGTGACGTCCGCAGCCATTGATAATTGCCAGCTGACAACAGCCCTTTAAAGATGCTAAGGCAAGACGCGTTAGCCCAGGAGCGAGCGTTCACAGCAAAGAAGCACCGGCTTCTGACTCTCTGGAAACCCACAGCTGGAATGAGTGCGTAGGGGATGGGAGGAGCGCGCAGGCGGGTGGGGCTTCGCGAGCTGCGCCGGCTGTGAGGAGAACGTTCAGCGGAACTTATGAGGAGAGGTTCAGTGCGTGAGGAGTCGCTGCCCCGAGATCTGTAGAACAAAGACGCTATAGCAGAACGCAGATGTAGAATCTTTATTCTGCAGAACTTTCTCGATCTTTCTGCGCGTTTAATCCACAGCAGCGGGAGGGCGGGGCCAGGACGCAGGTGGGCCTGGATTGGTGGGCATGTGGGCATTATGCCATCAGCAGCTGGTGAGCGGCGTTTATATTTTTAAAATTGAGTTTAAAATGGAGTGGATTTCTGAACTCGTGTTAAATCCCTACCGAAATTGTGTAAATCTCCGCGTTTTTGCGTCTGGTTTTCGAGGAGATACGTTTCACATGCAAAATGACACACACACATCCACACACACATGCACACACAGAGTTTTAAAAGTATACCGATGGTATGGTACTTTATTTGTCACAGGTACCGAGGTACAGTGCAATTCATTTTTTATATGAAATTCATGTATTCATAGGTGTGGGTTATACTTCAGCACACATAACTCCTACAATGAATATTAAAATGAATAGATGATAATTTTAAAATAATTACCAAATCTTGTCGCAAATTGAAAACAAATTTGTTCAATATCCAATTTTTTAGTACCATGTTTGTGTTTGAGTTTAGTTTATTGTCACATGTACTGAGGTACAGTGAAAAGCTTTAGTTGTGTAGTTAGCTGAATGACAAACTATGATTACAATTGAGCCATTAGGGATGTTCAAGGTTGCCAAAACTGGAAGTGTAGTTTCAGTTATTTCCCAGTTAAATGATTAAATGTTTTCATTTCCAAGCTATTTACTTCTAAAGATTTCTATTGTTGTATGCTGTCAAAATCTTCCTTGATAGTGAATTCCTTTATTAAGTCTCTTCCCATACTTTACTGATCATTTTACGAGAATTATCCCAGGAATGATTGTGTTAACATACGATAAGCATTTGCAGGCACTGAGTCTGTACTCGCTGGAGTTTAGAAGGATAAGGGAGGACCTCATCAAAACCTACCGAAAAGTGAAAGGCCTGGATAGAGTGAATGTGGAGAGGATGTTTCCACTAGTGGGTGTGTCTAGGACCAGAGGCCATAGCCCCAGAAAAAAAGGACATATCTTAAGAAAGGAGATGAAAAGGAATTTCTTCAGACAAAGGGTTTTCAATCTATTCAAGTCAAGAGAGTTTATTGTCATGTGTCCCAGATAGGACAATGAAATTCTTGCCAAAGATGGCTCAATTTTCTTGCCAAAGATGGCTGTGGAGCACGTCAATAGATATTTTTAATGTGGAGATTGACAGATTATTGGTTAGTAAGATGTCAAGGGTTATGGGGACAAGGCAGGAGAATGGGGTTGAGAGGAAAAGATAGATCAGCCATGATTGAATGGCGGAGTAGAGTTGATGGGCAAATGTCCTAATTTTGCTCTTAGAACTTATGAACTTATGAACATGATCTAAACACCAACTTCTTTGGTAACTAAATCTGGAATCTAGGGTATTTGCAAATTACAATGTTGTCTCAATTTTGTTTCCAGTTGGCAGTGCTGGAGTTAATCCGTTCTCTTTCGTGTGAACATCAGTGCCACATATACTTCAAGCCCTTGCCACTCCAATATCTAAAGAGGATTTAGGTGCTGCCAGGAGGCCTGTAATCAATGGGTATCTCTACGTGCCACTGAATTAAAAAGCTAGCTGATGCATTTCAAAGAGAAGAGGCAGCCATATTGGGGGCCACATATAGGATGGACCCAGTAAGAGTGTTTGATTTATTTCTCTGAGTGATATTGGTGAACCAGATGCTTGTTTTATGACAACCCAGTGGTTTAGTTGTCACTGCTTCTAGATTTTCTTTATTAATTGAATGTAAATTCCACGTGGGATTTGAACTCTTGTTCCCAGATTAACAGTCCAGGGCTCTGCATATCCAGTCCACCAGCTCTGCCACTGATAATATATCTTTAACAATGAAACATAATATTTTATGTTTCTATTTAAATGAGTGTAGCTCTATGTTTACATTGTGATCCTTAAACAGCACAGAAACAGAAACAGACCATTTGGCCCACCATGTCCACACCAACCACCCCTTTGCACTAATCATACATTAAATATAATAGTAAAATACATAGAGCATAGAACAGTACAGCACAGGATTGACACTCCAGCTCTGATGTCATGAGGCCATGATAAACAAATCTTACCTGCATGCACATATCCCTCCATTTTCTGAAAGCCCATGTGCCTATATAAAAGGCTCTTAAATGCCTTTATCTGATGTGCTTCCGCCACCGTCCGTTTCAACATGTTCCAGGCACCCACCATACTCTGTGGAAAAAAACTTGCCCCGCACAGAAGAAGACTGAAATGCCAGACTTCTAGGGTGGTTATCTCTGGATTGCTTCCATTACCACGTGCTAGTGAGAACAGGAACAGGGAGATGGGGGATCTGAATGTCTGGATGAGGGGCTGGTGCAGTGAGCAAGGATTTAGATTTATAGGAAAATAATTTTAAGATCGTGAAGGGCTTGGGCACACTAGAGGCAGGAAACATGTTCCCGATTTTGGGGGAGTCCAGAACCAGGGGGCCACAGTTTGAGAATAAGGAGTAGGCCATTTAGAACGGAGACGAGGAAACACTTTTTCTCACAGAGCGTGGTGAGTCTGTGGAATTCTCTGCCTCGGTGGAGGCAGGTTCTCTGGATGCTTTCAAGAGAGAGCTAGATAGGGATCTTAAAGATAGCAGAGTCAGGGTATATGGGGAGAAGGCAGGAACGGGGTACTGATTGGGGATGATCAGCCATGATCACATTGAATGGCGGTGCTGGCTCGAAGGGCCAAATGGCCTACTCCTGCATCTATTGTCTATTGTCTATTCTCACCTTAGAATTATGCCCTCTCCTCTTTGACATTTCTACCATGACTGTCTACCCTAGCTATGCCTCTTCCCTCAACCTCAGGTGTTTCAGAGAAAACCATCCATATTTGTCCAACCTCTCCATGTGGTGAATACCCCCTAATCCAAGCAGTATTCTGGTAAACCACACCTCTACCCTTCTTGTAATGGGTTGATCAGAACTGCATGCAATACTCCAAATGCGGTCTAACCACAGGCTTATAGATCTGCATCATGACTTCCTGACGCTTACATTCAATGCCACAACCAATGAATGCAAGTATACCATATGCCTCGCCTATTACATTAGCAATTTTATTATGTATATATTTTGTTTTTCTATGTCTCAGTGCAATCATTAGATAGAAGAGATTCACTAAGACTTTGTCTGGGATGGAGTGTTTCCATCATAAGGAGACTGGAGAGGCTAGGTCTGTTTTTTCCTGGAGTAGAGAAGACATGATTGAGTAAATAAGATTATGAGGAGTAGAGAAAGGGTAAACTGCAGGAATCATATCCCCATATCAGAGGTCAAAATAAAAACCACCAGTAAAAAGTAAGAGATTTAGAGAGGATCTGGGGTAGACACTGCGAGAAGCTATAATGTACTGTCTCAGGGAGTGGAGGAAGCAGGATCATTGATAAGACTGAGGAGATCTAGATGAGCACTCAACTTGCCTAAGCAAGTGCTGGAAGATGAGATTAATATTGATGGACGTCCATGAGTAAGTGTGGACACGGTGGGCCGAATGTCCTGTTTCCATCATGTATAATTCTATCACCCTATTACAAATTGACAATGGGAAATGTGTTCACTTAAGATTTGTTAGGTGATATTATTGATTAAAGTAAGATTGGATGATTTAATTTGCTCTTTTCCGATGACCACTCTCACAAATGGCAGTTGTGAAATGCTTTCTTTACATGGATCAGTGAGAGTATCTGTCTGTATGGAGTTTGTACATTTTCCCTGTCACTACGTGAGTTTTCTCCGGGTGTGCCAGTTTACTCCCACACTACAAAGTTTAGAGTGATATGGGCAAGTAGCATGCAAATGGGATCAGCTCAGGTATACACTTTAGATGGCATGGATAAGTTGGGCCGAAGGGCCATTTGCATGTTATATAAACCTATAACTCTTATAATTCCATAAATGAAGATGTTCTATAAAGCAAGTATGTCCAATAGAGATAAAAGCAGCCAAAGCTTTTTGACTATCGTCATTTTTACTAGTAATAAGGGAATACCTGCTAAATGTATTTGTTGATTTCAAATCTTTGAGCTCCGCTGGTGTTTTATGAACTTATTTTATTACTATCGCACCTAGTTGCTCTTTCTGTTGATTAACTAGCTGGAAATGGCAATGGCCATTGTTAATTGCTAATACCAAGTTAATGAATTCAGCACCGCATTTACCAACATGACAAACATTGAGCTGAGGTTTGCTGGAAATTATTGTTTTATATTGAACAGTTAAATGGTTTTCAATGCATTGATTTATCTTGAATGTCCAAGGAAATGACAGAGATCTTAGAAAAATATATGCTGAGCTCAAGAGAAGCCTGGTCATGTTTTGAGACATAATTTCAGACATTGGCCCTTGTCTATGGAATGGATGTGCTACAATGTACTCTGCTAAGAATTATATTCTGCACTCTGGATCTTCGCCTTTGCTCTATCAATTGTATTTGAGTTTGCCTTGATTGCATTTATGTATGGTATATCTGATCTGTTTGGAAAGCATGCAAAACAAAGCTTTTCAGTGTATCTTGACACACATGACAATAATAAATCTAAACCTAAACATAGGAATGGGCTGAATTTGAGCTGTCATTAAAGAAGTATAACTGAGATATTAATTTTCACAGTTTGTCTTAATTTTAGTAGGACATTAAATAGTCTCCCTGGAAATGCTTTATGTGAAGAGGTCACAATAGCTGGCAAGTTGTCCAGTTAGCAACATCCATTGTAAAACAAGTGTAGATTGTCATTCATTGGAAAGGACCATTCAACCCAGAATGTATTAATTGTGACAGTTATTTCATGTCTCTTGTACTGTTGAGTTCAGCTGCCTCCAATGGCAATTCAAAGTGATGACGCTGTCAATATTCACCGCTTATAAATAGGTTATCCTGGAAGAGATAAAATCAAGAGAAATGGACTAATGCATATACATACACAAGAAAGCATGATCAAGCTACTAAAACCTTGCCTGAACAAACACTATCTGCTTAGAATTGTAAAATCAAAGAACTTCAGTTGCTGGTTGACAGAAAAGGACACAAACTGCTGGAGTAACTTAATGGGTAGTGCAGCATCTCTGGTGAACATGGAGATATTATGTTTTGGGTTAACATCCTTCTTCAGACCCTTCTATTTGCTTAGATATTAGCATACAAATGTTGGTCATTTCAGCTCTGCCTACAACCCAAACAATAATTTAATTTAAAAAAAACCAATTAGTCAACATAATAGACAGGAAATAATTGTGGAAACTTCATGGAAGAATGCAGTGCAACATACAGTGCCCTCCATAATGTTTGGGACAAACACCCATCATTTATTTATTTGCCTCTGTACTCCACAATTTGAGATTTGTAATAGAAAAAAATCACATGGGGTTAAAGTGCACATTGTCAGATTTTAATAAATGCCATTTTTATACATTTTGGTTTCACCATGTAGAAATTACAGCAGTGTTTACACATAGTCCCCCCATTTTAGGCCACTGCAATGTTTGGGACATGTGGCTTCACAGGTGTTTGTATTTGCTCAGGTGAGTAATAATTGTCTCCTTAATGCAGGTATAAGAGAGCTCTCAGTCTTTCCTCCAGTCTTTCCATCACTTTTGGAAACTTTTATTGCTGTTTATCAACATGAGGACCAAAGTTATGCCAATGAAAGTCAAAGAAGCCATTATGAGACTGAGAAACAAGAATAAAACTGTTAGACATCAACCAATCCTTAGGCTTACCAAAATCAACTGTTTGCAATATCATTAAGAAGAAAGAGAGCACTGGTGAGCTTACTAATCATGAAGGGACTGGCAGGACAAGGAAGACCTCCACAGCTCCGCAGAATTCTCTCTATAATAAAGAAAAAACCCCAAACACCTGTCCGACAGATCAGAAACACTCTTCAGGAGTCAGGTTTGAATTTGTCAATGACCACTATCCGCAGAAGACTTAATGAACAGAAAAACAGAGGCTACACTGCAAGATGCAGACCACTGGTTAGTCACAAAAATAGGATGGACAGGTTACAGTTTGCTAAGAAATACTTAAAAGAGCAACCACAGTTCTAGAAAAAGATCTTATGGACAGATGAGACGAAGATTAACTTATATCGGAGTGATGGCAAGAGCAAAGTATGGAGGAGAGAAGGAACTGCCTAAGATCCAAAGCATACCACCTCATCTGTGAAACACGGTGGTGGGGGTGTTATGGCCTGGGCATGTATAGCTGCTGAAGGTACTGGCTCACTTATCTTCATTGATGATACAACTGCTGATGGTGGTAGCATAATGAATTCTGAAGTGTATAGACACATCCTATCTGCTCACGTTCAAACAAATACCTCAAAACTCATTGGCCAGTGGTTCTACAGCATGACAATGATCCCAAACGTACTCCTAAAGCAACAAAGGAGTTTTTCAAAGCTAAAAAATAGTAAATTCTTGAGTGGCCAAGTCAATCACCCGATCTGAACCCAATTGAGCATGCCTTTTATATGTTGAAGAGTAAACTGAAGGGGACTAGCCCCCAAAACAAGCGTAAACTAAAGATGGCTGCAATACAGGCCTGGCAGAGCTTCACCAGAGAAGACATCCAGCAACTGGTGATGTCCATGAATCGCAGACTTCAAGCAGTCATTGCATGCAAAGGATATGCAACAAAATACTAAACATGATTACTTTCATTTACATGACATTGCTGTGTCCCAAACATTATGGTGCCCTGAAATGGGGGGGACTATGTGTAAACACTGCTGTAATTGCTACATGGTGCAACCAAAATGTATAAAAATGGCATTTATTAAAATCGGGCAATGTGCACTTTAACCACGTGTGATTTTTTTCTATTACAAATCTCAAATTGTGGAGTACAGAGGCAAATAAATAAATGATGGGTCTTTGTCCCAAACATTATGGAGGGCACTGTAGTAACCATTTAGAAAACAAATCGCCGCCTACACTTCATTACTGTAATAAAGTTATTACAATAGGACCCTGCTTATCCTTTCATTACCAGCTATGGTCGAGCTGCTGCCTCACAGCGCCAGATACCCGAGTTCAATCCTGACCAGGGGAGCTGTCTGTACAGTACAGAGTTCATACGTCTCCCTGTGACCAAGTGTTTTTTCTCCGGGTGCTCTGGTTACCCCCACACTCCAAAGACATGAAGGTTTGTAGGTTAATTGGCTTTTGTATATTGTCCCCAGTGTGTGGGATAGTGCCCGTGCACAGGTGATCGCTGGTCGGCACGAACTTGGTGATCCAAAGGACCTGTTTCCATGCTGTATCTCTAAAGTCTAAAGTAAAGTGTTTTAAAAGGATTTCCCTCTAAATTTATTAACTGCGTGAGCTAAATTTGAGGATGGGAATGTAAAATATCTAACATAGGACGTGGGAAAACATCCAAATACATTACCATGAAACTTGCAGAGTTTTTAGTGTTAACGGATGCCAGACTAGTTGGGCTTTTCTGGGTGAATAGGATTCTTTAACCATGAAATTGTATCATTATTGCAGTGGTTTAATATTCAACTATTTCAATTATTAATAGAATGTTCAATTATTAAAAGAATCAGATGGCACAGCTGTAGATCTTTCATCGGATAGAATGGAAGCTGAATATTACCCAGATCTGTAATAAAACCTTTTAAAAAAAATCTCCAATTCTCAATGTCACCACAAATTTATATTTCGCGTGTTTTGTTCAATTACTAGGATTAACTGTAGTTGTGGAGCTTTGCCTTTCGCAACAGTCTTGAAGGATTGGTAGGTTTTGAGATCTTTGATGACTTCAAAACACATCTTTTGAAGCTGAACTCAGCTCCATTACAAAGCAAAGCTCTTATCAGATCATATATTTGTGTTGCTTGCTCGCATACTAGCAGCTCTCGAAAATTAGACATAATGCAAAGATTTCTTTTAAATACGTTTCACGCCTTTTATACAATTAGACAGCACGTGGGCACTTGCTGTGTGTGTGTTTACTGCTCCATATCTTCGGCATCTACTTTGATGTGCGATGGTGGAAAGCAAACTCGTTTCTCGCATTGCCTTCCTCCTGGGTCTTCATGGAGCTTAGCAGCTGAGTCCGGTCTTTGAGTCACAGCCTAATTTAAAGGCAGATGCTGCAGCTGCTGCTGTCATTTCAGCTGATTCTTTCCTTTGATGTCGGCTTGGAATACTTGGTATTGCTACAGTTCAACAACCCCCTCTATTCTGAACTGTAGAACATTAAAAACCTTTCCATTACAGCATCATTTTTGCCACTAGCACACTGCCTGCCAATTGCTAAAATGAAAGCTTTGATAGGGAAATAACAGAAATGAATTATTTGTGTTGCTTCCCTAGTTAATTAATCATTTATCTGCACGCACGAGTGGCTTTATTAATGCAGAGTATTTTGCTAGGTCTAATGATAGAATGAAGCATCTTTAGATTTCCTGCAGTGCAGTCCAGTACCTGGTTTCAATACATGTTGCATTGTTTTAAAGAATACTTAACATCTCCAGCTTGGGTGCTGTCTGGTGTTAACTACACTAGTCTTCAAAAGCAGATAAAATTCACATAATGGTTGATCCAAAATGCTGTTCAAAGCATTGTGCATTTTCATAATTAATTTGTAAATTAGGTTAAGTTAAAGAATGCCTTTGAGTCTAAAGCAAACTAGACCAAGTGCAGACCCGTTGGGTCTGCTCTCCCAATGCAATATTGCAGCACTCACCCGCTCCCCCAACGCAACCCGTTTGGCTTTTTTAAAACTTAAATCATGAATAACCTAAAGGGGTGGGAGGGGGCTGGGGTGTGGCACTCGGCAGCATGAGAGCAGTGATTTGTGCACTGGAGGGGGGTGGGGGTGGGGGTAGGGGGGGAGGTGGGGGGGTGGGGGCAGGTAGGACAGGGGGGAGGAGGGGGTGGGAGGGAGGCAGCGAGCGGGGCGGAGTCGAGGCCAGCCAGTGGGGCCGAGGCCAGAGAGCAGGGCGGAGCCGATGCCAGCGAACGGGGCCGATGTCAACGTGTGGGGCGGAGACGAGGCCAGCGAGCAAGGCATAGCCAAGGCCAGCGAGCGGGGCCGAGAAAGTGAATAAAAGCTAGATTCTTCTTTGTTTAATAACTGCAAGATATATTAAAATAAACGTTATCTTTAACGATGGCGAAAATGAAGCAGTCAGAATCATGCGTTGCAGAAGTGGATGTTGAGTCAACCTCAAGCAACGCAAAGGTGACGGTTGGGGAGCACCTGTTTCTGAAATGAGGCGTTATGACGTCACTGGAAGCTCGTGTTTTAAAAGTTAGTTTTGGCTATCCTATGTGATTGGACGTCTGTGAGTGGCATTGTGACATCATCATTTGAAGCTGCTGTGAAAAAGCTCTCTGTGAGAAGCGGTGTTTGCCTTTTTAAAATTTCAATGATTAATAACTTCGGAAATATAGGTGGGAGTGCGACGGGAAGATGTTTATCGCTACCACGGGAAAATGTGAGTAGGATATGTGAAAATGGGAAGGCTGGGGCCTAGTGTTTGGAAGAAGATAGGAATTAATCAGATTCACACACACACACACACACACACACACACACACACACACACACACACGCACACACGCGCACACACGCACACACGCACACACGCGCACACACACACACACACACACACACACACACACACACACACACACACACACACACACACACACACACACACACACACACACACACACACACATCACGGGCACTAACAACCGAAGACTTTTAATTATATAGAGATATTCTTGATGTTTAAGGAATCAAAATATCACATTTAATTTATTAATGCTGTTAGTTATATTTCCTCTCTGATCGGTAAGTAAAATCAATTTTCCTTTCCCCTCTTCCTCCTACATCAATTTCCTTGCCCAATATATTTTCTTACTGTGAATCTGCGATTTTAAAGATCATTGCTGGTTGTAAGATGGTTGATTAAGCTGGGGCCCTTTTCCAGTTTAATAGGTGGCCGATGTTGGCAATCTGCTTGTACACAAGTGGATTGGCAAAATCAAGTAAGAAACATGGCATTGACCTACAACTTAAAGAGGGGAATAGAATGGACTGGAGTCTCATTCAAGAGTATGTCACCAATGTTATCAAAGGTACACTTAAATACAGCTTCTGCTTCATAGCCCAATTGTAATGAGTGAATTACATGTCACAGATGGAATGGTTGCAGCATGGAACAAGACCATCCGGGTTGTTGAATCTGTATCAGTTCTATATAAGTAAAACAAAGAACAGAAATTGATGGAAACACTGAGAGGATAACAACACTTACCAACTTCTGCAGATGCACTGTAGAAAGTAATCTATTGGGATCCATCACAGCTTGGTTTGGGAACAGTTCTGCCCAAAAGTACAAAAAATTGCTGAGAGTTGTGGATGTAGCCCAGTCCATCACACAGACCAGCCTCCCCACCATTGACTCTAAAGCAATCATGCTGTAATACTGGTATTACACTCTGGCATTTTTCTCTTTGCACTACCTGTTGTACTTGTGCATGTGGTAATTGTACTCATGTACAGTATGATTCAATTTGACTGGATGGCATGCAAACAAAAGCTTTCGCTGTATCTCAGTCTATGTGACAACAATAATAAACCAAACCTAGGCAACTTTGGTGGAAAGAGGGACAGAATTAACTTACTGTCCCATTATCCCATTACCCAAATGGCTTATTTTTTAGTTTTTATCGTTTTCTATAATAGTGTTAAACCTAATGAAGTTATGATTGTTTTTTTCCTGGCTATTCCTCCATTGATACTTGGACCACCTGACCTGACATATCCCAGGAATGCCACCCTACTGGTTAGGCCAGAAATATGTTGATCAAGGTTCTTTTGAACATACTTCAGAAATCCCACCCCACCATCTCCCTTAAGCTATCCCAGTCTATATTTAGATAGTTGAAGTCCTCCATTTTCACTACTGAATAGCTTCTGCACGTCCCTGAAAATTACCTGCAAATCTACCTCTCAATATTCTTCATACTTGTTGTCGACCTGTAGAGGTAATGATTCCAAATCTCTTTTGTAACTCTGTAAAATTAAACTGAGGACCTCATCTCTTTGTCTACCCATCTCATTGATTACAGCTTGGACTACACTCTCTGACAAATCATCCCCTCTCTCTCCAGAATGTTCTGCAAGGTTCATTGAAATTCCTTAACAATATCTGCTACCCTAAGTATAGATAACCTTGGATAACCCCTATTGGGCAATCCCAATAGCCTTTGCTGTCTTGACCTTTCACCCCTATCTTCTTGCAACTCAGCCAGCTGTGGTTCTATAACCTTAGTTCTCGCTGCAATCCTCAAGGAAAAACTCTGTCCCTCAATATTCAGAAAAAAACTCTGTCCCTCATGGTCAGTAGACAAGGTGGTCCCTGGGGTTTCTTGATGCTGATATAAAATGAACTGGTGATATGGGCTGTGAGGAGGGTCGTAGAGTCATGGTGCCATACATCACAGAAAAAGGCCCTTCAGCCCAATTTTCCCATGCTGCCAAGATGCCCCGTCTACACTAGTCCCATCTGCACTTGTTAGGCCCCTAACTTTTAGTTTATATATTTTTAGTTTAGAGAAACAGTGTGGAAACCACCCGTCGGTCCTCTAAGCTGACCACCAGTCATCCCATACACCAGCACTATCCTACACTCTAGGGACAATTTACAATTATTTACTAAAGCCAATTAACCTACAAACCTTATATTTAAGGAGGAACTGCAGATGCTGGAAAATCGAAGATAGACAAAAATGCTGGAGAAACTCAGTGGGTGAGGCAGCATCTATGGAGTCTTTGGAATGTGGATGGAAACCGGAGCACTTGGAGAAAGCCCATGTGGTCACAGGGAGAACGTACAAACTCTGTATAGATAGCACCTGGTCAGGATCAAACCTGGGTCTCTTATGCTGTAAGAGAGCAACTCTACCGCTGTGCCACTGTGCTGCCCTAAATAGGATATCTCTCTAAACCTTTCCTATCCAAATATCTTTTACATGTTGTTATAGCTTGTACTGTATACCTTCCCTGCAGTGTACCGAGAACCTTTGAAGAACAGGTTAAGTCAGAGGACAGAGTTTGACAGAAATTTTATAATGTGGAAAACTGCAACATAATTCTCCACTATGGAAAAATGTAGAAAGGCAAAGGATTTTACTAAATGGTGGGAAATTGAAAGGTGTTGGTGTTTCGAGAGACCTGGGTGAACTTGTATATACATCACTGGGAGTTAATACACAGGTCTGGCAGTCAATTAGGAAGGTTAATGTTGTGTCTGGTCTCTCGACCTACTTATGATAGAGAAATTGCAACAAAGGTTCTCGGTTGATTGCCGTGATGGTGGATTTGACAAAGAACAAAGGACAAAGGTACTCCGGTTTCCTCCCACACTCCAAAGATGTACAGGTTTGTACGTTTCAAGTTTCAAGTCAGTTAATTGGTTTTGGTAAAATTGTAAAATGTACTTAGTACAGGGTGATCGCTGGTTGGCATGGACTCAGTGGGTGCTAACTCGTTCCAATAATCTTCCAGGTCGCAATTCAGTCTTTCCTGTGTTGGCTTTGCAAACTAGTAAATTGAAATTATGGCTCTTACTAAGTAATTACCTTTGGGGTGAAACAAATGCCATAGAAGTCAGAGGTAGACAAAAATGCTGGAGAAACTCAGCAGGTGAGGCAGCATCTATGGAGTGAAGTAATAGGTGACGTTTCGAGTCCAGACCTTTCTTCAGACTGATGGCACCCTTGACCCAAAACATCACCTACTCCTTCGCTCCATAGATGCTGCCTCACCCGCTGAGTTTCTCCAGCATTTTTGTCGAAGAGTTTCAGCCCGAAACATTGCCTATTTCCTTTGCTCCATAGATGCTGCCTCACTCGCTGAGTTTCTCCAGCATTTTTGCCTACCTTTGATTTTCCAGCATCTGCAGTTCCTTATTAAACAATAGAAGTCAGAGGTAATGTTTTAATCCCACGGTGTTCTTTCGGCAATTTTTACTACTGATATGATTACATATCCTCTGATTTGGGAGAATGATAAATCATATGAGTTATGAATCAGGCTGTTCATCAATGCAGTCAGATTCACACTTGGTGCCCCTAGAACTTGTAGCTTTGAGCCAACTATTTGAAATCACATAGTTTACTCTGGAAGCACTCAGGTTAATAAAACAACCATACGGTGGGTTATAAGTAACATGTGACTTCTCAGTTGACAAAATTATCTATAGAAACCTCACTGACATATTTTTATGAATGAAAACCAAATACAGACTGCATGTTATCTCCAAGCTTGGATGCATTAAAATCTAATATGAAATTTATAGCTTTACATTTGGAATCGATAATAAGTAGTCATGGATATGGGGCACAAAGAATTCCAGAACAAAACAATATAAATTAGGTAGGTGGACATCTTTATTAAAATAGTGGCAAAAATATTGTCATACTTGTTATTGGAAAGTGAAATCTCAATTACTTATCAATATCATTAATGTGTAATAGGTTATGACAGGCCTAGCATAAAGAAATGAATGTTGAGCAGGTTAAAGTAGGCAGACTAGATTTCTTTATAAAGTGAGCTAAACCATATTCTTAAACCACCATTTATTCAATCTGTGCAATCATCTAAGGGAAGGTCATCAGGTCATAAGTGACAGGAACAGAATTTGGTCATTCGGCCCATCAAGTCTATTCCGCTATTCAATCTTGGCTGATCTACAGTATCTCTCCCTCCTAACCCCATTACCCTGCCTTCTCCCCATAACCCCTGACTCCCAAGCACTTCTTATGATAAAATTGACACATTCATCCAAATGCAATGGGTGTACTTTTGCAGCTCTAGGATAAGAGCACATTTTGAATGAGATTGAAAGGATGAAATTCTTTACCTTCAAGGATAAAGAAATTAGAAATCAGAAATCAATACATGTGAACACTGAGCACTGACTTGTTTGCCTTACCACTGGTGATGAGCCTTCCACACATTTCCAGTTACTATATCAATTCCATATCTGTCTATTTTTGGGTGCATACATAAAGGTTTTAGAAAAAAAACTCTGGCATAATTTGTAAGTGTCACTGGACTGTAGAGTTGGTTGTAATCTTGCTGCTTTTATTACTTCTGAGAGTATAGTGCTGGAGACTGGAGTCAATCAATTCTTAGGAGTTGTTTGGTAAGTTGTCATCTGGTTTGTGGTGGCAGAGTGAGGAAAGTGGGCCTAAATTGGCAGGCACATGTGTATCTTTGCACTCCTGGAACAGTATCTTGACTTTAAAATAAGAATGTATATCCTGCATAGATCAACCGTCACAGAAGCAAACCACATGCTCTGGCATAGCGGTTGCCAAACGGAAAATGCAAGACAGTGGCAATTTGTTCAAAAGCATTGTCATATCGTGCAGATGTTAGTCAGACGGCAGTATTGCTTTTCGCAGCAATGGTGATATTCCGCTACAGCCGTGACACTGCCTGCAGTCACACACGGTGAATAATTATTGTTGCCAGCACCAAATTCACGGACATTGGGGTGGGGGAGGGAGAAAACAGGCATGGAATATGGCAATCAGCCAAGTCATAACTGCTTCATTAAAGACCCCATCAAAATGCAATTTGATTCCATGTGGTATTATTGTTCTGCAGTTTATCTTGTAATCAGATGCCCAGAAATTGAACCACTAAAGCCCAGTTTTATTCATAAAATGCGCATAAAAATCTCTGTGCATTCTCTGACACATTTGCTCCCATTTCTGATTGAAGTCTCACACATAGGAGAATTGGACCAGGCACTCTGATAAATCTTACTCGCTGTGTCATTTAGATTTTAGACTTTAGAGACACAGCGTGGAAACAGCCCTTCAGCCCACCAAATCCACGCCGACCAGTGATCACCCTATACCTTAGCACTATCCTACACACTAGGAACAATTTACAATTTTTACTGAAGACAATTAACCTGCAACCCTGTATGTTTTTGGAGTGTGGGAGGAAACCGGAGCACCAGGAGAAAACCCACATGGTCACAGAGAAAACATACAAACTCCACACAGACATCACCCGTACTCAGGTTCGAACCCAGGTCTCTGACGCTGTAAGGCAACAACTCTACCGCTGCGCCACTGTGCCACCCCTTATTCAGCATATTCACATACGTGATTAAATTATCAGGTGTAATTGCAGATTTAGGTTTATTATTGTCACGTGTACTGAGGTAGAGTGAAAAGCTTAATTTTTCACATCCTAAATGTTATAATAACACCTGCCACCACCACTCCCACAAACAATGCTTTCTAGTTTCTATTCACCCCTTGGGTGAAAATATTTCCTCCTCAAATCCCATCTAAATGTCTCATCCCTAACCTTAAACCCACCCCCTCTGTCTTTAGACACTTCTGCTGAGGGGAAACATTTTCTACTAGGCATCTATCCATATAGCTCCTGAATGCATTTGATTCTTTTGGGTAACAAGAAGGTGTTTTTTTAGCACATCAAAGTGGGGAAAAGCAAATTAATTTTAAGAAAGAATGTCTTCCCTGGAATGTCTATGATTTTAACAACAAAATATAAATAAAGAGGGGTCAAGACTGGAAAAGACATCAGTCCATTCACTCCTCAGATGATGTGTGACCCCTTGAGTTGATCCAAAACCCTTGGTGTATTGCTCAAAATCCAAGCATTTGCATGTTTTCTTGTGCTATTGGTTGTTGATACCATGCTTAGGCTAAGAATTGGCTCAGTGATGGGATTCGTGGATATGGCTTCTAGGTTCTAGGTTAGTGATGGTGTCTATCAGTCAAATGGCTGTGTCTTAAGGCCATATCTTTGACTATACTCTTGACTGCAAGGGAGTTTTCCCACAGTGAGTCAGTCTACAGGACAAGAGGCTAATACAAAATCCCACTTGTCATACAGAGGGATGTAAGTGAAGTCCATACATTATTGGGAAAAGAACTGAAGCATTCCCGGTTCTGGCTAATATTTATCTCACATTCAACATGATTAAATCTGTTTTATTCCTCATTTAATCCATGAATATGACCTGATTTTGCTCCACATTAAATAGCTGCTCTGCTTTCCTGAACTGCTATACTGTTGATGCTCAGAAGTAACTTGTAAACTGTGAGTTTTTGTGGGCATGAGTTACTTCTGAGATAAATTATATGTCCTAAATATTTATTGATCTTGAGGTCATTAAAGGAATAACTTAAATGCAAGTTCTTTCTTTCATTTTCTTTGTAAGGAAGAAAAAAAACATTACATTGGGAGCATGAATAGAGACAACTGAGTTAAAATGCAGATTGGATGCAGGTTCTCATCAACTGATGTCAAGTCCACAAGTGCTACCATGTGGTTCTAAATGATGGTTGCTTTGCAAACTTCTAATGTTTCTCATACTATAAAGTGGGAGCAGTTTGCTATTTCACAAGCCTTTGCCAGAAAGATCAGAAAGGAATTGTTTGAAAACATTTGGTCTGAATGAAAGTGGCTGGGAAGATGCTTTTCTACAAATTGATTCATTTTTCAGGTTCTTCTTGGTAGTAGATATTACGGTTTTGGAGTCATAGAGCCATACAGCATGGAAACACGTTCTTTGGTCCAACTTGCTCATGCCGACCACTGTGTCCCGTCTACACTAGTCACACCTGCCTGCACTTGGCCCATAAACCTCCAAACCTATCCTATCCATGTACCTGTCCAAATGTCTCTTAAATGTTTTGATAGTACATACCACAACTACTTCCTCAGGCAGCTTGTTCCATATATCTACCACCCTTTGTGTAAAAAAGTTACCCCACAGGTTCCTATTAAATCTCCCCCCCTCCCCCCCTCACCTTAAACCTATGTCCTCTGGTTCTTTATTATCCTGCTCTTGGAAAAAGACTGTGCATTTATTTCTCACATGATCTTGTACACCTTTATAAGATCACCTCTCATTGTCCTGTGCTCCAAGGAATAAAGACCTAGCCTGCTCATCCTCTTCCTATAGCTCAGGCCCTCAAGTCCTGGCAACATCCATATAATAACAACATCTACAGCTCTGCCCTCGTCAACCTTTTTGGTCATATTTTGAAAAAACCCAATCAGATTTGTGAAACATGACCTCCCACGTACAAAACCTTGTTGACTACTTCTAATCACCCCTTGTATATCTAAATGCATGCATAATCTCAGAATACACCCTAGTAACTTTCTGACTACAGATGTTAGGCTTTCCGAGATTGTTGAAGTTGCACTAATCCATGTAAGTGGCGTCAACTTCCATTTCACTTCTGATTATGTCCCGTGGATGGTGAAAAGTCTTTCTAGAGCTAGGTGGCCCTTGCAATGTCCAAACTGGCATTGGAGACCAGGATATTGAGGAGTACTTACCTTGCGAAGGCACTGTTAATGGAAGCTTCCATCACCACACTAGTGATTGAGATTAGTGATTAGTAATCGGTCGGATTAGATTTGTTCTATTTTTTGCGAATGTGTTAACTTCGGATATAATTAGGTTGACACAAGTTGGGATGTGGGAAGTGGAGAGAGATTATTGATTTGCCCTTCTGGTTGTGAATGTATCAGCCATGTCTTTAACACTGATGGGATGGACATATCCTTTGTTGTGGATAGGGATGTTCTTGGAACCTCCGCAAATGAAGTCAAGAGTGTTTAATTGTCACATATAATGAAATGGACAAACAAATTTACGAAGGAGAAATCATGCTTGACTAATCTTCTGGAATTTTTTGAAGATATAACTAGGAAAATGGACAAGGGAGAGCCAGTGGATGTAATGTACCTGGACTGTCAGAAAGCATTTGATAAGGTCCCACATAGGAGATTAGTGGGCAAAATTAGGGCACATGGCATTGGGGGTACTGTGCTGACATGGATAGAGAAGTGTTTGGCAGACAGGAAACAAAGAGTAGGGATTAACGGGTCCCTTTCAGAATGGCAGGCAGTGACTAGTGGGGTACAGCAAGGCTCGGTGCAGGGACCGCAGCTATTTACAACATACATCAATGATTTGGATGAAGGGATTGCTTCATCCAAATGATGCTACTTTTTGTTGAGTAGCATCAAGATGGCGCCTGCCTGCGGCGACTTTTGTGGAGCTCCGGAACATAAAAGGCTCATCTACAACTCTCAACAACTTACATGCATCAGAGAAACGGCAGTAATCTGCGCCGATTCAGACGGGCTGCTTGGGCAGCTGAAAGCGCTGGCAATTTCGCGATCTCCCACAGCTGCGGGAGCCCCGGACTTTAAATTTTCCCACGCTGGCTGTGAAACTCCCGACCCGACTGAGGAACCCAGGTACGGCACCTGGAACCCCCGGGATGACCTCCAGAGCCGACGGACTGGATATCCCAGAAAAAATGAAGCTGGAGCTGCTGACTCTGAGGGAACCCCCATTCGTTACGGAGCTGGAGCTGCCGTCTGTGAGGGAATTCCCATTCCAGCGCAGGTCCGCAGAAACAGCAGGTACAGTCAACCCAGTACCTGGAAACAAAGGGGAAACCTACATTGTGTCCGGAAACATGGCCGGCGGGCAGGACTTCAGGTCAGATTGAAGCGCAGGGGACTTCGACCCCCTCTCCCTACTATCCTACTGGCAAATGTACAGACCCTTGAAAATAAAGTGGAGGACTTAAGGGCAAGACTGCTTTATCAAAGGGAGCTGAGGGAATGCTCTGTGTTCTGTTTCACAGAGACATGGCTCACCCCCAGCTCCCCAGACTCAGCGGTCCAGCATGGACCGTACACTGGCATTGGGGAAAGGGAGAGGAGGGGGCGTCTGCCTCATGGTCAACTCTGCGTGGTGCTCAGACGTGGCAGTCCTGTCCAACTCCTGCTCTCCACATCTCGAACATCTGGCGGTGAAGTGCCGTCCCTTCTACCTTCCGAGGGAATTCACCTCCATCATCCTGACCGCGGTCTATATCCCACCCCAGGCAGACGTCCGTCTGGCACTGGAGGAGCTGCACGCCGTGGTCAACAAACACCAGACGTTTTACCCCGAGGCTTTTACCACCATTGCTGGGGACTTCAATAAGGCAAACCTCAAGAAATCGCTCCCTAACTTCCACCAACATGTCTCCTGCTGCACCAGACGACCAAACACCCTCGACCACTGCTACACCACCATCAAGAATGCCTATCGTTCTATCCCTCGCCCTCACTTCGGTAAATCCGACCATCCCGCGGTGCGGCTTCTTCCTGCCTACAGGCAGCAATTAAAGAGCGCACCCCCAGAGGTGAGGACAGTACAGAGCTGGTCGGGGGGGCAGAGGAACGACTACAGGACTGTTTGGAGTCTGTAGACTGGGCAATGTTCAAGGACTCGGCAACGGACATGAATGAGTACGCCACAGTCGTTACAGACTTCATTAAGAAATGTGTGGAGGACTGCATCCCTACAAAAACCTTCCAAGTGTTTCCCAATCAGAAACCTTGGATGAACTGTGAGATCCGCACTCTTCTGAAGACCAGACACCGAGCATTCATGTCTGATGATACAGTGGTCTACACGAAGTCCAGACACGACCTTGGTAAGGCCATCAAAAAGGCCAAAAGGGAGTTCTGCTCCAAACTAGATGAGACAGATGTTCGGCAGCTGTGGCGGGGACTGAATGCAATCACCTCCTACAAGGCGAAACCAGGAGGCAGCTCGGATGTCAGCGATACATCACTCCATGATGAGCTCAATGCATTTTACGCACGCTTTGATAGGGAGAACACCGTTTTGCCTTCCCGAGCCCCCATTCGCTGTGAAGGTATTTCAGTCTCAGTCACAGAGGCCGACGTCAGGAAATCCTTCAGAGGGGTGAACCCTCGAAAAGCGCCTGGACTTGATGGCATACCTGGTCGTGTTCTAAAAACCTGTGTGGACCAACTGGCTGGAGTTTTTACGGACATTTTCAACCTGTCAGTTCTGAGGTCTGAGGTTCCCACCTGCCTCAAAAGGGCATCAATAATACCAGTGCCCAAGAAGAGCAAGGTGACGTGCCTCAATGACTATCGACCTGTGGCACTAACGCCTGTGGTGATGAAGTGCTTTGAGAGGTTGATCATGGCGCAAATCAACTCCTACCTCGACAAAAACCTGGACCCACTGCAGTTCGCTAACCGCCACAACAGATCAACGGTGGACGCGATCTCGCTGGCCCTCCACTCCGCTCTGGACCACTTGGACAACGAAAACTCATATGTCAGGCTGTTATTCATTGACTACAGCTCGGCATTTAACACAATCATCCCCTCCAAGCTGGCTACCAAACTCACAGAACTGGGTCTCTGCACATCCCTCTGCGATTGGATCCTCGACTTCCTCATTCACAGACCACAGTCTGTTCGTATTGGTGGAAATGTGTCAGACTCGATAACAATCAGCACGGGAGCACCTCAAGGCTGCGTGCTCAGCCCCCTGCTGTACTCACTCTATACTCATGACTGCGTAGCAGGTCATAATGCGAACTCTATCATCAAGCTCGCTGACGACACCACTGTTGTGGGACGTATCACTGATGGGGATGAGTCGGAGTACAGAAGAGAGATCGAGCGACTGTCCATATGGTGCCAGCACAATAACCTGGCCCTCAACACCAGCAAAACCAAGGAACTGATTGTCGACTTTGGAAGGAGTAGGATGGGGACCCACAGTCCTGTTTATATCAATGGGTCGATGTTTGAAAGGGTCAAGAGCTTCAAATTCCTGGGCGTGCACATTGAATAAAGATCTTTCCTGCAAAACACAGATGCAATTATTAAGAAAGCTCATCAGCGCCTCTACTTCCTGAGAAGATTACGGAGAGTCGGTCTGTCAAGGAGGACTCTCTCTAACCTCTACAGGTGCACGGTAGAGAGCTTGCTGACCGGTTGCATCGTGGCTTGGTTCGGCAACTTGAGTGCCCTGGAGAGGAAAAGACTACAAAAAGTAGTAAACACTGCCCAGTCCATCATCGGCTCTGACCTTCCTTCCATCGAGGGGATCTACCACAGTCGCTGCCTCAAAAAGGCTGGCAGCATCATCAAGGACCCACACCACCCTGGCCACACACTCATCTCCCTGCTACCTTCGGGTAGAAGGTACAGGAGCCTGAGAACTGCAATGACCCGGTTCAGGAATAGCTACTTCCCCACAGCCATCAGGCTATTAAACCTGGTTCGGACAAAACTCTGAACATTAATACCCCTCCATCTGTTATTTGCACTTTATTAATTTATTAATTAATGTGTGTATTTACGTATATAATTGTAGTCAATGCCTACTGTGTTCTGTTGTGCTATGCAAAGAAAGAATTTCATTGTCCTGTCAGGGACACATGACAATAAACTCTTTTGACTTTTGACTTTGACTTTGATTCAAAGTAACATTAGCAAATTTGCAGATGACACAAAGCTGGGTGGCAGTGTGAACTATGAGGAGGATGCTATGAGAATGCAGGGTGACTTGTACAGGTTGGGGGAGTGGGCAGATGCATGGCAGATGAAGTTTAATGCAGATAAATGTGAGGTTATCCACTTTGGTAGCAAAAACAGGAAGGCAGATTACTATCTAAATGGCGCAAGTTGGGAAAAGGGGAAGTACAACGGGATCTGGGGGTCCTTGTACATCAGTCTATGAAAGTAAGCATGCAGGTACAGCTGGCAGTGAAGAAAGCAAATAGCATGTTGGTCTTTATAACAAGAGGAATCGAATATAGGAGCAAAGAGGTCATTCTGCAGTTGTACAGAGCCCTAGTGAGACCACACCTGGAGTATTGTGTGCAGTTTTGGTCCCCTAATTTGAGGAAGGACATTCTTGCTATTGAGGGAGTACAGCGTAGGTTTACAAGGTTAATTCCCGGGATGGCGGGACAGTCATAAGCTGAGAGAATGGAGCAGCTGGGCTTGTACACTCTGGATTTTAGAAGGATGAGAGAGGATCTCATTGAAACATATAAGATTGTTAAGGGATTGGACATGCTAGAGGCAGGAAACATGTTCCCGATGTTGGGGGAGTCCAGAACCAGGGTCCACAGTTTAAGAATAAGGAGTAAGCCATTTAGAACGGAGACGAGGAAACACTTTTTCTCACAGAGAGTGGTGAGTCTGTGGAATTCTCTGCCTTAGAGGACAGTGCAGGTAGGTTCTCTGGATGCTTTCAAGAGAGAGCTAAATAGGCCTCTTAAAAATAGTGGAGTCAGGGGATATGGGGAGAAGGCAGGAACGGGGTACTGATTGGGGATGATCAGCCATGATCACATTGAATGGTGGTGCTGGCTCAGCTACTCTGCACCTATTGTCTATTGACTATTGACTAATTCGTATTTGTAGCAACACAACAGGTTTCTAAACACCGAACTTAGACACCATGTTAAACCCTCCTATAAACTCTTCGATGGTGGAGTCAGTACCCGTGTTGGACCGGAAGTGTTCACCACTTTTTATACTATCCTTCATTCTGGGGCATTCGAGTTACTGAACCATGCTGCAATACAACTAGTCAATATGCTCTTTACCAAACATCTGTAGAAGTTCAAGAGTATTCATTGACATGCTGATTGAGATCTTCTAAGGACGTAGAGGCATTGGTGGGCTTTCTTTATGATTATATCAATGTGCTGGGTCCAGGACAGATCTTCAGAGATATGCACGCCCAGGAATTTGCAGTTGTTAATCTCTCCACCACCGACCTGCCACTGGAGATGGGTTTGTGGATCCTCGGCCTTCCTTTTCCTCTTTCCATTAGCAGTTTAGTTATTCATTCAAGATGAGATGTTGGTGAATGCTGAAAGTCAAAGAAAAAACAGCAGATGCTGGAAAACAAAATAAAACGCTGGAAATATTCAGCAGTTTATGCAGCATCAGTGGGAAAGAAACCAGAGTCAACATTTCAGGACAATTAGTAGAGTGCGACCTGCTGTGTATTTCAGGGATTTTCTTGTTTTTACTGGTGAACATTAACAGCTTTCAATGATACAAGGATGATTTAATTTAACAATGTTGTAAATATTTGTGGATTTTTTCAGTTGGCGAACATGTGAGCTTCATTTTGTTGGAGAAACAGCTGTATTTGAAGAGTTAGCTCTATTAGTGTGAGTGTGATCTGCGAAGCAACACAAATTCACACAGATGTTTAAGTCAGAATATGTGCAGAATTGGACAGAAATTCTTCTGCACAACTCCAGGTTTTATTGAAGAACATTTTTACACAAAGGGTGGTGGGAGTATGGAACGAGCTGCCTGAGGAGGTAGTTGAGGCAAGTAGGATTGCACGTTTAAGAAAGATTTAGACAGTTACATGAATAGGCTAGGTTTAGAGGGATATGTGCCAAACACAGGCAGGTGGGACTAGTGTTGATGGGCATGTTGGTCGGCTTGGGCAAGTTGGTCTGAAGGGCCTGTTTCATGCTGTATGGCTCTATCACTATGACTCTATGAGAAGAATGTACAGTGAGTCTGCAATAGTAAATACCGTGCATTTTGAAAAGAATTCATGGACTTGAAGTCCATGGACAACAAACTCAGAAACAAATCTATTCACAGCTCTTATAGATTACTTCACCAATCTTTAAAGCCAACAAACCTTACCCAATCCATTGCTGTTAAGCTTAATAAATGACCGTACAGTGATAGGTCCCCTTTAAGAATTTTACTTACTGCTTGCTCCAAGTCTCTCTTAAATCCCCTGTTCACAATTAACTTTAATTTCCATTGCTACCTCTCAATTGTACTTGTATATGTTAGTATTGATAATATTGTAGTGAAGAGGTTGGGTATAAACAGGCACTGGGTCCCAGGGACTTCATTGCTTGGGAATGCCTTTGGAGTTTTATATCTTCGTAATTTTTCATGCCCTGAAGACAGATGGTTACATTTCTGAAGGGACCTGATTTATTTAGACTATAGTGTAGAAAGGAACCGCAGATGTGGGTTTACACCAAATATAGACACAAAATGCTGGAGTAACTCAGCGGGTCAGGAAGCATCTCTGGAGTAAAGGAATAGATGACATTTATGGTCAAGACCCATGTTCAGACCCTTTTTCTGAACCTTCTTCAGAGTCTAAAGAAGGGTCTCGACCTGAAACATCACCCATTCCTTTTCTTCAGAGATGCTGCCAGACCTGCTTCAGGGTGGAAACTATTAAATAATGAATGGCCTAGATAGAGTGGATGTGGAGATGATATTTCCAATTGTGCGAGAGTCCGGGTCCAGAGTCCCAGCCTCAGAATAAAAGGACATAACTTTAGAGTGGAGATGAGGATTTCTTTAGCCAGTGGGGGAGTGAATCTGTGAAATTAATTTCAACAGATGGCTGCGGAGGCAAAGTCATTGGGTGTTTTTAACGCAGAGATTGACAGGTTCTTGATCAGTAAGGGTGTCAACAGTTATGGGGAGAAGGCACGAGAATGGTGTTGAGAGGGAAAAATAGATCGGCCGTGATTGGATGGTAAAGCAGAATCGATGGGCTAAATGGCCTAAAAGGCCTGTCCCACTTTCACGACCTAATTCACGACCTCTGCCGAGTTTGCCCTTGACTCATACTCGCAGCATGGTCATCACGAGGTCGTAGGAGGTCATAGGTAGGTCGTGGAAAGGTTGTGATGCTAGTCGTAGGTAACTCATGGTTTACTCATGGGCCCCTGAATGGGCATGAATTTAATCCTTCTGCAATTCACAGAGAGATAACACATAGAATCAGGCCCTTTGACTCACCAAATCTGTTGTTGATGATCAACCACCCACTTACATTAATCCCAAGAAACAGAAAACTCGGAAGCAAATTAAGGATGAAATGCCCTGAATTCATCATGAAACATTAAAGGGCTTGTCCTACTTTCACGACCTAATTCACGACCTCTGCCGAGTTTGCCCTTGACTCATACTCACAGCATGGTCGTCACGAGGTCGTAGGTGGACGTAGGAGGTCGTAGGTAGGTCGTAGGTATGTTGTGATGCTCGTCATAGGTACTCGTGGCATCGAGTAGGTCGAGGCGTTTTTCTAGCCTGATGAACAATGCCCACGAGTAAAAAAGGTTGTAAATTAGGTCGTGAAAGTGGGACAGGCCCTTAATTCTGCTCCTATGTCTCATGATCTTATGAAAAGATGAAGAAAATAGCAATAACATTTATTTTCTGCTTAATTTCTGAGGATCATTTAGGAAGATGATACTTTCTGGTCAGAATAAGTGATGGACATGATCAATATGATTGGGAATTGACATTATTTCCAACAAAATCACCAAAACATTCTCAGTGAACAATATATGTAATACCATTCATCACATGGAATGGTCATTCTTTCTGTCACATAAGCAAACAGGCATGGATACTATTGAACACGAAGCAAAGAATTGGAACAGTTATTTTCATTCAAAGAAACGTGAACTTTAGATGGATAAAGGTAAAAAGTTACTTTGTAATTTTTTTACACTTTAAAATGTCAATATTAGAATTGTGATAGAAATTCTGAGCCTAAAATAAGGTTTTCTCCATGTGAGGCCTCAAAGAATATGTAAGAATATAAGAAATAGGAGCAGGGATATGCCAAATGACTGTGCCATTCAATAAGATCATGGCTAATCTGATCTTCACCTCAGTTCCACTTTCGTGTTCGATCCCCTCAACAATCTGAGGCTCCCATCTGAGCCTTGAACATATGCAATGATTCAGACTTTAGAGCGCTCCGAGAGAGAAAAACTTGACTTTGAGACCCAGGCATGTCCATTACTCTTTCTCTATGGGCTGGTGTGTCTGCCTTTAACAGCGGGACTTACTCATGATTTTACATATTAATAGCAGAGGGAGTCCGTTAAATAATGCACAAAAGCATAGTTGATACATCCACTGCCTCACTGCGCCAGAAACCTGGATTCGATCCTGACCTTGACTGCTCTCTGTGTGGAATTTGCACGTTCTCCCTATAACTATAAATTGCTCGTTCTAAGCTTCTCCCCAGCCTAGTTTCAGTAAAAAATCACTGAATCAAGCTCTTGAACAACTAATCTAGACAAAACACAATTACAGTTCAACTACTGTACCTATCCCACCGCGGGTTCGATCCTCGTATCTGCCTGATGAAGCCCTCTAGGCCTCGCTCAAACAGACACACTCCAGAAGGTCACGCAGTCCCAAGCGCTCTCCCAGAAGATCGTGCTGGACGTCGTGGCAGCGGACATTTATAGGTCCCAGGACCTCGAGGGGCCGAACCACATGGGTGTGGGCTCTGAACAATCCAATTACAGATATCGATTAACGCCATACATGTCCCTAACCCAATAATACAGCAGCTTAATTCATTGTACTCAAACAGGACTTCTCAAGGAAGCAAGTTTAGAAACATTTACCCTGATCTGCAAGAAAGCCAGACAAGGCTCAATACCTTATCCAATCAACACTCGGCAAAATTGAACTCTGCAACATTATTTACAATTATTTACAAGGTTTAGAGTCTGGTTTGCAGCCATCCAATCCAAAATGCATTTTGCACCTAATTGACAAGGTCTGCAGATGTTCTTATTCTTTTCTTGCAACTTGTATCTAGGCTCTAGACACACTGACACCACTCCGCAGCTTGTCCCAGTTCTGCAGAGAGCAATTCCAAATTGACCAAATCTCCCAGCAGCCCTGAAGCTTTTACCCCATTTTATAGTCCTAGGCTCTCCAATTTGGCCAGGATTAACATAACCATGTGGGTTTCTTCTGGGTGCTCTGGTTTTTCCCCTCAACACCAAAAATGTGCTGATATGTAGGTTAATTGGCCTCAGTAAATTGCACCTATTGTGTCGGGAGTGGATGGGAAAATAGGATAACATAGACCAAGTGTGAATGGATGACCAATGGTTGGCGTGGACTCAGTGGGCTGAAAGGTCTGTTCCCTGCTGTATCTCTAAACTAAGCTAAATAGCTGAACACCATTGCACTATTACTCCTATTATATCAGTTTTGTATTTAGGTCACTGTTTGAAAGGATATGAATACAAACATTTAATATTTTTAACACCTTATCTCATCTTTCACCTGCAATGAATTACTTTGAAATGCAATGGCTATTGATGTGCAGGCAAATACAGCTGCCACCTTTCACACAACAAGATCTCAGAAAGACTGGTATGAATTACAAGCAGAATATTGACCAGAATACTGTTTGACTAGTGCCCTGAAATGTCTAATTCACATGGGGAAGAGGTAAATGGTGTTTCTTCAGACCCTTCTTCAGACTAGTTTTGAATTATGTGGTGAAATCTCTGCCTCAGTCACAAGTGTTCAAACATAAATGTCTTTGAAAACTAAATTTCCTCAGTTTCTTAGAGTCATTAAATCACAGTCATAGTCGTACAGTGCAGGAACAGTCCCTTTGGCCCAACAATAATTAGCGCATCTGCACTCATCCCATTTACCTTCATTAGGTCATTGTCTTCTATGCTTTATTGATTGAAGTGTTTATCTAGATGTTTCTCAAACGTACTTGCCTCCACCACCTCCTCAGGCAATGCCTTCCAGATTTCAACTATTCTCATTCTCCGAAGTATAAGGAATAAAGTGGAAGAGCTTGAGGCTCAGTTAGAAACTGGCAAGTATGATGTTGTGGGAATTAATGAGACATGGCTGCAAGAGGGCCAGGGCTGGGAACTGAATATTCAAGGATATACCTCCTATCGAAAACACAGACAGGTGGGCAGAGGGGGTGGGGTTGCCCTGTTGATGAAGAATGAAATCCAGTCCCTTGTAAGAAGTGACATTGAAAAAGGAGATGTGGAGTCAGTATGGATAGAACTAAGGAAGGGTAAAAAGACCCTAATGGGACTGATCTACAGGCCCCCAAACTGTAGCCTGGACATAGGGCGCAAGTTGAATCAGGAGTTAAAATTGGCATGTAGTAAAAGTAATGCTGTGGTTGTTATGGGAGATTTCAACATACAGGTAGACTGGGAAAATCAGGTTGGTACCGGACCCCATGAAAGCGACTTTGTAGAGTGCCTTTGTGATGGATTCTTTGAACAGCATGTATTGGAGCCTACCAGGAAGAAGGCAATTCTGGATTTAGTGTTATGTAACAAACCGGATTTGATAAAGGACCTCGAGGTTAATGAGCCATTAGGAGGCAGTGACCATAACATGGTCAGGTTTAATCTACAATTAAGGGAGATGAGTAGATCGAAGGTGTCAGTGTTGCAGTTGAATAAAGGGGACTATGGGGCCATGAGGGAGGAGCTGGCCAAAGTTGACTGGAAAGATACACTAGCAGGGATGGCAGTGGAACAAAAATGGCAGGTGTTTCTAGGAATAATACAGAAGGTGCAGAATCAGTTCATTCTTCGCAGGAAAGAATTCCAAGGGGAGAAAGGGACGACCACGGCTGACAAGAGACATCAGGGACAGTATAAAAATTAAAGCGAAGAAGTACAACATAGCAAAGATGAGCGGGATGCAAGAGGATTGGGTAATGTATAAACAACAACAGAAGATAACTAAGGGGGAAAGACCGAGATGAGAAAGCTGAGAGTGGTGAGAGCATGGCTAGGTGAGAAAGGTAAGCTAGCCAAGAATATAAAGCAGGATAGTAAAAGCTTCTTTAGGTATGTGAAGATGAAAAAATTAGTTAAGACCAAAGCTGGACCCTTGAAGACCGAAAAAGGTGAATTTATTATGGGGAACAAGGAAATGGCAGATGAGTTGAACAGGTACTTTGGATCTGTCTTCACTAAGGAGGACACAAACAATCTTCCTGATATAGTAGTGGCCAGAGGACCTGGGGTGACAGAGGAACTGAAGTAAATCCACATTAGGCAGGAAATGGTGCTGGATAGACTGATGGGACAGAAGGCCTGATGGTCTGCAGCCCAGGGTACTTAAGGAAGTGGTTCTAGAAATCGTGGATGCATTGGTGATAATTTTCCAATGTTCTATAGACTCAGGATCAGTTCCTGTGGATTAGAGGGATTATGTGGGTAGCTATCCTACTTTTTAAGAAAGGCGGGAGAGGGAAAACAGGGAATTATCAAGCAGTTAGCCTGACATCGGTGGTGGGGAAGATGCTGGAGTCAATTATAAAAGATAAGATAGTCGAACATTTGGATACCAATAACAGGATCAGTCCGAGTCAGCATGGATTTACGAAGGGGAAATCATGCTTGACTAATCTTCTGGAAATTTTTGAAGATGTAACTAGGAAAATGGACAAGGGAGAGACAAGTGAATGTAGTGTCCCTGGACTGTCAGAAAGCATTTAATAAGGTCCCACATAGGAGATTAGTGGGCAAAAGTAAGGCACATGGTATTGGGGTAGAGTGCTGACGGATATAGAAGTGGTTGGCAGACAGGAAACAAAGAGTAGGGATTAACGGGTCCCTTTCAGAATGGCAGGCAGTGACTAGTGGGGTACTGCAAGCTGGGATCGCAGCTATTTACAACATACATCAATGATTTGGATGAAGGGATTCAAAGTAACATTAGCAAATTTGCAGATGACACAAAGCTGGGTGGCAGTGTGAACTGTGAGGAGGATGCTATGAGAATGCAGGGTGACTTGGACAGGTTGGGGGAGTGGGCAGATGCATGGCAGATGAAGTTTAATGCGGATAAATGTGAAGTTATTCACTTTGGTAGCAAATTACTATCTAAATGGCGTCAAGTTGGGAAAAGGGGAAGTACAATGGAATCTAGGGGTCCTTGTTCATCAGTCTATGAAATAAATCATGCAGGTACAGCAGGCAGTGAAGAAAGCGAATGGCATGTTGGCCTTTATAACAAGAGGAATCGAATATAGGAGCAAAGAGGTCCTTCTGCAGTTGTACAGAGCCATAGTGAGACCACACCTGGAGTATTGTGTGCAGTTTTGGTCCCCTAATTTGAGGAAGGACATTCTTGCTATTGAGGGAGTGCAGCGTAGATTTACAAGGTTAATCCCGGGATGGCGGGACTGTCATATGAGGAGAGAATGGAGCAGCTGAGCTTGTACACTCTGGAGTTTAGAAGGATGCGAGGGGATCTCATTGAAATATAAGATTGTTAAGGGCTTGGACAGGCTAGAGGCAGCAATCATGTTCCCGATGTTGGGGGAGTCCAGAAACAGGGGCCACAGTTTAAGAATAAGGAGTAAGCTATTTAGAACGGAGACGAGGAAACACTTTTTCTCACAGAGAGTGGTGCATCTGGAATTCTCTGCCTCAGAGGGCAGTGGAGGCAGGTTCTCTGGATGCTTTCAAGAGAGAGCTGGATAGGGCTCGTAAAAATAGTGGAGTCAGGGGATATGGGGAGAAGGCAGGAACTGATCATGATTGGGGATGATCAGCCATGATCACATTGAATGGCGGTGCTGGCCCGAAGGGCCGATGGCCTACTCCTGCACCTATTGTCTATTGTCTATTGTCATGTGAACAAATTACCCCTAAGATTGCCTCTAAACCTCCTACTTCTCACCTAAAATATGTCAAATTTTTGTTTTTTTCGACACCCCCCCTCTTTGGGAAAAGTAATTCTTACTATGTAGCTTATCATTCCCCCACACAATTTTGCATATCTCCACCAGGTATGCCTTCTCCACTCCAGTAAAAATAAGTCCAGTTCATCTAATCTCTCCTCATAATTGAAATAATCAAATCCAGGTAACATCCCGATGAAACTTCTTTGGACCCACTTCAGCACCATTACATCACACCTATAGTGTGGCAACTGTTCATGTATTGGACATAGAGGCTCTATTAGTTGTCCACGAATCAATCAAATTCAATGATACAATGCTTCATTGATACTTTATTACCTAGGTACAGCAAAATGCTTTGGTTTACATACAACCCTGTAAAATAGTAAGATTAAATGACAACTTACCAGTTCGAAGTATGATCTGTATTTTATGAGGAGTTACGGTGAGGGATTACGTGAAGACCCCGTCCAGCACGCATGCGCGACATTCTTCAAAGCAGCGGTGTGGATTCACAGAAAAAACACAAGGATTGAAATAAATATAGTAAAGAAAAATAAGAACTTAATTACCAGTTGATAATAGAGGGTGGGAGCGGAGGGCACGTAATCCCTCATCATAACTCCTCATAAAATACAGATGAAACTTCGAACTGGTAAGTTCTTATTTAATCTTACTATTTTATTTCGGAGTCACGTGAGTGACTACGTGAAGACTTCAAAGCTCTGTGATTCCGAACTGTGTACCAGCTCATGCTTCATTCACTGTCTGAAGACCTTTGAGGGAGGAAGTATGTTATCACAATCAACAATAACCTGTTTGTGAACAAAAAAGGTTTATTAATAACAACAAAAAACAGAGAGCTCCCCCAGGCTTAAATTAAATATTATCTGCAGTCTCTAAAATTCTGTCTGCAAATGTAGCAGGGTCCGCCAGCGGCTTATTATAAAACCTTTGGAAAGTTCTTTCCGAGGACCATCCTGCTCTGGCCAGAATATGGTCCATAGGCACTTCCATTCGCCTAGCCACCGACGTGGATGCAGCCCTGGTGGAGTGAGATTTGTAAACATTAGTGTTGACTCCCGCGGACTTAAGCACTTGCTTGAACCACCTTGAAATGGTTTGGCTCGTCACCTGACCATGGGGCTTCTTGTGGCTTATCCATAAGGCTTTTTCTCTCCCTTTTAAGTTGTATGTTGTGTCTATGTAAATGGCGAGATGGGTCTTGGCACACAGCCGTGGGTCAGATGAATATGCCCGGAACTCCATGACTGGAGGCGTGGTTCCTGGTCTAGTTTGTTTGACCAGACCCTGAATATGGAATGTGAAACAGTCCAATGACTCTGTCATGCTGTCCAGCCTCAGAAGGTGGAGGGACTGTACCCTTTGAGCTGACACTAGTGACATGAGCATGACGGATTTCAGGGTAAGTTGTTCCAGCGTGAGTGACCTGGGTGGTGGCCATCCCCTAAGGTACGTCAGCACAATGCTGACATCCCAGATCTGAGTGTACCTTGGTCTGAGGGAAATAGTGTTAAAAATACCCCTCATGATTTTGAGCACCAGTGGATGGGACCCCAAAGCCAGTTGTCCTGCTGCTGGAACCAAATAAGCTGACAACACACTCCTGGCTGTATTGATGGCGCTGTAACTGAGTCCATCCCGTTGTAATCCAACCAGGAACGCCACAACACTGGTAGCTGTTGCTGTTGTGGAGGTAGTTCCTGTTTTGGAGCAATACCATTCCCATTTCCTTATGTTGGTCAAGTATTGTCTCCTGGTGGGCTCCCCGGTGGGATGTGGCCATCATGTTGATGGCGTCCTCAGTCCCAGGCCCAGTAGAGGTCTTTTTTGAATCTGCAAGCCAGGAGATTGACTAATGCCTGACACTGGGTGGATTAATAATACTGGACTGCTGGGGAATTCCAACGGTGTTTCGACAGCCATGTCGAGGGCCACTGGGAACCATGGCTGTGTAGGCCAGTCGGGTATTATAAAGATTCCTGAAGCGGAATCCAATTGAATCTTGCGTAATACCCGACTGATGAGGCAGAAGGGAGGAAAAGCATAAAATAAAATTTTCCCCAAAGCAGCGTGAATGCATCAACTGCTGCTGCCTCAGGGTCTGGTTTCCAAGCGACATACGTTGGTACCTGGTGATTCAGCCTTGATGCAAATAGATCGATATCTGGTGTGCCACATTGCTTTGTAATTTCAGCAAATACTTTGGGATTTAACATCCATTCGATGTTATCGTTAAATTTGCATGACCTGGTGTCAGCCACTGTATTTTGCTTACCTGATAGGTAAGTTGCTGATAACCAAATATGTCTTTCGACACACCATTGTCAGATTAGGTTGACCAAATTGTCACATGATATCGACTTTACACCACCCATGTGGTTGATATAAGCCACCACCGTGGTATTATCTAATTGCAACCGGACATGTGCGTGATGCGTATTAGATGAATATGCTTTTAAACCATAAAACGCACCCAACATTTCTAAGTAGTTAATACCCCGTGTCTGTAGGCAAGATGATTCAAAATTAGTCCATCTACCCCCTGTGCTGGATTGCATGTCAGTTGCTCCCCAGCCCAAAGCACTGGCATCCGTTTGAATGGTTAATACTGGGCTGGTGATTATTATGAGACTGGAACTAAGCCTAATGTTCCTTGTCCACCATTGTAACTCTGGAATGGATTCAGCAGTTAAATTCATAGCTCGGTCAAAGTGACCTGCGTTTTTCTTTAGTACGTGCACTTTTGCTCTTTGTAGATTTTGATAGTGCAAGGGCCCAAATTGTACAGCTGGAAAGGCTGCTACCATTTTCCCAATTACACTAGCTACCTGCCGTATGGTTGGCTGATGATTAACCATTAGTTCGTTGCATGATTGTGCCAACTCTGATGCTTTCCCTTTCAGCAGAGTTACAGTCATGCGAATAGTGTCAATCGTAAATCCAAGATAGTCCATGGTTGTGGACGGTGTCAAATTGGATTTATCTGGATGTATGACAAACCCCAAAGTTTCAAACAAACGTTTGGTGGCTGCTACTGCCAAAATGGCTGTCTCCAAGTTTTTCCCTATTATTAAAATGTTGTCTAAGTACGCCATGACTATATGCTTTTGTTTCCTCAATAATGCCAAGGCAGGTTTTAAGATTTTTGTGAACAACCTTGGAGCTGAGGTTAGCCCATTTGGTAAGGCTTTAAATTGCCATAGCTGTTTTATCCAGATAAACTTTAGGTATTTACGATGCTCCTTGTGTATGCCTTTGGGGTATATGCTGAACTGGCGGCATGTTTTCATGAACAAAGTCAATTTTATAGCCATGAATGCTGTTGAGTATATATTTGTCGTTAATGATAGACTCCCGTGTATCCATAAACAAGTGCAAACTCCCCCCTGTTAGTATAGAGCCCCTACTGCTCATATGCTGAGAGGAACCAGACCCACCTACCTCCATGGTTACTGGTGCTTCTTCTGCCTCTTCGCTGGACGATGAGGTGTCTGCTGGGCTGTAGAGGGCTGCTGTTGATGTTGATGTTGGGGGTGGCGCATTTTCCATGGGGTTCGCTCTGGGCCCTGGCCTAAAAAAGGCTTACGGGGAATGGTTGCGGACCCAGAGCTTTCACCAGTCCCACATGGTAGTCGATGACTGGTGGTCGCCGTGGGGTACTGCCGCACTGGGTACTGGGTTTATTAGGTCTGCTCGGTCCCAAACCTACCTTCACGAGACCAAAGGTCTTGGTCTCATCCTCCAGGTCTTTCACCTTTTTTGGAAGGTCCTTTCCAAAGAGCAGAATTGGAGGTTCTAAACCCAGTGTTTTGCAAAGTTCTGCAAACTTAGGGTTGAGGGCAGGCTTGATGATTTCCTTCTGTAAATTGTTAATCTCATATTGAGTGGTGCACAGCAGAGCTAATGTATCTTGCTGATTTGTCGTGATGACCACACCATCTATGAACCAAGCATATGATGTTATTCCTGCTGTCAGGAGTTTTAGGGTTTTCTGGAGCTTCAATTCCAGGTTCCTGATGTTCTGCCCCAAATGTCCCCAAATTTGGTTGTTTACAGCTGGTACATTCAATGATGTACAATTTTCTGGGACTGTATATAATTCAAGAGCCTCATTGACCACCCATTCTTGTAGGGGTTTTGAGGACAGGTGGTCAATGCTGGCTGCAAGTTTCGGCTCTAAAGGCCGACCCACTCATGGAATGGCCACATAGCGGTTGACCACACCCAGCAGCTCTTCCTGATCCTGTACACCCTGCGTACTCTGGACATCTTCAACAAGCGACCCCTCTTCTTGACCAGCCCAGACCTGGTTGCCAATGCTGCCTTCTATAGAAGGTGAAGCAGTGGCCAGTGCCGTAAAGGGCACTGCGGGAGTGCCTGAGCTCCCTTGGCGAGTCTGCTGCTGCTCTCTCAGCAGATCTCGCTGGAGCAATTGCTCCATATGCCATTCCATTCGGCTTAGGCAGCTGCCTTTGCTGCTCTCGAGCGGTGAGGCATCTTCATCCGAATCGTCGGATACTACCGCCCGGTTCTGGCTGCAGGTACCTCCAGCCCACTGCTCAGGCAGCACGAGCGGTGCTGGGCTCGGCTCGGTAGTTATACCCGCCGCCTCTTGCCCCCCCTCCAAAGAACGCTCCTCAATGGGAGATGAACGGGGGCGAGCTACAGATGTCTTTCCTCTGGTCTTGCTCATTCTTCCTGGAACACAAAGCAGACCACAGAGAAAATACACACGGCCACGGTAAAACACTCACCTGTCGGCCCGACTTTCAAATTTTAGCGGGAGCACCTTGAACTCCCGTTCATCGCGGGGGCACTGCATGAACGCTAATGTCGCGCATGCGTGCTGGACGGGTTCTTCACGTAGTCACTCACGTGGCTCCGAAATAAAATCAGACAGCAGACCTCACCTAAGCAGTAAACAAGTGTGGCAGGTGTGGCCACGTTACTGTTCACCGAACAGTCCTATCTTCTGCCTGCCGCAGCCTCTACCCCCCCCCCCCCCCCCCCCCGGTGCATCACCTGGTTCCCCCCTCTGTTCTCGGCTTTGTTGGATTGCCAAATAACAAAACTAAAGGTGGACTTTTTGTGTCAAGCCACCCCCCACATCTCTTGATGGTTGGGTTCAGTCTCACGAAGAAATAGAGGAGGAGAAAAGGCTTTGCCGTGGGGCATCAATGTTTTTCGCACAATGATTGTGATGTATGTGCCATTAGTCCAACAGTGCTTGTGTAATCATTAAATTTCTGGTGAAAGTGAGTATCCCATGTGAGGGAAAGGAAGCATTTATTGCCAATAACGACTGACAGCTACTGTTGTCATTGAAAACAAATTGCAATCAATCTTTTCTACTAGCTCTTTACTTTGGGCATAATCACAGGGCCCTTCAACTGATTCAAGCTTCACAAGGAGGCCGGTACAGTTATAACTCTCATCCCCCTCAAATAACAGACTAGTAGCTATGTGTATCGTTACTGGGAAAGAAGAGAGAAGGACAATATTTTTTGTTTGTCGATTTTTTTCTTTGTAAAGTGTAAATAGGTCATTAAAATGACACTAATAATAAATTACTCTTATTAAACTCACAACCTGATGTTGCTCTAGGCCCCGAAATTTGGCAATGGACATAGCCGACTTCAGTCAGTGATGGAGGGCTCTTCAAATCAAGGTTAAATGATGAGGAAATGGCGTGACCTTCTTGACAAAAAGCAACCCGACCAGAAGTATAGCTTGTGCTTTTGCGTGGGGGGTTGGCTGACACTCTAAGAATCACTGCAATAAAATTAAGCTTTCAATGTCAGCTGAAAGGTAGTTACAAAAAAAAAAAGCTATTCTGTGGTAGCAGAATTCCAGAGATTGGTATTTAGAGTGGATGGACAGGTCCTTGAAAATTATAGTGAATTGTAATAAATCAGATTTTTTTTTCTCCTGTTCTGCTTGCCCTGATTTTTGCATAACATATTTTCTTATTGATTACTGAATAAAAAAGAATCCTTCTAACAAAGAATATCAAAGGCAACTCAAGCACTTCATAGCATTTGAATTTCAGTTGATGTAACATGGTGTTACTGCACAGACAGAACTCTTTCCCCTTATCTGATTTTGTTTATAGAATTATTCCTTTTTATCCAGTATTCTGCACATCATATCGACCTCGTTAAAGGGTTTGAAGTGGTCCTCACATTCAAACAAAACTTCAAGGAGCCCATATCCCTAGTATTGGTAATTCTTATGCTGACTGTGTGCCCTAAGGAAAATGGAAGACGAGACATTTTAGGCAGGGATTAACACCAGTCGCATATTTCATTGTAGATTAAATGTATTGCCTTCAATAAGCAGAAAACACCAACTCAGCCATTTTTTTCAGACCCATTGCGATTAAGTGCTCTCTATGCATCGAACCTTGAGATTAAGAATTCTCATGATATATACTCTGCTATTTCAATCAGTTATTCTGTCTTAAAGCATTCAGGTCAACATATTTCAAATATTTATTTTAATATCTGCATTAGGGAACAAATGCTTCAAATCATCTCTCAGAGCTCAAATATGTGTAGATAATATGCTATAGTAGGTAGTATTTAAATTTCATCCCTGTGATAGATCTGGGCGATATTTACATTGAATCTTTTGTGCATTGTTTTGTGCTGGTGGATTATTTTGAATGCCCATGGAATAGTGGACTCAACGGGCATTTAATGGGGGCCTTTACATTTGGTGCATGTGCATTGAACACTAAATGATCTGGAACCGTAATTTCATGTTGTAAATATCTTCCCATTTTTCATCCATAACCAACCTCACTGCACCAATGCATGTCTGATACATCACAGAGCCATTTTAACATGCTATTAATGTCCTTATTCCTGGATGGATACTTGCAGGAGAGAGCTAGAACATACTTCAAAAGCAAAGTTTTGCTTAACATCAACAAAACCAAAGGACTTGCTTTATTTGGTTTAGTTTAGTTTAGAGATACAGCAAGAAACAGGTGCTTTGGCCCACCAGTGATTCCCATACACCAGCACTTCCCCATTTTTTTTTTAAACTAACGCCAATTAACCTACAAACCTGTCACGGGGAGAACATACAAACTTTGTACAGACAGTACCCAAAGTCAGGATGGAACCCAGGTCCCTAGTGCTGTGAGGCAGCAAATCTACTACTGTGCCACCGTACGACCCCAACTAATTGCCTCTTCAACAAATGACTGAATTCAGAAAGGGGAGGCCAGGAGACCATTTGACATCAGAGGGGGGGTGGGGAGATTAATCAGTTTCAAATTCATGGGCATTAACATCTTGGATGATCTTACCTGACCTGCCCGGCGTATAAATGTAATCACGAGAAAGGTGGACCAGCGCTCTTAATTTCTTCACAGAGATTTCCAAAGAGATTTGGCATGTCAATAAATGCGACAACAAACTTTTACAGATGCAGATTGCATCTTGGAGTGCTATGGTAATTCCAAGGCACAGGAATACAAAAGACTCTTCATCACGGTCGGCACGGACTGGAAGGGCCGAGAGGGCCTGTCTCCGTGCTGTAATTGTTATATGGTTATATGGTTATCAAAAGCATCTACATGAAGTGCTGCCTCAAGAATCCCCACCAATCAGACCCGCTTCTTGCTGTTGCCATCAGCCAAGAAGTACAGAGCCTGAAGTGGCATACCACCAGATTCAGGAACTGAAACCTTTTCTACAGCGATTAGGTTCTTGATTGACATGCACAACCCTCATTGGACCTTGACAACGGATCACAATGGACCACCTCTTCCACGACCAAGCATTTATTTTGGAGCCTGGCCACCATCACTACACGAGGATGGAGTTTATAAGCATGATGAGGGATTTCATTGAAACCTACTGGATAATGCAAGGGCAAGATAAAGTGGAGCTGCAAAGGATGTTTCCAGTAATGGAAGCATCTAGAATGAAAGGGCACAGTCTCAGAATGAAAGCATATACCTTCAGAATGGAGATGAGGAGGAATTTCGTAAGCCAGAGGGTGGTGAATTTGTGGAATCCATTACCATAGATGGCAGTGGAAGCTACCTCATGGGCTAATTTTTAAAGGAGAGTTTGATCGATCCTTGAAGGTAAGTGTGTCAAAGGTTATGGGGAGAAGGCAAGAGAATGGGGTTGAGAGGGAAAAATAGATCAGCCATCATTGAATGGCAGAGTAGACATGATGGGCTGAATCGATGGGATGAATTCTGCTCCTATGTCTTATGGTCTTATGGAGCACCCCTTGTTATTGATTATTGGTTTATTATTGTCACATGTACTGAGATACAGTGAAAACATTTATTTTGAATGTTATCCATGCAAACCAAACCATACATGAATACAACAGGTAGTGCAAAAAGAGAAAGACAAATGAATGCAGGATATAGTGTTATAGCCTCAGAGATGTGCAGATAAGAAAAGTGCAAGGGCTGCAATGAGGTAGATTGGAAGATCAGGAATTCATCCTTGGCTTAAGAGCATTGTTGCTCAAACTGCAACTTCAGAGAAGTGCAGATAAAAAAATGAGAGAGCTTCAATGAGGTAGATTGGAAGATCAGGAATTAATCCTTAGTTTATGATCATTGCAGCTCCAACCAGGGTTCTGGAGTGGAGAGGGAATTTGATCAGTCTGTTAATTTTATACAGAGAAGTGGAAGGTTCCTGTGTGAAAATCTTTAACATGGAATGGCCCATTACCACAACACACACTTGCCAGAACAAAGTTTTGGTCCAAAGAACTGTAGCAGTAACTGTAGAGGTGAGGAGACTCTAGACTCTTGCCTCAGTGCTCCCTTACTTTTCCAAAACTGATCACATAATTAAACATTCTCTGTCACTGCAATGTTGAAAGAAAGAGTTGCAGCAGTCAATCCTCTTTCCCTTCCACATCCTCCAGCAACACCTTCTGCTCCCTAGTACCACAGATGGTCAAAGCTTCCCCAGGCTGAGGCCTTTACTACAAGAAGTGTTTCTGACCTGTTTAGCTTTCTGCTTCAATGACTGGCTCTTTAAGAAGTTAACAACCAATTTAACTCATGGGCCCCTGAATGGGCATGAATTTAATCCTTCTGCAAGTCACAGAGAGATAACACATAGAATCAGGCCCTTTGACTCACCAAATCTGTTGTTGATGATCAACCACCCAATTATATTAATCCCAAGAAACAGAAAACTCGGAAGCAAATTAAGGATGAAATGCCCTGAATTCATCATGAAACATTAAAGGGCTTGTCCCACTTTCGCGACCTATTTCACGACCTCTGCCGAGTTTGCACTTGACTCATACTCACAGCATGGTCGTCACGAGGTCGTAGGTGGACGTAGGAGGTCGTAGGTAGGTCGTAGGTATGTTGTGATGCTCGTCGTAGGTACTCGTGACATCAAGTAGGTCGGGGCGTTTTTCTAGCCTGATGAAAAATGTCTACAAGTAAAAAAGGTCTTGAATTAGGTCATGAAAGTGGAACATGCCCTTAACTCTGTTATAGACTCAGAGTCCAACCGCGTGGAAACAGGCCCTTCGGTCCAAATTGCCCACACCGGCTAACATGTTCCAGCTACACTAGTTCCACCTGCATGCGTTTGGCCCACATCCCTCTAAAGCTGTCCTATCCATGTACCTGTCTAATTGTTTCTTAAATGTTGAGATAGTCCCTGCCTCAACTACAGTACCTCCTCCAGCAGCTCATTCCATACACCCACCACCCTTTGTGTGAAGAATAACCGCTCAGATTCCTATTAAATTATTCCCCTTCACCTTAAACCTATGTCCTCTGGTCCTCGATTCATCTACTCTGGTCAAGAGACTCTGTGCATCTACCCAATATTTTCCTCTCATGGTATTATATGCTTCTATAAGATAATCCCTCATTGTCCTGTGCTCTGAATAAAGTCCCAACTTCTTCTTCAACCTTGTCCTATACCTCAGACTCTCTAGACCTGGCAACGTCCTCGTATATCTTTTCTGTACCCTTTCCAGCTGTACTCTCCACAGATGCTATCTGACCTGCTAAGTGTCCCCAGTATTTTCTGTTTGGTTTAAGATTTCCAGCATCTGCAGATTTCCAGCATCTGCATATTTTTAATTCATATTAACTGCACGTTGATTGTGGAAGAATTAATACCTAACGTAGAAAAACTACGTAGTCCATTCGGATCATTTTTCTTTCAGTTTTAGATTGTTATAATTAATTAAAAATTAAACTCCTGTAGTCCAACAAACTATGATGTAAGGGTTCTTAATTCTTAGAAATTGTTGAAGATATACTTGCAGAAATATTTCCAAAAGCCAAGCCCTCATAGTTCTTGTCATCATCTGATTTTAGGTGTTACTTTGAGACAGCCAAGTAGATGGAATTAAAGGTTGCAAGCTACCAAAGTCAGACCACGATAGAACCGGTGTAGGTGAATAATCAACTGTTCATACTCATCAGTACCCAGCACTGTAGAAAATTCTTTACAATAATAAACACCCTTGAAAGATATTCCCTACTGAAATGTGTAGGAAGGAACTGCAGATGCTGGCTTAAACCTAAGGTAGACACAAAATGCTGGAGTAACTCTGCGGGACAGGTAGCACCTTTGGAGGGAATGAATGGGTGACGTTTCGGGTCGAGACCATTCTTCAGACTGATGTCAGGGGAGAGGGAGATACAGAGATAAGGAAGTGTAAGGTGTGAAAACCGGACAAAGGGGATGGAGATCAAGGAACATGTAGAATAGATCATTGTGAGCTGGGAGAAGGTAACAGCAAAGCAAACAGAGATAAAATGTAGTCAGAGACAGTAAGACTGGTCAGAGAACTGGGAAGGGGGAGGGATGAATTGAGAGGGAATGCAAGGGTTGCTTAAAGTTTGAAAAGTTAATGTTCGTACCGCTGGGGTGTAAGTTGCCTAAGCAAAATATGATGTGCGAGAAATGTGGAAAAATGTTTTTACACAGAGAGTTGCGGGTGCCTGGAAGGTGCTTCCACGGGTGGTGGGGGAAGAAGATAGTTTGATAATTGATAGACGACAGTTGTGTTTGAGAGGCTTTTGCTTAGGCACATGGATTTGCAGGGAATGAAGAGATATGGATGACATGCACGCAGAGGAGATTTGTTTAAAGGGCCTGTCCCACTAGGACGACCTAATCCACGAGTTTAGAAGACCCTAGATGAGTTGAAAAATATGTCAAGGTCGTGTTGACTCGCCGAAGTAAAAGACCTCCTATGACCTCCTACGATTAAGTCTACGACCTCTTAAGAATATGTTTACAACCTCCTATGACGATGTCTATGACCTCCTATGACCCCCCTCGACCTCAGTCTTCCACACCTAAGACCAACTACGACTAGCTATGAGTGGAAAATGATCACATGAAAAAATAATGTCATGTTTGCATTTTTACTCAGGCCAGTTATCGACCTACAACTACCTACAACTATCTACGACTACCTATGACTACCATCATGACCTACTACGACCTACCTACGACCTACCTACGAGTAAAAAGTATCAATTTTTTCCATGGCAACTTTTTTTTACTCCTGGACATTTTTTATCTGGCTGGAAAAAGCGCCTCGACCTACTTGAGGCTACGAGTACGCGGAGACCATTCATGAGCATGAGGAAGAGTTACAAAGACCTCCTACGACCTCTAGGCGACCATGCTGCGAGTATGAGTCAAGGGCAAACTCGGCAGAGGTCGCCAATTAGGTTGTGAAAGTGGGACAGGGGCTTAACTTGGCATCAAACTGTGACACTGTGGGCCAAAGAGACTGTTCCCGTACTGTACTATGTTCTATGTATCCTGTATTAATGACTGAAAACTGTGCTTATAATCTTGAATCACTGAGAAAGAGTATCTTCTCACACAAGAAAAATGAAGCTGAGAATCAGGGATAGATGCATGTAAGGGAATATTAATTGAGCAAATGCCAGGAGTCATGGGTGGAGAGTGTAGTCAAGTGTGATGGAAAGGAAAATATTGATAGTGATCAATAAGGAGATAGTTAGTGCTGCACACAACCACCAGCTCAGAACAGAGAGGATAAATGGCGAAGATAGAGACAGAATGCTAGAGTAAGTCAGCGGGTCAGGCAGCATCTCTGGAGAAAAGGAATAGGTGATGTTTGAGGTCAGAACCCTACTTCAGGCTGAAAGGATAAATGGCCTCTCTTTGTGTTGTACAATATGTAGAAGGAAGAATGGAATCATAACATCAGAGACAATGTGATATTGAAATTGTTTTGGTCTGTCACAGGTATGTTCAGGAGTTGCAGTTGGATGCAAATTGTGTGACAATGATCTAGCAAGGGGGACAAATGTTTTACGTGTGGTACACATCACAGAGGAGTGTCATTTAGGGCGGCACGGTGGCGCAGTGGTAGAGATGCTGCCTTACAGCACCAGAGACCCGGGTTTGATCCTGGCTACGGGCTGTCTGTACAACGCATGTACATTCTCCCTATGACCGCATAGTCAAATTTCTCTGGGTACTCCTGTTTCCTCCCACACTCCAAGGATGTAAAGGTTTGTAGGTTAATTGGCTTCTGTAAATTGTAAATTGTCCCTAGTGTGTAGGATAGTGCTAGTGTACCAGGTGATCGCTGGTCGGCGCGGACTCAGTGGGCCAAAGGACCTGTTTCCGCGCTGTATTGCTAAGGTTGTAAAGCCACCTCCTCAATTGTATACTATGCATGTGAAACTAAAACCTTAGACGGAAAGCTAAGCATCTCTTGCATGCCATGGCTTGATGTCTGTCAAAAGGTGTCCCGCCCTCATGCAATGCAACACATCACAAGCTGTTAGGACACATCCCTCGCACTGCGGTGGCTTTCTGTTCTCAGCTACCTTGCAAGGACAGGCACTGTGCAGATCTGAGAAACCTGGGCCACGAGAGTTATGGAGGGTGGAGGATGGCGCAATGATGGGGAGGGGGTGTTGTGGAGTGCCAGCGAATGTTTCCCAGCAGCTGAGAATGCACCAACATGGCCCAGGCATGTCTTAAGGTCATCCTCTCAGTTGGAGAGTTGATGCTTAGGAAGATGGAATGTCATTCTGAGTGGGATGGGGTGACAGATTTGGATTGGGGCGGAAAGACGAGAAATATTTACATGTGAATGCATTTTTGTGAAGCAGTCAATTCCCAAAATTGCTTCAAAAATCACTAGTTGCAAAACCGCAGTATATTGTGTGTTTTTAAACAAAAAAACTCAGCCGATGTTTGCAAATTAATAATTCTTTTTAAAACGAGAGGCAGCAATTTGTAAGATTGTTGCATGACTAAATCTAAGGTTGCACTTTGGCTGAAATGAATGCTTGCAGTGGAAATAACTAACTTTTCACAGCAGCATCTAAATAAAAGGCAAGAATGAAATGCCTTGCTGCTGAAAGCGGGGTGAAATTAAACTGCCAGTTTGACCCAGTAACCAAGTGTGCCTCTTGAAACATTGATGTGAATTGAAAATAAAATAACTGTGCTTGACAGATATAATAGTTTAAGTGATTTCAAATTAACCACATCCCACTGACCATAAGTGAAGAATGTGTTCATTCTTGTGCAGTGAAACAGACTCAAGGGAGTCATACAGTGTGCAGTAAGTAAAACCAGTGTGTAATAACTGATGCTGGAGCAAGGGAAATGACATTTATTTAATGATTCTTAAACAAATACATAAATATATCAGGAACAGGAATATATTACCAGCCCTTCGTTTATAGACTAAGAAGTCTGTCAGGTCGATGCAAAGACAGCTTTCCAACTGTGGTGTACTTTATGGGCTGTTACTTGATTTTATGCGACAATAATGCCATGATTCTCTTTAGATATGATTCAGTTGTACCTTGTGCATTTAATAGTCTTTTTTGTATAAATAAAGGAAATGCCTCTTCGTTTGCTAAGCTGTGTTCTTGCTCACATTGTTGAGACATTTTGAAGGGCTTTTAATGCCAATACCATTGGTACCAATCGTTATGCAATGTTCTAGGGCTGAAGAGAAAAGGAGCCCATCCTATGTTTAGAGATACAGGGTGGAAACAGCCCTTTGGCCCACCGAGTCCGTACTGACCAGCAATTACCTTTACACTAGCTACATGCTACATGCTATCAAATAAAATCATGAAAGGAATAGATTAGGTAAACACACAGAGTCATTTGCTCAGAGTAGGGGAATCGAGAACCAGAGGACATAGGTTTAAGGTGAGGGAGGAAAGATTTAATGGGAACCTGAGGCATAGCTTTTATACACAAAGGATGGTGGATGTATGGAACATGCTGCCGGAGGAGGTGGTTGAAGCAGGTACAATGGTACGTTTAAGAAACATTTAGACAGGTTCATGGAAAGGCCAGTTTAGAGTGTAGATGGGGCATGTTGATCTGTGTGGGCAAGTTAGGCCAAAGGGTCTGTTTCCACAATGTATGATTATATAACAATGTGACACTGGAGACAATTTACAGAAGCCAGTTCACCTACAATTCATGCCTACTATGTTCTGGTGTGCTGAAGCAAAGCAAGAAAGTCTTTGTCCCATCAGGGACACATGACAATAAACGGTCTTGAACTTGAACTTGATACCTACGAATAAACAAAATCCATACATACAGCACCCCTAGTCAGGATCGAACCCTGGTCTCTGGTGCTGTAAGGCAGCAATTCTACCGCTGCGCCACTGTGCCGTCCTCTATGCAGAAAATGAATGACTTCTCTTCCAACCATGGAGTGGAATGAATGTGGAATCATAAAAGGAGACCATTCAGTCCATCATGTTCATTCCAGCCAAAAGAGGATTTTAAGTTAATCCCATTTCACAACATTTGCTCCATAGCCCTGCAGATTACATCTATTCAAGTGGTACCTAGGTATTTATTAGCTGAGGCTGAGTTTTTCCCTGCACTGGCTTTTCAGGCAATAAGATCCAGTGATTTTTTTTTTCTTCTCAATTTCACTTTAATCCTTCAACTATTTAACTGAAATCTATGCCCCCTAATTACTGAACAAAAATCAAATGGCTGGTTGAACTCAATAGGTCAACTCATCTGTGGAGGGAAATGGACAGATGACGTTCAAGGTCAGGCCAAATCTTCAAACAGAAGTGTCCCAACGCAAAATATTTTCTTTCCATTTCCCTCCACAAATGTTACCTGAACTGTTGAGTTCCCTCGAGCAGTTTGTCTTTTGTTCAAGATTCCACTATCCAATGTCTCTTGCATCGCCTTTAGTACAGACCTCTTTGGTGAGGTCCTATTTTTTTTTTACCAAATCTAGAAATATTTTAATTTCATACACCTCAAGTAAACATTCTAACAGTCTCCTAAAGTTGCAAAGAAAACAGCCCAGGTCTAAATAGTGTCTCCTCAGGATTGAAGTGTAGGGCAAAGGTGTATTTTCTCAATGGTACAGGGCCTTGGTGTGCCTGTGCCTTGAGTATTGTGTGCAGTTTTAGTTCCTTTTCCGGAGCATAGATGTTCGTTATGTGAAACAAATTCAGTGAAAGCTCATTAGACTGATTCTTGCGATAGCAGAACAAATGAATGAAGAAAGATTGGGTCAATTAAGCTTATGGAGACACAAAGAACTGAAGTTGCAGGAATCTTGAGCAAATCTTGAAATTACTCCAGCACTTCATGTTTTGTTCAATTAAGCTAGCGTTCACTTGAGTCTGGAAGCCAGAGAGGAGACCTCATCATAACCTACAATATTCTGATGGTACTGGACAGATTAGCTGCAGAAAGGATGCTCCCGATGGTTGGAGATTACAAGACCAGGGTTGCAATCTAAGAATAAGGGATAAGCCATTCCAGACAGAATCAAAGAGAATCTTCTTCTCCCAACACACAGCAAACCAGTAGAATTCTCAATCACAAATCATTAAATATAGATTTAATGAGGAATTAGATGCTGTTCTTAGTATTAGAGGGATCAAAGCACATGAGGTGTAAGGTGGAACAACAACAAACATTTGGATGGTTCGCCATGATCACATTGAATGGCAGAGCAGATTCAAAGTACAAATTAGCTTATATGTGCTTCTATTTTCCTTGTTTTCTACCTTTTTCTGTGGTAGACATCACCCAGACCATCAGAGGTACTGATCTCCCCACCATTGAAGGCACCTATATGAGATGCTGCTCCAAAGAGGCAGCCAACGTCGATACAGACCCACATCACTATGGCCATGCTTTCATTTAGCTCCCACCATTGGGAGCAAGGACTGATGAAACCCATGAGCAGTGGGTTCAAGAGCAGTGTCTTCCCAGCAACGATCAGGTTCTTCAACACTAAACATCACTAACCTCTGCAATTGAATTTAGTTAGACTTTAAACTTTATTTATGATATTTAAACTTTAGAAAATACAGTCTTTAAAGATACACCACAGAAACAGGTCCTTCAGCCCACCGAGTCCACGCCGATCAGCGGACCCTGTACATTAGCACTATCCTACACACTACCTATGATTTACAATTTTTACCGAAGCCAATTAACCTAGTAAGTCTTTGGAGTGTGGGAGGAACGAACAAACTCCATACAGAGAGCACCCGTAGTCAGGATTGAACCCAGGTCTCCTGCATTGTAAGGTAGTAACTCTACCGCTGCACCACTGGGTCACCATGCTGTACCACTGCACCGCCAAGTATGTATTCTATAGACTTTGTCTTTCGTTGCATTACAGACTTTTTTTGCACTAGTATCACGGCTATTTATTGGTTTAAAATATATATATTTTATGTATCTGTGTGTTTTTACATTTACAGGCCAGTTATCCTGCTGCAATAATAATGTTATTGTTCTGTTGTTAATACCTATAACAAATAAACATACTTCATATTTATAACCATCATTCTCCAGCCTTGGCAATGTCCTTACAAATCTCCGCTGGATATTGCAAGTCACTATGAGCAGGAGTGATTTTCACACACAGAAAAATAACTGGAATGTTATACTTGCTATTTTCCCAAAGCAGAGAACATGGAAGTATTTGTTGATACTTTTCGTAATGATATGGTGGATCTGTGATGAGTAGTTTAAAAGCACTGGTAATATTCAAGTCTGACCCATCTGAATAACCCGTACAAAATGCCATTATTCAAAACTTTCACGGTCGGGTCACCTTTTGAATATTTTCTAGCGGAATGGTTATCTGAAACACATCATCGCTAAATACGATGAGAAGGACATGCAGTCATGGGCAAGGCTGAGATGTTTACATCAATTTCATACAAGCACATAGACACCCTAATCGAAAATCTAAAGACATACATAATAATATATCACTGTGCTGCCATTTTCCACATTGAAATAAAGGTCTCCAATCTTGCACGACACTGACACTTTTGCCTCTAAGAGCTTTAATAGAAAGCTATTTGTTGACCTGATCAGACAATGAAGAACTAAACCAGATGTAAGAAACAGAAGCAGAAACGTGAAACTAACAGAACGAACAAGCATTGTACCTGTTGATAAAATGTATATACTTATATGTAACATGTTTATAACTGATGCATCCATAGGAGTAATCAATGGAGGTTATACAACAGCTTAATATATAAACCAATATTGTCCCCAAATCTTTTATTAATCTTATAATTATTGCAATTGTAAGTCTTAACATTAAAATTAGTCTGCCTTAAAATATTTTGTACCCTTGCAGGCAATAGATTCTCCAAGGTTGTAACAAATTGGTTGTCTGTGATGAAAACTTCAAGAAAATCTTTAGGGTAGAGAGTTAGAACCTTTATCCCAGGGTGGAAATGTCAAAGACTAGAGGGCATAGCTTTAAGATGAGAGGGGCAAAATTTAAAGGATATGTGCTCAGCAAGTATTTTTATGCAGATGGTGAGTGCCTGGAATGTGTTGCCACAGGTGGAGGCTGATATGATCGGATATGATAAGCTTTTATATAGGCTCGTGGTTGGATAAGCAGAGAATGGAGGGATATGGATCTTGTGCAGGTAAAATAGATTAGTTTAACTTGGCATTATGTTCGGTGCAGATATTGTGGTCCAAAGGGCCTGCTTAGTTTAGTTTAGTATAGTTTATTGTCACGTGCACTGAAGTACAGTGAAAAGCTTTTATGTATCGCGCTATCCAGTCAGCAGAAAGTCCATGCACGATTACAATGTGTAGGAAGGAACTGCAGATGCTGGTTTATACTAAAGACGGACATAAAATGCTAGAGTAACTCAGCGGGTCAGGCCGCATCCCTGGAGAACATGGATAGATGTCGTAGTGTTCTATGTTCTAAGACTGCATCACTTAATGATTTACTACAAGGAGAGATTGTCCAAACAATATGTGCATGATAGAATTTTTCGATACAGAGGATATCAAGGGATACAAAGCTGGTGCAGTAAAGTGCTACTGAGACTGAAGATTAGCCATGTTCTTATAGAAAGATAGAGCAGCTGAATGGCCGAACACCTCTTTAGTTTAGTTTAGTTTAGTTTAGAGATACAGTGCGGAAACAGGCCCTTCGGCCCACTGGGTCTGCGTTGAAGGGGAGGGAACTGGAGGTAAGAAAAGGCCATGAATAAACCAGGGCCGGCAACAGATGACCAAGGAAGGATGGAGCCCCTAATGGCCCATTGTTGGCTGAGGAAGAGATGATAATAAAGGGATACAAGGGATGGGAATAGTGGAACTAGTATGATGACTAGAGTGGGGAGGGGCAGAGAGGGAATGCAGGGATTACTTGGAATTAGAGAAATGCAAATGTCTCAGTTTTGCTAAACAAATACCCAGCTAACGTCCAGATAGTTTCCATTTACCGTTACACATTGTTGACGCTTCGAGTAATGCTTTAATTCGCTACAATGTAACATCACCTTTGCAAGACTTTATGCATTAACCTTTTAGATGGGACAATTTCCTTCTAAATTCCAAAATGAAAACACATATTTGTCTGCTTTTGGAAGAAATATTGAACAAGATATTGGTAGTGCTCCATTCATGTAATGGACAACATTGGTGAAAGACATCTGGCAAATTTCTTCATTTTGACTCAGGTCTACCCTTCTATTTCAGGGGTATGATAGATGGGTTTTCCAGCACCCTCGCTTCCAGAGCCTTTCTGGATTATCAATTTTGCTGAGCCGACAGAGGTCACAGCCTCGGAGAAGAGTCCTATGGAACTGGGACGGTTCACCTAGGCCACCGGGAAGCCAAGATATCAGCTCGTAAATTCTGCCCCAGAAGTCGGCTATGAGAACGGATCTGCCAGTTTCCGGCCGGGCTGGAGTCCCAGAGCACTGGCCGCAGGGGCCAAATTCAACCTAGAGGTCAGCCATGGATGTTCCGATGTTGAGTTTGGCTGCGTCACCTGGCTTGGGCACTACATTTTCAGGGAGACTTCTGGAAGGGATTTCAAGTGAGCTCTCATAATTTTGTCCGGATTAAAGATGGTTCCAGGCTACCAGTTGCTGGAAAATCCGTGGTGGACCTGTATTGTGAGATAGTGACTCCTATCCTTTGCTGGATAGGAGTCTGTTCAATATGTAGAGTCCCTCCCTCCCACCCCTCCCCCCCAAAAACCCCATAAAATAAACTGTGTTTTTAATGTCTGACATAATTAAGGCTTATTAATTTTAAACATGTCATCCTCAGTAGGAATTCAACCAACAATTTTCCATTTTTGCACCTCATTTCATTATCACTTGCAGCAAGTCTATTAATGTGTCTCAATATCTGCTTCACCTCCCAAATGCTGCAAAACTCAGATATTGTCAATAAAATAAATTATTGACTGAGAGTTGCAAAATGACGTTTAGAATTAATGTTTCGGAATGCGACAGATTAGAAAGAACATTTTCTCCCTCAAGGCAGTGAATTTACAAAACATTTTCGGTTATTGAATGGATAATTAGTTTGAAATGGAATTAGAAAGTAAGGTAAAAAATTAAAATGTTAATATCCCAGTTTATGATGATATTTCACTGTTGGCAATAGAGAGAAGGCGAAATAATTTCTCCATAGTCGGGTTTGATCATTGGCATTGGGAAAGTGACTACATTCAGAATTTAGTTCAAGTAACTTTATAAATAAAGAAATATTCATGCTTCTTTCAAGTGGTAAATCTGATATTGCATGGTAGGGTGGCATTAGTTATTCCATACTTTATGGTCACAGAATCAAAGAATCTCCCAGAGGAAATCAATGGGCCCATTCTGCCAGTGCTATTCTTTGAAAGAGATGGCATTCACTCACTGCATCACTATTTTTTTCCCTATATCCCCATTGTTATCCTCATAGAGTTATACGACATGGAAATAAGCCCCTCAGCCCAACTTATCCATGCCGACCAAGATGTCAACCTTAGCTAGTTCTGTTTGCCCGTGTATGGCCAATGTTCCTCTAAACCATATTTATTCATGTACCTGTCCAAATGGGTTTTAAATTCAGTAATTGCACCCACCTCGACCACATCCTCTGGCAGCATCGTCCCACATACCTACCACCCTCTGTGTGAAACAGTTGGCCCTTATGCCCCTGTCCCACTTAGAAAATCTGAACGGAAACCTCTGGAGACCTTGCGCCCCACCCAAGGTTTCTGTGAGGTTCTCGGAGGTTCCGGTCACTTTCCATGAGTCACCAGAGGTTTTGGTCACTTGCCTGGAAAGCCTCGACCGAAGCGTGAGCTACATCTACTGATCAAAGATCCTATAGGATCTTTGCTATTGACCGCACACACACACACACACAAACACATCGCGAAGGTGGGGGCCAGGGACAGCGGAGGAGCGCTGTACGTGCGATGAAGAGGAAGGTACAGAGCACGGTAAGTCCTTTAGAGAGCGCGGGAGGGAGGGAGAGAAGGGGAGAGAAGGACAGAGAAAGGGAGAGAGAAGGGGAAGAAAAGGGAAGAGAGAAGGGGAGAGAAGGGGGAGAAGGGGGGAGAACGGGGGTGGGGGGGGGGAAAGGAGTCGAGACAGTTTTAAGAAGTGTAATAGTTAGTGGTGGCCGGTTTTATTTTTTTTTAAATAATCGCAGGAACATAGAAGAAGCCTCGACTACACGGAAACCACTTTCCACCATTAGGGAGAGTGACCGGAACCTCCGGAAACCTTGGGTGGGGCGCAAGGTCTCCAGAGGTTTCCTTTCAGGTTTCCTAAGTGGGACAGGGGCATTAGGTCCCTTTCACCTTAAATCTCTGCCCTCTCGTTTTAGACTCTGGGAAATAGATTCCGACCATACACCTTGTCTATGCCCCTCGTGATTTTATCTATCTGTCTATCTGTCTATTCATCTTGACCACTTCCGGTCTGCATTGTAATAAAATTTGCGCAAAACCGATCCCCCAATACGCTACGATTTTTCGCCACCTTACTCACCATTCTGCTCTGCTGCAAATTAAATAGGTTTTGTTCCATCTTCCCCCTCCCTCACTGCCCCCCTCCCGCTCTGCCCCCTCCCTCTCTGCCCCCCTCCCTCTCTATTCCCCACTCCCTCTCTGCCCCCTCCCTTTCTACCACCCCTCCTTCTCTACCCCACCTCCCTCTCTAGGGAGTGGGGAGTATTGGGACCTATGGGTAAGCAGTGGAATATTGTGTCGGGGACCGGCCCTCCGCTGTGACACCGCGCTCCTCTCTGCTTCCCCCACCAGCCCTATAAAAGGACAAAAGGTCAAAGGACATTTATTGTCACATACACCAATTGGTGCAGTGAAATTTGAGTTAATTTGAGAAATTTATGCAGCACACAATTAAGATAAACATAACACTTTAGAATTTAACATAAAACATAAAAAAACATCCCCCCACAGCGGAATCAACGTTTCCCACTGTGAGGGAAGGCACCAAAGTTCAGTCCTCTTCCTCAGTTCATTGGTGGTCTGGGTCTATTGAGGCCTCTGCGGTCGCCGCTATGGGCCCAATGTTTCAGGCCCTCGAACACTCTCAGCGGCCCGGAGCCTCCAAATCGGCTGCTTCCTACCGGAGACCGAGGCTTCCAAAGTCCACAGGCCGAGCTGGGCGGAGATTCAATGCTGGCGACCTTGGCAAAAAATCCTAGGGCTCCGCGATGTTAAAGTCAGCGTCGCCCGCAGCTGGAAAGTGAGAGCCGCCTGCGGCTGGAAAGTCAGCGCCGCCAGTGGCTGGACGCTCCGCAGACCCCAGCACTCTGGACCGCCAACACGGTGACCCCAGTAAGGCATCACTCGCTCCGCGATGGAATCCAGTGCTGCGCCACCGCTGCTAACGCTGAGGCTCTGGCCGGTCTCCGGCAGGAAATGCCGCGGCAAATGCCGTGATAGGCCGCGTGAAGGGAGGCAAAGATGCGGCTCAGAGAATAGTCGCTCCCGCAACCAGGAAGTGACCAAGAAAACAGTTTCCCCCTCCCCCACATAAAAAAGACTAAAAGATCTCAAAAACAAACTTTAAAACAGACTAAAAAATAACAAAAAATAAGGGAAGGACACACAGCTGCAGGCAAGGCAAACACACTCAATGGCGCCACCACCAGCAACTCTGCCCCCCTCCCTCTCTGCACCCCCTCCCTCTCTGCCCCTCTGCCCCAGCCACCCTCTCTACCACTCTCTCCTCCCTCTCTACCACCACCCTACCTCCTTCCTCTCCCTCTCTACCCCTCTCCCCTTCCCTCTACTCTCCCTCTCTACCACCTCACCCTCTCCTCCCTACTCCCCTCCCCTCCCTCTACCTGTCTACCCACTCCCCTTCCTCTCTACCACCTCCCCCTCACTCCATGCCCTCCCCCTCTACCCCCCACCCTCTTCCTCTCTACCCCCCACAACCTCGCACTCTAGCCCCCTCCTCTCTGCCCCCTCCCTCTCTATCCCCCCCTCTATATCCCCCTCCCACTCTACGCCTCCCCCTCTGCCCCTTCCCTCTCTAGCCCCTCCTCCCTCTATATCCCCCCCCTCTCTACCCCCTTCCCTATCTACCCCTCCCCCTCTGCCCCCTTCCCTCTCTAGCCCCTCCTCCCTCTCTACCCCCCTCCTTCTCTACCCCCCTACTCCCTCTCTGCCGCTCCTCCCTTTATATCACCCCTCCTTCTGTACCACCCCTCCTTTTCTACCCCACCTCCCTCTCTAGGGAGTGGTGAGTATTGGGACCTATGAGTGAGTGGTGGAATATTGCATTCAGGAACCAGCCCTTCCCTATGACCCTGTCCCACTCTGCCCCAACTCCCTCTCTGCCCCCCTCCCTCTCCACTCACCCCCCCATCCCTACCACCACCCTCTCTACCCCTCTCCTTCTCTAAGGAGTGGTGAGTATTGGGACCTATGGGTGAGTGGTGGAGTATTGCGTTCGGGGCCAGCCCTCCCATGTGATGCCGTGCGTCCCCCCCTCCACACCTCAATCTCTACCCCCATCACTCTCTCTCTACTACCCTTCCCCTCCCTCTACCCTCTTTCTCTACCACCTCACCCTCTCCCTCTCTAGCTGCGCCTGTGTAGTTGGGGGCTATGCATGAGTGGATAGGGCGGGGGATGCGGGAAAAGGAGAAAATGAATAATATTAATATAATATCAAGGGGTGGGGTTAGTGTGTGTGTGTGTGTGTGTGTGTGTGTGTGTGTGTGTGTGTGTGTGTGTGTGTGTGTGTGTGTGTGTGTGTGTGTGTGTGTGAGACGCCACAGGACCCCCCCCCCCCCCCCCACAAATGCACGTTGAGGGGACGGGACCCAACGGGTCTCACTTGGTCTAGTATACTTATAAAGGTCATACCTCAGCCTCCTACACTTCTGGGAATGTTCAATCGTTTAATGCTTCAATGGTTTCTTTATTGTTAAATGTACCAGATACAGTGTAAGTTTTTACATACAGCTAAGCACGATTATCCCCTGGTTAGTACAGAATATACAGAACAGCCAACTAAGTCCATATGCAAGAGGTGCCATTTTAGCACCATTTTACAGTCCCAGCTGCAGCTGGCCACAAAGGCCTTCCCTTTGCAGGTGATTTGGTTCTGTGGTGGGTGAGCTGGGCTTGCGGTTGGGATACAGAGACGTGGGTCACCGGGCCCCTGGGTTGAGTTCTGAGTTGCTGCAGGCCCTCCAATTTTGCATTACCAGTCCGATTACCAGCCCTGATTGAAACAAAAAACCTCCATCTCCACTTTCTACCTTTTTCAATTATTTTGGATCAATGACCTCCGCTCACTGGCTGTGGAATGAATGTTTCACATCAAAACCAGCTTGGAAATCCACACTAAGGCACCTCTTAACTTGTTCTGTGGAGAAAACTCACAACTTTTCCAACATCACTGCAATCCCTCTTCCCTCATAACATTCCAGCAAAGTTCCTGTTTTTGTTCTATTTCTTGTAGGCAGCACAGTGGTGCAGAGTTGCTGCCTTACAGCGCCATGACCTGGATTTGTTCCTGACTTTGGGTGCTGTCTGTACAGAGTTTGCCCATTCTCCCTGAGAGGTTTCCTTCAGCTACGTCGGGTTCCTCCTACATCCCAAAGACGTGCAGTTTTGTATGTTAATTGGCCTTTGTAAATTGTCTGTGGTGGACGTTTATGTTAAATTTAATTATGTATTGCATTCTTTTTATTCGTATGGCTGTATGGTAACTCAAATTTCACTTTACCAATTGGTGCATGTGACAATAAATGAGAACTTGAACTCGAGTGGTGCGGGGTGTGGGACTCGGTGGGCCAAAGGACCAGTTTCTACACTGTATCTGCAAATCTAAAAACCTATGAATATTTCCTGAGAACGTTGCACAGAATTGTCCACATTATGCAATTTGAGGCTTAAATGATAATTCCATTTCCCTGAAAAGAGACTTTTGCAGTCATTACAAATGAGGCATCAATTATGTTGGACCCCCCTTAACCTTACATGGACTGCTCAGACAAGTCCAAATGTCGAACCCTTTCAGCTGGTAGCATGTAAAATTTCAACCCATAAGGGTAGCAAGCACCACTCCTTCAAAATAAACCAGCCAGTCCATAAATTTAAAAAAACAAATCCAAAAAAGGTATTCCTTACATGTTCTTGGTTTTGAGTTCCTTGTATAAAGTCATTGTGTGGAGAATATTTATGCAAAAATGCACGATTTGCAATATTGCATATAATGATGTAGCATTATAATATACAATATGATATACAATTATACTATGCCGAACCGTATAAACTTAGAAACTGTAAAAGTTGAGGAAAATGGAGTTAAAGCGTAGATGAGACTGATGCGTACTTACCAGATTGTTAATGATTGTTATGCTTTGACTGTCATTTTTGGAAAGCTTGGATATTTTTCAAAGACTGCTTTGTGCATAACTTGGCTGATCAACATTGCATTAGTCTAACCTGTCCAAAGAACAGATGTGCCCCTTGGCAATGATAGATTCAGGGAAGAAAAAGCTTGATGACACATACAGTGACCTTGAATTGACCAATAAGGAACTAAGGAGAGTCTTATCTAGGGACATTTGCAAAAGGCATGCAGAGAAGGATCATCATGACAGCTCGCTCCGTATTTCATAGATGTCACCTCCTAAGAAGGACTGACTCCCTTCTGCTACCTTTAACCTTTAATGGCAACAGAAATACTCACTTAGCATTATAACGAAAATTATTATGAACATACAATCAATTAACTTTTTGCTTATTGAAATGCTTAAACCAGATAGACACAAAGTGCTGGAGTAACTCAACGGGTCAGGATCGTTTTTCTCCAGCGATGCTGCCTGACCCGCTGAGTTATTCCAGCACGTTGTGTCTATCTTTGGTATATACCTGCATCTGCAGTTCCTTTCTACACAGTAATACAGCAAGCAGGTCTACTACTTCAATAATCTGCCATCCTGGGTCAGTCCTGACCTCTGGTGTGGAAAGTGCATGTTCTCACTGTGATTCTGTGGGTTTCATCTGGCTGCTCCAGTTTCCAACTGCATCCCAAAAATGTGCAGGTTGGTAGGTTAATTTAACACTGCAAATGACTCCTAATGTGTAGGTGACCCATAGAATATGGAGGAGATTGATGGGAATATAGGAAAATTACAGTGACGTGGTATGATTTGTATAAAAATGTATCTCTCCATGACATAGTTTAATAATTCCTTCATGCCACGGGTCATAAAAGTCATGTTTGTTTAATTACGTCCTGGATCACTGTACATGTATAAGACCCCCCCCCCCCCCCGCCTTCCCTTGAAGCCTGGCTGACCTTGCACTTGAATGACAGAGGTTGAGGGGAGACTTAACAGAAATGTATAAAATGATGAGTGACATACTGTAGATCGGGTAGACAGTCAGAATGTTTTTTTCCTGGGTGGAAATGTCCAAAATTGAGGGCAGAACAAGAAGGTGAGAAGGGCAAAGTTTCATGGAGGTGTACGAGGCAAGTTCTTTACACAGCGAGTGGTGGGGGCTTGGAACGCATTAAACAGATATGATAGTGACATTTAAGGGGCTTTTAGATTGGCACATGGAAGTGCTGGGAATAGAGGGAAATGGATCATGTAGAGGCAGATAAGATCAGGCATCATGTTCGGCACAAATATTGTTCCTGTTAGTACTGCTCCATACTGTTTGTTCTGTGTTCATATAATGATAATTTTAATTTCAGTTTAGAAGCATCAATCGATATATTGATAATGTTCCACATTTTCCCAGTTTTTCTCCTTTAGGTGGCAGTTTTAATTTTATTCAGCCATCCTTTATTATGCATTTCTGCAGTGTTTGGTGGCAGAAGCTGGAGACATGACTTTCTTTCTTAGCAGATTCACATGATAAATTCAATTTCCTCAGCTGTAAATAGTAGGCTTTCCCGTTTTGCGGTGGCAAAGGTAGTTTTTTGCCTCAAGCAAACGTATTATCTTATTATCATATATTTGCTGATCATCTGGAATCTAATATAGTCTAATTAAGACTAATTTGGATTAAATCTATTACTATATTGTATTGATTATTCATATAGTTGCATATTATGAATGTGTACCCATATCTGGGAATTGCAGTGCTTAGCACTCTCCATTACTAGAGAAAAAAATACTGTAAATTAACTGCATTAAATAAGTGATTTTAATTCCCCATAGCTAACCTGTATCTTGTCTAGTTCTAATACTGCCACGGTGTGTGTAAAAAATGGAAAAATAAACTTTGACATCGACCTTACTTTGTGCCCGGAGCTGTGTTAAAATGAGCAGTGGTCTAATGAACGTGAAGTATGCAACACAAAACTATCCTGTCATCCAAGCAAAGAGAAAATCTTTGCTCCACAATTAGCTGTAAAAACTGCACCGAGCTTTTCAACCAGTTCTTTAAATGGAAGCAAACAAAGAAATGCCAAAGTAGTGAGATGTTAAAATAAGGACATTACCTGAAAACGCATGGAGATTTGAGATAGTTTGCTATTTAATTAAAGGGATGCATCTGAATCTGATCGCATTAATGGTTACCTTCGTCATTTGTACCCTTTATGTTATTCTTGATTACAGTATGAGTGTAACCCCTTGGACAATCTTGAAGCAGCAGGAACCTATGCAGTCCGGCTGAGTGGATAATGATATCAGCTGCTTCTCACTGGAACAACAGGTGCTTTGGCATAAAATGCCAAGCCGCCATACTGAGTAGATGACATCAATTCATACTTTCTGAGTTTAATTATAAAGTATCTGTGCTAATCCATTAATAATGGAAAGGGTCAAAGGAGTTCATATACACAGATTACTAAAACTGTAGATCACTGTAATACCTGTCATGCAGAGGGATTATAACTCCTCTCCAAACTTCATGGAAGTACTGTTTATATTTTACTGTTTCTCGTTGTGTAAATCAATTTTAATTCTTGCTTCTTGGATGTGTGTAACCTCTTACCCCTCCATTTATCTAGCTGTTGCCTTTTATCTTCCTGTCACCCTCTTCTGTCTTTATGCATTGCAATTTTGTGAGCAAAGCTTCCATGCCCCTTTGTCCCCTTTTCGCTGACATTGATGTGCTGATTCGCCCCTCTTTAGTCCTACCTGCTTTGCTGCGACTGTGCACTGGACATAGGTTTCCCCGCACACCCTGATCTCCCGACAGGCCTGAGCAGGTGGATGATCATAGTGTGTGTTAATTTAGTATTAATTTAGTTTAGTTTATTATTGTCAAGTATACTGAGGTACAGTGAAAATATTTTGTTTGCGTGGTATGCAGTACATGAACACAATCAAGCTGTCCGCAGTGCACAAATAAAGATTAAGTAGCAAGGACTCAGGTTTAACTTATAGTCTTTTTATTACTTGCAATTTTTGCTTTAACTTACATATCTTAACATCTGATTATTTTTTTGTTACTCCAATTTGTTTGCCGACCTTTTCGTGATGCTTTAGAAGACCAAACTGTTGGCAAGGTATCTGTGGTTCAGTGGCCACGTATCACTGGTATTAACTTGGTTATTAATAAAGACATTATATTTGATCAATGATGTTCCAGAAGCGAGATTTGCCAGTCTGGGATTTGAAGAATTGCTTACAACTGAACTCAGCAATGTCAAAAGGGACAAGGATTGTTTTTTCACACACAAAAGAGAATGAGTAATGTCCCTTGCAATATGCTTTCACTGTAGTTTAAGGGATACGACCGCATACTTCAAAGTTTCCATTTGATTGCTATTTAATAGTGAGTGACCACATGTTAGTGTGTTTTCAGATTTTCAGTGTCCTCATGGACATTGTTTTCATTAATTTGCATAAAATGTTCTGTTCATTCAGATGGATGACCTAGATGTGTCAGGTTTACCTCTGATTATAGGGCATATGCTGCCTTCTTGTGAACGAAAGGCATTGTTACTTTCTTTACTTGCCTGTTATCAATGTTATTATATATGTGTGTTTTCCATAAATAATAGTGTCATTTTGTGAGCTGAAATTTTACCAATTGGTAGTTAATGTGCACTTAATTTAAAGAACCTGGGAATTTTCTTTAATAATTTCTTCCAGTTTCAACATGCGTCAGAAATTAATTTAAAAAAGTTTAAAAGTTTGATCTTTCCCAACAGCTGAAAATATTTAACAGCCAATATAGTGCATTTGGAGACAAATCATTGCTGCAATGTGGAAATGTAGCTGCCAAACTTTGCACCGAAGCTCCCACAAACAGTGGTGTGATAATGAATATGTTTTCCTGTTTATTTTCAGAAACGTTGATTAGGAGATAATACTTAGAACAAACATGGAATGCAGACAGGACAGTACAGGAACAGGCCTCTCAGCCCACAACATGCATGCGGAACATGGTGTCGTCAAACAAATTTAATCTGCCTGCACGTGATCCATATTCCCTCATTCTCTGCATATCCATAATTATTTTCAATTACCTACAGCGAGATCGTTACAACGAAGATACCAGAAGAGAGAAGATGGGTGACGATGAGGAAGGGAAGGAAACTTGGAGTACAGGAGACCCCGGGGGATGTACCTCTTGAAAACAGGTTCACCCTCTTGGAAGCTGCCAGTACGGAAGACACTGCCTTTCTGGGCGGTGGACAGGTCTGCGAGTCAAAACGTGGCGCTGAAGCAATGCCGAAGAGACAGACGTCAGGCAGAGCCGTGGTAGTCGGGGACTCCATCATGAGAGGTACAGACAGGGTTTTCTGCGTCGACAGGCGGGATTCATCGATGGTGTGTTACCTCCCTGGTGCCAGGATCCAGGACGTCACGGACTGATCGCAGAGTATCCTCAAGGGTGAAGGCGAGCAGCCGGAAGTGGTAGTGCATGTCGGCACAAATGACATTGGGAAGAAGAGGAAAGAGATTCTGCTGCGTGACTTTAGAGAGCCCGGAGGAAGGCTGAAAAGCAGGTCCTTCTGGGTGGTTATCTCCGGTTTGCTTCCATTTCCTCGTGCTGGTGAGGGCAGGAACAGGGGATCTGAATATGTGGCTAAGGAGCTGGTGCAGAGGGCAGGGATTTAGATTCTTAGACTACTGAGATCTGTTTTGGGGTAAGGGTGAATTCTACAAAAGGGACGGGTTGCACCTTAACAGGCAGGGGACCAGCATTCTGGCAGGCAGGTTTGCTTCTGCAACACGGGTGGGTTTAAACTAAATAATGGGGGGGAGGAGACAAATTGGAAATACAAGGATGGAGGTAAAGGGAAAGTGAGTATACAGAAATTTAAGAAAGACACCAGAATTAATAGGGCAGAAAGCTCATGAAGGGATAGGAGAGTATGGCCAAATGAAATAGGAATCGATATGAAAGGTGAGGTGAGTAATGGATTAAAAGTATTGTAATATGAATGCACGGTATAAGAAGTAAAGTGAATGAGGCTGAGGCTCAGTTAGAGATTGATAGATGTGACATTGTGGGGTTTACAGAGACATGACTGTAGGCGGATCGGGACTGGAAACTGAATATTCAGGGTTATACATCCTATAGAAAAGACAAGCAGGAGGGCAGAGGACCTGGGGTAGCTCGGGTGGTGAGGGGTGAAATTCAGTCCCTTGTGAGGGGTGACATAGGGACTGACGATGAAGAGTCGCTGTGGATAGAATAGAGGAATTGTAAATTAAGAAGACACTAATGGGAGTTATCTACAGGCCCCCAAACAGTAGACTGGATATAGGGTGCAAGTTGCAGCAAGAGTTAAAATTGGCATGTAACAAAGATTATGCCACTGTGGTTATGGGAGATTTCAATATGCAGGTAGACTGCAGGTTTGTTTTGGACCTCAAGAAAGGGAGCTTGTAGTGCCTCCGAGATGGATTCTTAGAGCAGCTTGTACTGGAGCCTACCAGAGAGAAGGCAATTCTGGATTTAGTGCTGTCTAATGAACCAGGTTTAATAAGGAAACTCAAGGTAAAGGAACCGTAAGGAGGTAGTGACCATAATATGATGTTTTAATCTGCAATTTGAGAGGGAGAAGGTTAAATCACAAGTCAGTGTTGCAGTTGAACAAAATGGGCTATGAAGGCATGAGAGAGGAGCTGGCCAAGGTCGACTGGAAAAAGATCCTAGCAGGAATGGAACAGCAATGGCAGGGATTTCTGGGCATAATCCAGAAGATGAAAGATCATTTCATTGCAAAGAGGAAGAAAGATTCTAAGGGGAGTAAGAGGCAACTGTGGCTGACAAGGGAAGTTAGGGATGAAATAAAACTAAAAGAAAAGGTGTATAACATAGCAAAGAGTAGCGGGCAGCCAGAGGATTGGGAAACTTTCAAAGGACAACAGAAGGGAACAAAAATGGCAATACAGGGTGAAAAGAAGAAGTACGAGGGTAAGCTGGCCAAGAATATAAAGAAGTACAGTAAAAGCTTCTTTAGGAATGTTAAGAGAAAAAGACAAATGTGGGTCCCATGAAGGCAGAAACAGTTGAAATTATTATGAGAATCAAGGAAATGGCAGAAGAGTTGAACAGATACTGAAGAAGACACAAACAATCTCCCAGATGTGCTAGAGGACAGAGGATCAAGGGAGACAGAGGAACTGAAATAAATTTGCATTCGTTGAGAAATTGTATTGGGTAGACTGATGGGACTGAAGGCCGATAAATCCCTAGGGTCTGATGGTGTGCATCCCAGGGTACTCAAGGAGGTGGCTCTAAAAATTGTGGACGCATTGGTGATCATTTTCCAATGTTCTATAGATTCAAGATCAGTTCCTGTGAATTGGAGGTTAGCAGATGTTATTCCACTTTTCTAGAAAAGAGCGAGAGAGAAAACAGGGAATTTTCTGAATATAGGGAATATAGAACAGTTAGCCTGACATCAGTGTAGGGGAATATGCTGGAGTCAATTATTAAATAAGTAATAATGGCGCATTTGGATAGCAGTAAAAGGATTGGTCCAAGACAGCATGGATTTATGAAGGGGAAATCTTGCTTGACTAATCTTCTGGAATTTTTTTGGAAATGGATGAAGCAGAGCATTGGATATAGTGTAGAATTGCAGAAAACCTTTGATGAGGTCTCACACAGGAGATTAGTGGTCAAAATTAGAGCACATTGTATTGGGAGTAGGGTATTGACATGGATAGAGAATTGGTTGGCAGACAGGAAACAAAGAGTAGGAATAAACGGGTCCCTGTCAGAATGGCAAGCAGTGGCGAGTGGAGTGCCGCAAGGCTCGGTGCTGGAGCCGCTACTATTTACAATATATATTAATGATTTAGATGATGGGATTAAAATTAACACCAGCAAATTTGCACATTGACACAAAGCTGGGTGGCAGTGTGAACTGCGAACGTTGCATGGTGATTTGGACAGGTTGAGTGAGTGGGCAGAAGCATGGCAGTATAATGTAGATAAATGTGAGGTTATCCACTTTGGCAGCAAGAACAAGGAGGCAGATTATTATTTCAATGGTGTCAGATTAGGAAAAAAGGAAGTGCAACGAGACCTGTGTGTCCTTGGTACACAAGTCACTGAAAGTGAAACATGCAGGTCCAGCAGGCAGTGAAGAAAGCTAATGGCACGTTGGCCTACATAATGAGAGGATTTGAATATAGGAGTAAAGAGGTCCTTCTGCAGTTGTACAGGGCCCTGGTGAGATCACATCTAGAGTATTGTGTGCAGTTTTGGTCTCCTAATTTGATGAAGGACATCCTTGCTATTGAGGCAGTGCAGCATAAATTCACGAAGTTAATCCCCGGAATGGCAGGACTGTCATATGAGGAAAGATTGGAAAGACTGTGCTTATATTCACTGGAATTTAGAAGGATGAGAGTGGATCTTATAGAAGCATATAAAATTACCGGACAAACTAGATGCAGGAAAAATGTTCGTAATGTTGGGGGAGTCCAGAGCCAGGGGCCACAGTCCACGAATAAAGGGGAGGCCATTTAAAATTGAGGTGAGAAAAAACTTTTTCCACCCAGAGCTAAATCGGCTGAGATCCTTTCCATTCTTCCTTGCAATTTGGACAACAAAAGTACTGATTTTGGCACAGAATACTAAGATTCATCCTTGATTGAATATTTGGTTCTCCCAAACGTATGTGTGCAAAGTCTCTCAATTATTAGTTTTGAATATTTCCTTCTAATGGAATTAAATTAAAATTTTATTCTTTAACAAGATAATGCCTTATCTTAAATTGTGATACATAACAATTGGACATTAAAAACAAAATATAATTTCCCACCTGGTATAAACTTTTAAGTGGTCCTCCACAACTGTACGTTTGAGCATTTGCTGGAGTTGGAGTTTAGTAAAACTCGCTGGAGTTTAGAAAAATGAGGGGGGCCCACATTGAAATGTACAGAATAGTTAAAGGCTTGGATAGAGTGGATGTGGAGGGGATGTTTCCACTAGTGGGAGAGTCTAGGACTAGAGGTCATAGCCTCCGAATTAAAGGACGTTCTTTTAGGAAGGAGATGAGGAGTAATTTCTTTGGTCAGGGGGTGGTGAATATTCCTTAAAGCTGCCACAGTGAAAATATATTCAAACTGTGGTTGTGTCATGGAGTCACCGCACGAAAACAGGTCCTTCTGTCCAACTCATCCATGCGGACCAAAATGCCCCATCCAATCTAGTGCTATTTGCCTGCATTTGGCCCATATCCCTCTAAAGCTTTCCTACCTATGTACTTGTCCAAATGTTTATTAAAAGTTGTTAATGTACCTGCCTCACCTACTTCCATTGGCAGCTCGTGCCATATACCCACCACCCACTGTGTGAAACATTGCACCTCAGTATCCTACCAACATTTTCCCCTCCGCAAACCTATGCCATCTAATTCTTGATACTTCTATCCAGGAGAAAAGAGCATTCATCTTATCTATTCCCCTCATGATTCCACAGAGCTTAATCAACACATCCTTTAATCAAAGCAGTTAACCACAAGACAATTAAAGTTATAACATTCTTAAAGGTACCCTATACATACATGATATATGTTTGTAAGGTGCCTTAAAGAACTGCTCTTCATTGTGTAACTAAATCCAGCAAAATTGATATTTGCGCTGTCCAGACTGCCTGAGCTTCAGCTGGATAGTTCTATCAGAAATTTGAGGTTATCTCATGACTTTTCATTGTGTTGCACATTCTGTCAGTATAGTATGTGAATTTTTAGATGCCACTCTTGCCCTTCATGAAATCCCCAGACACTGCATGAAAGCCCAATAAATTAGTGGCACAGGGACAACATACATTACTATTTGGATTCTGTGCACATATATCTTCAGAATCAGCTGGTTCTCTTGTTTCCCTTACCAGGATTACTACACCAGGATTATGTTGTGTACACTTAACAGACATTCCATTATTTATACGAATGGTTCCTTCATCTATCTAAATAGTTTTAAAGTAATAGAATGCCATTTTGCTGAAATGCTATCCGCTTCTCACTCCATAGATGCTGCCTAACATACTGCATGTTTCAAGCATATATTGTTTCCAACTTTTGGAACAGGGTCATTGGGAAATAAAATCAGTAGATTAAAATTCTGGCCTGTTGCATTTTTGAGAAAGTAATAGTGCCATGGAATTTATATGCATTATCTTATCATATGCTTATGAAAATATGGTTAATTTATGCTATCGTGGAAAGAGGTGAAAATATTTGAAGGAGCTTTTACACTCCAATAACCACACTCGCTGAAATAAGGAATACTCACTGGATAGGACGGCATAGTGGCACAGCGGTAGAGTTGCTGTCTTACAGCACCAGAGACCCAGGTTCGATCTTGACTATGGGTGTTGTCTGTACGGAGTTTGTACATTCTCCCTGTGACCACGTGGATATTATTTGCGTGCTCTGGTTTCCTCCCACACTCCAAAGACATACAGGTTTATAGGTTAATTAGCTTCTGTAAACTGTAAGTTGTTCTGAGTGTGTCGGATAGTGCGAGTGCATGTGGTGATCACTGGTCGGCACGGACTCGTTGGGCTGAAGGGCCTGTTTCAATGCTGTATTCTAAAGTCTAAAGTAAAGTAAAAGTTTATTTTACATTCGTTCAGTTTAGTTTAGTTTCGAGATACAGCGTGGAAACAGATCCTTCAATCCCCGCACATTAACACTATCCTACACACACTAGGGACAGTTTACAATTTCACCAAGCCAATTAACCTACAATCCTGCACATCTTTGGAGTGTGGGAGGAAACTGAAGCCCCTGGGGAAAATCCATGCAGGTCACGGGGAGAATGTACAAACTCCATACAGATAGCACCCATAGTGAGGATGGAACCTGGCTCTCTGGCACTGTAATGTAATTGGTAATGGTGGATTTTTGGTATAGAAACTTTGACATCATCTTTGGCCAAGCATTGACCTATCTTATGCATTTCCATCACAATTGAATAACATTTGGACAATCTATGAGATGCATTACTAAAATCCGCCAAGACTTATTTATCAGCATGTTGCAACACCCAAACCTCAACCACCTGAAAGGGATAGAGTAGTGGACAGGAAGAAATCACATCAAACCTTACAAATGCCTATCCCAAGATACAGAGCATTCTGGCTTGGAAATAAATCAACATTCCTTCATTACTGTCATAGAAATCCTTCTTAATAACTGTGGGATTAACTTCAAAGCACAGACTCCATCAGTTGAAGAAGGTGGCTGAATGACTCCATGACTCTAAAAGCCTGAAGAAGGCTCCAGACCCAAAACAATGTCTGTTCTTTCCCTACACAGAAGTTGCCCACTGAGTTCCACCAGGACTTTGTTTTTCAATCAAGATTCTAGCATCTGTAGTCTCTTGTGTCTCCACTCTCTGGCTGCTGCGTGCACATCCACACCTCACTAAGTCAGATCTAGTGCCAATAATATGGGATACCATCAACCACATTCCCGAGCAACTCATGCATTATTATGATCTGGACGTCAATCATCCATATTTAATCATTGTTTGAGCGAAATCCTATAATTGCATAACTAACACCATCATCAAAGCATCTTTATTATAGGATGCATTAGCTTGGTTGTTACTGGACTAACACCCAGAGGTTCCGTTGGAGTTGTGAAATTGAACCCATCCACCACAGTAAAGGAATTAAAATTTGGTTAATTAAATAAATTCAGAGCAAGAAGTGGGGACCAAGGAACTGATTTAAGCCTTGTCAGATGGGAATCTGATAGGCTTATGCAGTCAGGCCTTTATATGCTTCCTACCATACCAAAGTCGTCATAAAGTCATACAGCCAGGAAATGGGTCTTCAGCCCAACTCATCCATACCGATCAAGGTGGCCCATCTCCAGCAGTTCCACTGCCACAGTTTGGCCCATATCCCTTTAAACTTTTCCTATCGATTTACTTGTTCAAGTGTCTTTTATATTCTGTTATAGTGCCTGCTTCAACTACCTCCTCTAGCAGCTCATTCCATTTTTCACCCTCAGAGTGAAAAAGTCACCCTTCAGGTTTGTATTAAATCTTGGCCCCCTCATCTTAAACATATGTCCTCTTACTTTTGACTTCTCTACCCTGGATAAAAGATATAATCTATGCATTCACCCGATCTATTCCCCTCATGATTTTATGCGCCTCTATAAAATCACTCCTCAGCTTCCTACACTACAAGGAATAAAGTCCCAAATAGTTGAATTTTATTTTAGCTGTGTCATTATTTCTGGGCCAATTACAGATGGACAATCAATGCTAGCTTCATTATTGATGCTCTGAGTAAGTAAATTAACTAATAAACAATTATCTAGGTATGGAACTAAGGTGGGCGTATGGAACAAATTGCCAGATGAGGTTGTTGAGGCAGGAACTATCCCAACATTTAAGAAACAGTTAGACAGGAACTTGGAAAGGGCCGGTTTGGAGGAATACGGGCCATATGCAGGGAGGTGGGATGTGTAGCTGGGACATGTTGGACCATGGGCAAATTGGACTAATGTTGGACCTTTGCTATGCTCTATGACTATGATTCCAAGTCTATCCGATAAGTAAAGAATGGCATAATCTTTTGAGCTTAACTGGAAAAGGGAATGAATACAACCTTGCCAGTTTTGCACAGGTTGGAAGAATGTAACTAAAAGGAAGAAGCCCTCCATGAATGATCAGATCTACTCCCACACACTGTTGAGACCAGCGAAAGCCTCATTTGTGGTGACAGTGCTGCCAATGTTTGCCGATTAGATAAACATCCAAACACTGACAGAACATGGAACATGGAACATAGAAGTGTTCAGCACAGGAAATGGCCCTTCGATCCACAATGACTATACTGAACAATTAAAACAATCTAAATGTGGTTGTGATTTGTAATAATAAATCAACACAATTAATTATAAAATAACACCGCAAGTTGGAGGAACAGCACCTCATATTCCGCTTGGGGAGTCTGCATCCTCTGGGCTTGAACATTGAATTTTCTCAATTCTGTTAACCCTTGCTGTCTCCTCCCCTTCCCACCTCTCCCTCAGCTCTCGGGCCCTGGCATTCCCTCTCTCTCTATCTCTCTCCCCCACCCTAGTCGGAATAGCTTCTCATTTTCACACTACAAACAGCTCACAATGGCTTGTTCCCTTTATCATTGATACTTTTTTGCACATCTTTCATTCATTGTTCTTTATCTCGCCACATCACCGTCTATATCTCTCGTTTCCCTGATCCCTGACCAGCCTGAAGAAGGGTCTCGAGCCGAAACGTCGCCTATCTCCTTCGCTCCTTAGATGCTGCTGCACCCGCTGAGTTTCTCCAGCCTTTGGAGTACCCTCGATTCTCCAGCATCTGCAGTTCCTTCTTTAACAATTAATTATAATGTGCTTTCAGGGTTGTGGATAAAACTTTAAAAAGACAGCATTGTAACGTTACAGTAAATAGTGCCAATAGCCTCCTCTGTGCTGTGTTATCCCTGATTTAGATTGCATCCCAATAAACCTCTCTGTTAAAGGATTCAAAGTGTAATATGTAATCTTTGTAGTGTTCAATGAGTTTTGTACGATTGAAGATGAATGCTGCAATGATTAACAATGTAACAAATCTCAATGGATGTTGTTTTCTGAATAGGTCAGAGAGCCTCAGAACTCAGATAAAAGCTTGATTTAAAACTGTAAACTGAACAGACAATTAACAGTTATTTTACCCCCTTTTATTAAATCAACATTTGTCGGAAGAGTGTTTGAAACACGGATTGTTGGAGTTTTCATCCCCAAACATGTCGTAAAACAGCTCTGACACACGAAATGTTTTTTTTTTCTCACTCGCAGTAATTTTTTTAAACTCGTGTAGGTTGGGACGCTTTAGAGATTGGATTAGAGTAGTTTTGTGGAACATACCCTTGGAAGGTTTAATTTAAGACTTTTAGAAGACATTCATTTGTGGCCTTAACAGCGATTAATGAGGAATAACATTCATCATTCATTCCCAAACTAGCTTTAGACATAGATCTCCAGAGTTGAAGGACTGTGCCTTTGACCGGTGTCAGCCATTTCATCTCGTAATTGCGCATCTGGCACTAAGATTTATTCAGCACAGTGCCAGCACCATTTCTTGAAAAAGACAATGCCCTCTGTAATATTGAACTGAAATGCTGATAGATATTTTGAATGGAAGTCATGACAGCCAAACATAATAGTCTGGATTCATGCAAGTGTATTAAAACATAAGAGCTTTAACCCTTCATTGCCATAATGCATCATTATGAAGAATTCCTGTGGAATGGTATTTGTTTTAAAGGTTGATTAGAACTCTTGAGGCCTCAAGGGGAACTATATTTGCTATACCACCAAGGCTGAGTCATGTGTATGTATGTGCATGTACACATGCTTGCATTCATCAGCTGAAGGAGGGGAACAGGTAAGTTGCCGATGCCCTCAATATTAGGCAACACGCTGGCTATCACTGATTAACTCATACATGATGAAGCGGTTGCTGGTAACTGTGGAACCACATCCCAGTAAGTGCCCTAAGAAGAGTGAGAGATATGCCAGGACTCGAGGGCCTGAGCTCTAGAGAAAGGTTGGACAGTGCTAGGACTTTATTCCATGGAGTGCAAGAGGCTGAGAGGTGATCTGATAGAGGTGTGTAAAATCTTGAGGGTCATAGATGGGGTCAATATCCAGGGCAGTCAAGAATCAAGAACCAGAGGACATAGATTTAAGGTGAGAGTGGCAAGATTTAATAGGAAACTGAGTGGCACTCAGAGAGTGGTGGGTATATGGAACGAGCTGCCAGCAGAAGTAGTTGATCCAAGTACTATAACAGCATTTTATTGACACTAGGATGGGTACAAGAACAGAAAAGGGGTAGAGGGTTATGGAATAAACTTGGGCGTATCGGATTAGCTTGGATGGGGCGCAAAAAGACATAAAAGGACACAAAGTGCTGGAATAAATCAGCAGGTCAGGCAGCATCACTGGGGAAGATGGATAGGTGACGTTTCGGGTTGAGACCTTTCTTCAGATGTCTTAGTCGGCATGGATGAGTTGGGCCGAAGGGCATGTTTCCATGCTGTACTGCTCTACACCGATAAAAGTGCTGCTGAACAGTAGCACTTGTTCAGAGTAAGGAAGGAGATGAAGCTCCATGGACTAGCAAGATGTAGATTAAGGGTAAGTAATTACCCTCATGTCGTTAAATGTTAAATTCCCCTTCAAAACTGGCCAATGAGTGAAAGGCTCAGCACTGTTGCCATAGGAAGTGGATGAGTGAAGGACCAAAACTTACGCATTTGTGGCAACTTTTTTTAGGAACAGCTTTGGCAGAAGCAGATCAGTGAGATTAGCCTCTCAGCTTGGACATATGAAGCACCGCATGGCGCTCACTTGAATGATGAATTTAAAGAGCTTAAGAGTGGCAGGGAAGAAACTGAGCTCACCAGAACATATTGGAAACTTCTTCGATTAGTAGCATCGAAAACTATGGAAGGAGGTGTCTTTCAAATTATTCAGCAGAGAGGAAATATCAGTCAGTCTCCCCCAGTCTCCCCTCCCCTCCATCCACAGAATGTAGTTGAGGATTTCTAATCATATATGAGAACTCTCACTGAAAGTGTGACCAGAGACAGGTGAAGCATTTGGATGACCATATGGAACTCATCGCAGCGCCTCGGGACCATGGAGCTAGGAAATCTGATCAGTATCTCCCTAGTGACAGCTGGAGGCTGTGCACCATTGGAAAAACGTTGGACTTCTAATTTGTCATAACTACCTCCTGTGGAAAATAAATATGTTGTGCTTTTAGGTACAAGAGGCTTACGCGACACAAGTAGAACTGCAAGCTGCTTGAGATTTTAAAAGTATATATTTTTCAATTCTGCATATGTCTGGGGAATTCATATCAAGCTTCAGTGATGGGTGAAGCAAGATCTTTTTGAATAAGTCGAATGTTTGGATATCCAGAAGGACTCAGTTTCCTTGTTTTATCGTGATACAGTAAATCTTCTGTTACTACACTGTCACTTTTAAGGTTATTTCATTTTTGGTTTCATTTTTCCACTGATTTTGTTCAAACAGATTTTTTGCTGCACCATTTCTTTTCAAATTTATGATTTTTTTGTTCTTTGGCACTTTCAATTAATCCCAGTTCTATGCATTTAAACGCTGAGGTATATTTTATTGAAATGTAATTTTTTTTCATGAAAGTGCCTCTTATTAATTTATCCAAATATCATGTAACTCCTCTTGCATGTTTGTTTAAAGCTTAGATTTTAGAGATACATAGTGGAAACAGACCCTTTGGCCCACCGTGTTCGATCCCTGACACTAGCACTATCCCACACACTATTAACAATTTACAATTTTTTTACTGAAGCGAATTAACCTACAAATCTGAACGTCTTTGGAATATGGAAGGAAACTGGAGTACCCTGAAAAAAATCCTTGAGGTCATGGGGAGAACGAACAAACTCCGTACAGAGAGCCCCCAGAGCCAGGATTGAACCCGGGTCTCTGACGCTGTAAGGTAGCAACTCAACCGCTGGGCCAACGTGCTGCCCACTATCTTCTTGAAGACATTATTCTGGTGCATCAAACCCACATCATTCAAGACAGATATGGTCATCAGTCATTCCTCAAGGACAGGTTCTTGAGTCACCCTAGTCTATCACAGACACTGCCCTACTCACCATTGAAAGTATCTACTATAAATAAGAGGCTACCTCTATCATCAAGGATCCCACCATCTGTGCCATGCCCTCTTCTTGTTGCTACCATCAGGCAGGATGTACAGATGTTTGAAGTCACAGACCACCAGTTTCAGAAACAGCTACTTTATTACAAAAATCAGTGTAATTAACCAACCTGCACAACCCTACTCCTATGTTGAAGATAGGCACAAAATGCTGGAGTAACTGAGAAAGTCAGACAGTATCTCTGGAGAGACGGAATGGGCAACGTTTCGGGTCGAGACCCTTCTTCAGACATCCTATTTCGACAGTGGAGCACCTTTTGCGCTATCATGGACATTTGTTTTTCTAATTGTGTTTTGCACGCATTTTTTTATCCTTTTTACTGTCTTGCAGAAATTTGATTTGTAATTCACCCAAAATTTATGTTTTCTTGTTTTCTTGTGTGAAGTCTGAATCTATGTGACTGTGGTGCTGTTTCAAGCAAGATTTTCATTATACCGTTACCTCGCCATACTTGTGCATATGGCAATAAGCTCGATTTGACTTGACTGGGTTGCTAGTCCAGAGCTACTTAAATGAATCGTGGTAAATTCAATGGAACCAGCCAGCATGTTATACACCAGGCATTGAAGCCTAACAAGTCAAAGAAGGATTCCGATCCATGGCGTCACCTATTCCTTTTCTCCAGAGATGCTGCCTGACTCGCTGAGCTACTCCAGCATTATGTGTCTAATATTGGTTTAAACTAGTATCTGCAGTTTCTTCCTACACAACCTCTAAACTGAGCTGTACCAGAAAGGACATTAACTCCGGCAGTATAGTTACTCTAAATTCTTACTTATAATTTTCATTGATATATCCAAAACTAAGGATAAGAAAAAATGCTCCATGCTGTGATTTAGATGTTCCCACTTGTTGGGTGGTCCAAAAGTAGGGATTAGCAATTAACAATATTAATTAATTAATGTAGTGCCAAATACAATTTAAAACATATTTATCCGGAGAATAGGTAAAGTGTTACTCTTGCTACTACTTGTGGAACTTGAAAAGCAAATAGATAGAAAGATAGATAATTATATGCAGGAAAAAAGAACTGAAAAAGGTGGCAAGAGACTCATTAAAGAAAAAAAAACACAGGGAAAAAAAAAACATTGGAAAAGGGAGACAAGAGTGTTTAATTGTCATATACACCATGAATGGAGCAATTAAATTCTTAGTTGCTGCAGCTTTACTGGCCCATTCCAAAGATGTGCGTTTTTATCGGTTAATTGGCCTCTGTAAATTGCTCCTAAAGTATAGGAAGTGTATAAGAAAGTGGGATAACATAGAACGGATGTCAATGGGAGATTAAAGTCAGCATGGTCTCTGCAGACCTCAGGGCCCGTTTCCATGCTGTATCTCTGAGCCAAACGAAATTAAATGCAACAATACTATCAATAAAAATAAATTATCAGTTGTTCTAAGTTAAATCAGTCCCTGATAGTGCAAGCCAAAGTATGTAGTAATGCAGAGTCCACAGAGGTTTCATGTTGAAGCAGAGCTGTGGCTAAGGTTGTGCAGGTCAATTCAAGACCCTGAACTTGGAGATAACGGTTCTCTTCCTCCTGGACCTTCTTCTCATGGTTGCAATGAGATGAGATCATGGCCAAGATGGCATGGGTCTTTGACTGCATTCTTGAGGAAGTGCTTCCTGTAGATTCCTCCAATTGTGGGGAGATCAATACGCACAATGGACCAAAGATAGACACAAAATGCTGGATTAACTCAGCGGGACAGGCAGCACCACTGGAGAGAAGAAATGGGTGATGTTTCGGGTCGAAACCCTTCTTACTTCCTACACAATGGGCCAGTCAATACTCATCACTTTCTGCTGCCGTCTTCATTCTTGACTGAAATGAGCTGACTTGAACACACATCAAGATACAACACATGTTTATTAAATCTACTTACAGCAAGAATCTGCAGACATTACATCTCCAAGCTGCTATTCATACTAACTAGTGTAGGCAATCTCTTGATAATATAAAGCACCTAATAAGCGGAGTCACTACTAACAAGCACTATAATTGGCTAGTATGAAATAGCCAATCTACATCTTTCCTTGTAGAAACAAAAGAAGCATCAGTGGCTAAGCAATATAGGTGGAATGTTAATAATACATTTGCAAAATTACACAAAATCGCCATATCTTTTTTTTTTTTTCTTTGATGAATATTTTTTATTATAGAAACATATGTATGAAAATTGCAATATTTTACATAAACGAAAATACATCATTAAATACTTTCAGAATATTAATAATATTAATATTATTACTAATATTAATATTAATATTATGGTGCGGTATTAATAATATTAATATTATTACTAATATTGAGATTTAGGACTATATGCTTCTATATGCTTTTTTAATTATTTTTTATAAAGTAAGAAAAGATAGAGATAAATAATGAAAAAAATATGAAAACGAATGGAGTATTAATCGTTATTCCGTCGTTGGAGATATAGGCATGATTTATTATATTTCTTTCTTCATCCATTCTAATATTCAGGCCTCAGTCAAGCCCTCGTACCGATCCATTATGACTCTGTAAATATTCAATATATGGAGACCATATCCCTCTGAAGAGATCTAACCTGTCCATTAGGACAAGCCTCAATCTCTCCAGATGAAGAGTCTCCGACATTTCTGTGTTCCACATTTTGATTGTAGGGGATGTAGGGCCTTTCCAAAATTTTAATATTAATTTTTTCCCAATTATTAACCCATAATCAATGAAAATTCTCTGGTTTGTTGTTACTATTTGTTCTGTTTCCAATATTCCTAGTATTATTAGCTTTGAATCGGGTGTCAAAGATATATTAACAACATTCAAAATTATCCTAAATATTTCAATCCAGAATTTTGTAATTTTTATACAATTTGTAAATGAGTGTGCCAGATTGGCTTCTAAATGTTGACATTTATCACATATGGGAGATACTTTTGGGAACATATTATGTAATTTGGTTTTTGAATAATATAATCTATGTAATATTTTAAACTGTATAAGAGAGTGTTTAGCATTTAGCGAACAATGATGTATATGTTGTAAACTATCATCCCATATTTCTGGTCTAATAGTTTGACATAATTCATTTTCCCACGATTGTCTATGTATTTCTGTTGATGGAACATCACCTTCCAATAAGATGTTATATATATATGAAATCATTTTTTCTGTATTCGGATGTTTATTCAAACATTCATCTAATATTTCTATCTTTCTATTTCTGAGTTCTTGCGTATTTGCTTTAACATAATCTCTAATTTGTAAGTATCTAAAATACTCTTTAGATTGTAGTCCATAAATTTGTTGTATGTCTTGAAAAAATCGCCATATCTAACGGGTGGCCTGCAAACCCGTCCGGCCCGTGTGCGGTACGAGTCCACCTCACCTCCTTTCACTGGAGAAGATACCAGGGAGGGAAATGGGGAAACGACCGGTGACCCAACAGGCAGGGAGAGTGACGAGATAGGTGAGCTAGTCGCCAAACGCCATGGGGAGACCGCGGTGGAAACGATAGGTGGAAATGGGGACGCGGGATCGACTTTGGGAGGGTATATGAAATGCGAGACATCAGGATATGGAGTCGCAGGACGCGGTTCCTTTACCGGAAAGATATGTTGACGGTTGCGTCTGTAGATGACTCCGTCCGCTTTCTGGAGACGGACCACTTGTCCACGTGCGAGAGTTTTAAGTGGCTAGCTGGATTTGTCAAAGAAGCGTTTGTGCGTGCCACATTTTAATTGCAGCTGTTTCTGAACTGCCAGCGGGGAACGAACTTGTGGCTGCAAAAGCTGCTGGGACACAGGCAGAGAGGCACGGGTTTGGTGAGACATCCGTCGTTGGGCTGGAGAACCCAGTATGGGATCCCGTGCAATATTCCTTAGGCTGAGCAAGTCCAAGTACACGTCTGATATGACAAGGTATGACCGCTCCATGAGTTGTTTTGCACTTCGGACAGCGCATTTGGCGAGTCCGTTGGACTGTGGGAACTCAGGGCTGCTGGTAATATGCTGAAAGTCCCATCGTTTTACAACGTTTTTAAAAGCTTGGCTGGTGAACTCTCTGCCGTTGTTGGACTGGATACGTGCAGGGGAGCTGTGCACCGAGAGGTGACGCTGCAACTTCTCGATAAATGCGTCAGAAGTAGTGGTTTGAAGTAAATCAATTTCGAGTAAAAGTCAACAAGAACCAGATAGTGTTTCCCAAGCCACTCGAAGATGTCGGTGGCTAACGTGGACCACGGGAGAGGAGGGACCGGGTGCGGCAGTAAAGGCTGCTTTTGCTGATGTGGCGTCAGGTTTTTGCAGACGGCGCAAACTTCGTTTTTTTCTCGTATGTATTTGGTCATTCCGGGCCAGTGAAACATGCTTTGCGCCCTTTGAAGGGTTGCCTACACACCGGGGTGGCCCCTGTGGATGTCGTCAAAGTATTTGTCCCGGAGGGCTGCTGGGACACTGCCTTGTGGCCCTTGACTATAATTCCGTCCTGTAATACTAGTTCGTCGTGAACCAGGAAATATGGGCGGATTTCGAGTGGGGTGTTTGTCTGGCCAGCTGCGCCGGATGACTGCAGACAGCAATTGTAAAGTCTTATCAGCAGCCGTGTGCTCTGCTAGGCTGCTCAAACAATCAGTCGCCACAAACAAAACCTTCATTACTGAGAATTGGTCCTGTTCAGAGAGTTGTTGTTCGTTAGTTTTGCGCGGGGCTCTGGATAGCGTGTCTGCTATGTGCATGTCTTTGCCTTTCTTGTAGGCGATGTTGAAATCCAACCGTTGCAGTTGCGTCACCATTCGCTGTAGTCGTGCTGAGGCAGCGTGGATGGGTTTGTTCAAAATGGTGACCAGCGGCTGGTGGTCAGGATGAATCTGGCTGTGATGTAACCAATCAGTATACTGTGCACCTACACCTGTAGAAGTTTGATAGAACACTCAGTGACATGTTCGATCTCCTCAAACTTCCGAGGAAGCATAGGCAGTGTGCTTTCTTTGCAATTGGATCAATATTTTGGACCAAGGATTATGTACACCTAGGAACTTGAAAATGTTCACTCTCTCCACTGCCATCCTGCCAATGACGATAGGTGCATAGTCCCTCATTTCTCCCTTCCTGAAATAAAAATGTAGTTCCTTGATCTTGCTAACATCGAAAGAAAGATTGTTGTTCTTGCTATTTGAGCGGCACAGTGGTGCAGTGGTAGAGTTGCTGCCTTGCATCACCAGAGACCTGAGTGGAATCGTGTCTATGGGTGCTGATTGTATGGAGTCCTCCCTGTACATTCTCCCTGTGGCCACATGGGGTTTCTCCAGGCGCTCCGGTTTCCTCCCACATTCCAAAGAAGTACATATTTGTAGGTTAATTGGCTTTAGTCCCTAGTGTGTAGGATAGTACTAGTGTACAGGGATCGCTGGTCGGCATGGACTTGGTGGACCGAAGGGACTCTTTCCACACTGTCTCTCTAAACTAAACTAAATTAAATACACCACTCAACCAGTTTACCAATCTCTCTCCTGAACTCTGACTGTTTGTTACCCATTATGTTTCCAACAATGGTGGTATTGTTGGCAAATTCTGCATTGGTGGATATGTAGCTCGGTGATGTAAATACTGTAGATGCCCCAGATACTTCATAAATCAGTGCAAGAAGAACAGATACAAATAAGGATGTACAACTGAAAGTTTGGACAAGTAGATTAAACTATTTTAGATTTTCAGTTTCACATTGACTTTAATTTAAAAATGGTTGGAAAGGATTGTTAGCTTGTAAAAAAGGTTGAAGGGAATGTTTTTTGTATATGTTCCAGAATGCTTGGGAGTGGATATGTAGGCAGCAAGACTGACTGGAGCCATCAGTACACATCAAAGCCAACATGATAAATAAAAGGATTTTCGGGGGATATGCATGATGTTTGAACAGCATGGCACTAAAGAGTAACCGCCTAACTCTTCAGAAGGACTCCATTACTCTTGAATTATTTAGTTTAATTTAGTGATACAGCATGTAAACAGGCCCTTCAGCCCACTGAATCCATGCCGACCAGCTTTCACCTATACACTCGTTCTATCCTACACACTAGAAGCAATTTACAGAGCCATAGTCAGAATCAAACCCAGGTCCCTGGCACTATAAGGTAGCAATTCTACATCTGTGCCACTGTGGCACTGTGCCGACCTTCATTGTGTATGCTACATAATTTGTATAAGAAGCATTTTGTTCCCAGTGAAAATGCTCATGTCTGAATTTCAACATATTTTTTTACTTAGAAAGTATTGCATGGTACTGTAGCTCAGCAAGTGAAGGTGCTGACTCACTGGTCCAGCTTTCTGAAATCAGTCTGGCCTTTGGTTCTATGTAAGAGTTTGCATGTTCTTCCTGTGGTGTCCTCCTGCATACCAAACACATGGGGGGTTTTACGTTAATTGGAACCATAAATTGCTGCTAGTATGTTGGTGAGTGGCAAAATCAGATGTGAGTTGATGGGAATGTTGCAGGTGATATTAATGGTGAATGGGGTTGTTCTATGAGTCAGCATGCACTCTATTGGTCAAAATAGCTTCTTATGGCAAAAGGAAATGTGGAAAATAAATAGTGCCTTACTTAAACCCAAAGATTTCACAACCACCAAACTGAGGAACAGCTCGTACCCTCTGTTATCAGATTTCTGATCAGTCCAACCATAAGCTGGGGTACTGTCCAAATTACCTGTACCCCATTGGGACATTAGACTTAGTCTATGGAACTGATGCAGCATGGCTGAAAACTATATTCTGCACTGTTTATCTTTGAGCTCCCTCATCGAGTTCCAATACACAGACAACAACCGTGTTGCAGCTCTCTCAGAATATCATCTGCAACAGATCCTGACTGCCTTCAACAGTTCATACACGAAACATGGACTTACCATCAACTCCAAAAACTCAGGTTATTTACCAATCTTCACCGACTGAGACAAATCGGAAAGAACCACCAATTCAACTTGGTGAAACAACCCTGGAAAATGTGGATCACTCTCCGTACCTTGGAAGTAACCTCTTTTCCAATGTCGACCTTGATGATGAGGTCCAACATCGTCTTAAGTGTGCTGGAACAGCTTTTGGGCATCTCCGAACGAGTCTTTCAAAATCGTGGCATCTGAACATCACCAAAATGTTAGTGGACAAGATGATTCCAACGCTCCTGTATGCATCAGGAACTTGGAAAACATACCGACGCCATCTGAAAACACTTGAAAAGTTCCATCAACGATGACTTCGAAGCAGCTTAAATATCAGCTGGGAAGAGAGATGAACCAATGTCAGCGTGCTAAATGAAGCATAAACATCTAGCCTTCATCATCAAGAACCAACTAAGATGGGTCGGTCATGTTGTTTGGATGGAAGACAAGCGTCTACCAAAGCAAACCTTCTACTCCCAGCTTAAAGAAGGCAAACGTAAAAGAGGCAGACAAAAGAAGAGATTTAAAGATGCCTTAAAAGCCAGCATAAAGAAATGTGTAATCGACATTGACCATTGGGAAACCAATGCCAAGGACAGGAAACTCTGGCGAATCATCATCCAAGAAGGAACAGCAATCTTCGAAGCCAAGAGATGCGCAGAATTAGAAGTAAAGAGAAGAAAATGGAAAGAGAGGCAGCAACAACTAAAGCCCGATCTGCCATCTGGAATTACCTGTCCTGAATGCCAAAGAACTTTCAAAGCCAGGATTGGACTCATCAGCCACCTGAGAGTCCATAAAAACAATAGAGCGTAGACCATCATCCTCGACCTCAAGGGATAGCCACGGCGAGTATAATTTAGAATGGTTTCTCTGCAGAAACGTCTGTACATCTAAGCCATTGTCCAAATTGCTTTGGCTTAAAAGAGGTAAGGCAGTACTCATATTATCAGATAAGAATGTAGAGTCCCAGACTATTGAAGATAGACACAAGATTTTGGAGCAACTCAACGGGTCAGGCAGCATCTCTGAAGAAAGGAATAGGTGATGTTTTGGATGGAGACCCTTCGTCAGACGTATAAAAAGAAGGTGGGGTGACCAAGGCCAGAAAATCAGGGCCAGTCCAAATTATTGATCCAGTTCGAATCCCACTAAGGCATTTGGGGAATTTAATTTCAAAGACTGGAATTTTCATATAATGATAATCACAGAAACAGTAAACATGATATGATTAGGTTGTCATAAAAAAAACAATCTGGTTCACAGATGTAAGACAAGGAAGCTACTTCTTTCCCATCTGGTCTTTATCTGACTTTACACCCACCACTGCCATTGACTCTTAGCTCCAGATCAGAGGCCATTAAAGATGCATAACAAACAAAAGATTAAAGATGGCCAATAAACTATTTCCAGCTGTGTCTCAGTCGTCTGAATAAACAAATAATTAAATATCATCATGGGAAGAGGGTGTACACTTCCAAGTTCATGTTCATAAGTTCATAAGTTCATAAGTTATAGGAGCAGTATTAGGCATTCAACCCATCAAGTCCACTCTGCCATTCAATCATGGCTTGTCCATTTTTCCCTCTCAACCCCATTCTCCTTTTCCCCCATAACATCTGGCACCAGTATTAACCAAGAACCTATCAATCTCCACCTTAAAAATATCCATTGAAAACCTCCACAGCCTTCTGTGGCAATGAATTTCACATATTCATCACCCTCTGAATAAATAAATTCCTCCTCATCTCCTTTCTAAAGGTACATTCTTTTATTCTGAGGCTATGGCTTCTAGTCCTGGAATTTCCCATTAGTGGAAACATCCTCTCCACATACACTCTGTCACGTATCGCCCTGATGCGGAGGGCCAAACGTACTTGGCTAATAAAGTATTATTGTGATTGTGATTGAAACATAGAAACATAGAAACATAGAAATTAGGTGCAGGAGTAGGCCATTCAGCCCTTCGAGCCTGCACCGCCATTCAATATGATCATGGCTGATCATCCAACTCAGTATCCCGTACCTGCCTTCTCTCCATACCCTCTGATCCCCTTAGCCACAAGGGCCACATCCAACTCACTCTTAAATATAGCCAATGAACTGGCCTCAACTACCCTCTGTGGCAGAGAGTTCCAGAGACTCACCACTCTCTGTGTGAAGAAAGTCTTTCTCATCTCGGTCTTAAAGGATTTCCCCCTTATCCTTAAGCTGTGACCCCTTGTCCTGGACTTCCCCAACATCGGGAACAATCTTCCTGCATCTAGCCTGTCCAACCCCTTAAGAATTTTGTAAGTTTCTATAAGATCCCCTCTTAATCTCCTAAATTCCAGAGAGTATAAACCGAGTCTATCCAGTCTTTCTTCATAAGACAGTCCTGACATCCCAGGAATCAGTCTGGTGAACCTTCTCTGCACTCCCTCTATGGCAATAATGTCCTTTGTGAATGTGATTGTGATTGTGATTGCTACCAGTGTTATCATCTACCACTTCCATTAAATAAGGTACCGCAGCACCTAATGTGGACATTGTGGTTGAACCATTATCAATGGTGCTGGTGCAGTGATTATATTACTACTAATCCTGAGACCTTGGCTATTGATTCAAATAAGGATCATACAGTGGCACAGCAGAAGAGTTGCTGCCTTACAATGCCATAGACCCCGGTTCGATCCTGACTATGGGTGCTGTCCGTACGGAGTTTGTACGTTCTTCCTGTGACTGCACAGGTTTTCTCGAGGTGCTCCGGAATCCTCCAACGTGACAAAGACGTGCAGGTTTGTCGGTTAATTGGCTTTGGTAAATTGTCCCTAACGTTTAGGATGGCGTTAGTGCACAGGGTGCTCGCAGGTTGGCACAAACTTGGTGGGCCGACGGGCTTGTTTCCGCGCTGCATCTCTTAAGTCTAAAGTCTAAAGACCCAGATACCTTCAACATTTGTGGAAATTAAAATTCAAATCACAAAATAGGCTATTTTATCCTCAGCCATACTGACATTTCAAAAAGAACCACTTCCTAAACGGCTGGCCCTTCGAAGAAGGATCCTTAACTGGAAAATATCAGAGACTCCAGACCCGCAGCAATGCAGTTGCCTCTTAACTGTTCTTTGAAAAGTCACCTTAAACTCAATTAAATAAAATAACCACAGAATATAAAGAACACCCATCATTGCCAGAACAATAAATCTTCCTGTCTTGTACCTCAAGAGTTAAATTCAGAAAACAGCCTTTTAAAGCCCTGTCCCACGGTACGAGTTCATTCCAAGAGCTCTCCCGGGTTTGCCCTGATTCGAACTCGGAGATTTATGGTAATGGCCACTCGTCGGTACTCGGGGCTCTCGTGGACATTTTTCATCATGTTGAAAAATCTTCACGAGTCTTCCCGTGCTTACCTGCTGTTAGCGAGTCTTCCTGAGTACCTGCCGTTAGCGCTAAGAGACATCTCCGAGCTCCGACGTACCCACTACGTTCATTCTCCATGCTTACCACAAGTTCGATTTTTTCTAAACTCGGTAGAGCTCTTGGAATGAACTCATACTGTTCCAGATCTGAAACTCTATATAACTTTCTTACATGTGACTAATATATTTAAATCCCTTCAGTCTTCTCAGCCCTAAGCCTTGAATTGTATTTCCAAACATCTCTCCCTCTCTACCTGTTTTCAGTTAAAGCTTGTCTTCTTGAGCCAGATTTTGCTCACCTGTCCTAATATATTTTACTTTGATTTGCTGTCAACTTTTGTATGATGATTCTCCTCTTAAGCATCTTTAGATATTTCATTTCTCTTGGGACCTTTATAAATGCAAACTGTTGTTCTTTTCATATCTATTCCAGTTTCTATCTTAATCAGGTGGCCTTCAATTTTAAGCAAAACACAAAGTGCTGGTGGAACACAGTTGGTCAAGCAGCATCTGTTGAGGGAATGGGGGACAACATTTCCTTCAAAGAGGAGGAAGCACTGACACTTTTGAAAAATATAAAAGTGGATAAGTCTCCAGGTCCTGAGAGGATATTCCCTAGGACATTGAGGGAAGTTAGTGTAGAAATAGCAGGAGCTATGACAGAAATATTTCAAATGTCATTAGAAACGGGAATAGTGCCGGAGGATTGGCGTACTGCGCATGTTGTTCCATTGTTTAAAAAGGGTTCAAAGAATAAACCTAGCAATTATAGACCTATTAGTTTGACGTCAGTGGTGGGCAAATTAATGGAAAGGATACTTAGAGATAATATATATAAGCATCTGGATAAACAGGGTCTGATCAGGAACAGTCAACATGGATTTGTGCCTGGAAGGTCATGTTTGACAAACCTTCTTGAATTTTTTGAAGCGGTAACTAGGGAAATTGATGAGGGTAAAGCAGTGGATGTTGTCTATATGGATTTCAGTAAGGCCTTTGACAAGGTTCCCCATGGAAGGTTGGTTAAGAAGGTTCAATCTTTGGGTGTTAATGGCGGAGTAGCAAGATGGATTCAACAGTGGCTGAATGGGAGATGTCAGAGAGTAATGGTGGATGGCTGTTTGTCAGGTTGGAAGCCGGTGACCAGTGGGGTGCCTCAGGGATCTGTGTTGGGTCCACTGTTGTTTGTCATGTACATCAATGATCTGGATGATGGGGTGGAAAATTGGATAAGTAAGTATGCAGATGATACTAAGATAGGTGGTGTTGTGGATAATGAAGTAGATTTTCAAAGTCTACAGAGAGATTTGGGCCATTTGGAAAAGTGGGCTGAAAGATGGCAGATGGAGTTTAATGCTGTTAAGTGTGAAGTGCTACATCTTGGCAGGACAAATCAAAATAGGACGTACATGGTAAATGGTAGGGAATTGAGGAATGCTGTGGAACAGAGGGATCTAGGAATAACTGTGCATAGTTCCCTGAAGGTGGAATCGCATGTAGATAGGGTGGTAAAGAAAGCCTTTGGTGTGCTGGCCTTTATAAATCAGAGCATTGAATATAGGAGTAGGGAAGTAATGTTAAAATTGTACAAGGCATTGGTAAGACTAATTCTGGAGTATGGTGTACAATTTTGGTCGCCTAGTTATAGGAAGGATGTCAACAAAATAGAGAGAGTGCAGAGGAGATTTACTAGAATGTTGCCAGGGTTCCAGCAACTATGTTACAGAGAAAGGTTGAACAAGTTAGGTCTTTATTCTTTGGAGCGCAGAAGGTTAAGGGGGGACTTGATTGAGGTCTTTAAAATGATGAAAGGGATAGACAGAGTTAACGTGGATACGTTTTTCCCATTGAGGGTAGGGAAGATTCAAACAAGAGGGCATGACATGAGAATTAAGGGACAGAAGTTTTGGGGTAACGTGAGGGGGAACTTCTTTACTCAGAGGGTGGTGGCTGTGTGGAATGAGCTTCCAGCAGAGGTGGTGGAGGCAGGATCGATTTTAACATTTAAGAGGAAAGTGGATAGGTATATGGATGTGAAGGGAATGGAGGGGTATGGTCTGAGTGCAGGTAGATGGGACTAGGGGAAAACAAATGGTCGGCACGGGCTGGAAGGGCCGAGAGGGCCTGTTTCCGTGCTGTAATTGTTATATGGTTATATGGTTATTTCAGGTCCCATCCCAAAATATCCTTCATTTCATTTCCTCCACAGATGCTGTCTGACCAACTGAGTTGCTCCAGCACATTGTATTTTGCTCAAGATTCCAACATTGAGTGGCATAGTGGCACAGCTAATAGAGCAGCTGTCTCACAGTGTCAGAGACCCATGTTCCAACCTGACCTCAGGTGCTGTCTGTGTAGAGTTTGCACATTCTCCCTGTAATTGCGGGGGCTTCCTCCGGGTGCTCCGGTTTCATCCCACATCCCAAAGACCTGCAGGGTTGAAATTGAATTGGCCTCTATATATTTGCTCTTAGTGTGTAGGTGGTGGATGAGAAAGTGGGATAACATAGAACTGGAGTGAATGGGTGACCAATGGTCAACATGGACTCAGTGGGCCAAAGGGCCTGTTTCCATGCTGTACCTCTCAACTAACCTGAAGTTCCTTGTGTTTCTATTGGCCTTCAATTTTATGCATGATTGGTCTGAGACGCGCCTGAGATAATTGCACCAGTTGGGAATCCCTTCTATTGAATTATCTTCATAAATGTGCTGATGTTGTCAAATACTTGATCACCCACCAAATATCCACCAAAACCAATTTTCCTATGCCCATCGCATGCTGCCACTCGCCATGCTCAAAACCCTACCACCAGCCTCCATATCTTTGATTTTATCTCTATATGATTTTTTTCTCATCTGGTTCATACCAGCCAACTTGAACTCATGCGGTATAGCTCTGCCATTGCCATGACTCACTTCAATGGATACTAAAAACAAATGAATTCTTGATGTCAGGTGTTCTCATTTCCAATATTCTGTGACCCTAACCCTAATTTCTATTGACTAATTTCATAACTTATATTAATATTTTATTTGATTTATTGTTTGTTTAAATTATTTAATTTAATCAGTATGCGCAATGTAATAGCGTCTGTTAAATGTCTCTAAAACATTCAAAATGTATTCTAAAATAATAATATTTAGAAGTTTCTCAATTTCTTTTGGCACTGATTTACTTGTACAATCTGTGCCCATTAAAAAAGATCAATAGGCCAAATGTCAAACAGTCCTATCCATCAGGATTGCATTATGCTAATTGTAGTCTAATTTGGTGTATTATTGCCATGTGTACCAAGGTATAATGAAAAGCCTTTGCTGCATACTATCCACTCAAAGAAAAGACTATACATGATTACAATCATGGCTCCCACAATGTACAGATAAAGGATAAATAGTGGGTCGGCAAGGTGGTGCAGCTTACAGCGGCAGAGATCTTGACTATTGGTGCTGTCTGTACAGAGTTTTACATTCTCCCAGTGACCGTATGGGATTTCCCAAGGTGCTCCAGTTTCCTCCCACATTCCAAAGATTTATAGGTTTGTAGGTTAATTGGCTTTGGTAAAGGTTGTAAATTGTCCCTAAGTGTGTGGGATAGTGCTGGTGTATGGGAATGGCTGGTCGATGTTTACTCGGTGGGCGGAACGGCCTGTTTCCACACTTTATCTCTAAACTAAACTAAAAGTATTCCAAAAGATAATGTGAGTGAACAAGTGAAGTTATCTAAAAAATATCAATTTAGATTTAGCATCAGTGTTGCATTTGTGCTGCCGCGATTTTTAAGAGCTCAAGTTAAATTGATAGTTCCAAAGTCTAACCCTCCTGAAGTTGGAGCTTAATTGTGCAGATCGAACACTGGCCGGGACTTCACCTGAACAAGTGCATTGCGATCGTCATCAATGCTAATTATATTCATGTAACACTTGTTACTGATATCCAGGAGGAATCTAAATAACCTCAGGAATAATGAAAAGAACATGCCCTGTTTACACTACAGGCACAGCGAGGCAGCTCTGATCAAAGATAATGGTGTGATGATGGACTGATGCCAGTGCCAGGCACAAGTCCAATCACCTAGTGTTGCCAGGCAATAGTAATACTTGCTGAATACAGATTCTAGATTTGCACTGATACACCTCATAGATTCTGTCAGGCACGAAATCCATCTCTGGAGAGGTTGGCAAATCTGCTTGTATAATACTGAGCACACGATAAAATCATGACTTTCACCACTTTCAATTCAGAATTAAATTGATGTCGGATTCTGACTGATGCCAAATTGACAGCATAAACAAAGCTATGGAGCAAATAATTGTGTGAAACTGATAATGGAATGAAAACCCAGGCATTGTTATTCCAGCCATTCAACCTCAATGGAAAAAAATATTCAGCAAGTGTAATGCAGGCACTTGGTCTGATCATGTGAGCTCTCTGATGGGTATGTTAAGATTTCCCATATTTTCATTAATTCTTTTCTTGATGCAAAGTGAAACAAACAGAACTTGCTCTTCAGTTGTTAACTATTCAACTCCACAGTTCTAATGGATGAATTGGCTACTAGGACAATATTTACACAGAAATCTACAGATCAGAAACAGACTATTCAGTGTGGCAGATCGACACTAGTATTAATGAAGCACCTTGCAGGAGTTAACCATCTGTGTCTATATCTTTCTCCATTATACGTTCATCTAGATTATCTTATATTGCTTTGCTGTAAATTTAATTATTGAATTATTGAATTCTTGAAAAATACACCATTTAAATAGGCCCTTCAGCCCACTGAGTCCACGCTGACCATTGATCACCTGTTCACGCAAGTTCTACGTTATCCCACTTTCACACCTACTCCCTACACAATCCGGGCAATTTATTAGGGGCAGATTGCCCACTGTAAATAGGCTCTACTGTGTAGGATGAGGGAGGAAACTGGAGCACCAGGGATACGGGATGAAATCGCAGCACCCAGAGGAAACTGTCAGTCATAGGTAGAACATACAAACTCCACATAAACAGCACCCGATGTCAGGATTGAACCTGGGTCTCCAACATTATGAGGCAGCAGTTCTACCAGCTATGCCACTGTGCTGCCCTCAGTTGCCTCAGCTGCATCTTTAGCAAGTTCCATATTTTCATTACTCTCAATATACATTTCTTCTGAGTTCCACAATGAACCTGGAGGCAATTATTTTATAGTATTGGCCACCAGCTTTGGAGTCTTCACAATGATGAACATCTTTTCCACATATATCTTACGGGACCACTCCAGAATTTTAAAAGCTTGTTATCTCTCAATCGAATTAAGACAATTCCAATCTATCCATCTTGTCCTGATAGTAATATCTATCATTCTTGTATTATCCTTGCAAATGTTTTTACACTTTTCAAATGCCTTCAGAGTTTCAATGAATGAAACTGAGTTTTCTGTAAGCTTAATGTAACTTTAGGGTGGCACTGTAGCTCAGTGGTAGAGTTGCTGTTTTACAGTGCTTGCAGCACCAGAGACCTGGGTTCGATCCCGACTACGGGTGCTGTCTGCACGGCATTTGTACTTTTTCCTGTGATCTGCGTGAGTTTTCTCTGAGATCTTCGTTTTCCACCAACACTCCAAAGACATACAGGTATGTAGGTTAATTAGCTTGGTGTATGTGTAAATTGTGTAGGATAGTGTGCATGTGCGGGGATTGCTGGTCAGCATGGACTTGGTGGGCCAAAGGGCCTGTTTCCATGCTATATCTCTAAAACTAAGATTAAATGAGAACTTACCAGTTTCGAAGTTTGATCTGTATTTTATGAGGAGTTACGATGAGGGATTACGTGAAGACCCCGTCCAGCACGCATGCGCGACATTTCTTCAAAGCAGCGGTGTGGATTCACAGAAAAAACACAACAATTGAAATAAATATAGTAAAGAAAAAATAAGAACGTAATTACCAGTTGATCTGTATAATAGAGGGTGGGAGCGGAGGGCACGTAATCCCTCATCGTAACTCCTCATAAAATACAGATCAAACTTCGAACTGGTAAGTTCTCATTTAATCTTACTATTTTACTTCGGAGTCACGTGAGTGACTACGTGAAGACTTCAAAGCTCTGTGAATCCGAACCGTGAACCAGCTCATGCTTCACTCACTGCCTGAAGACCTTAGAGGGAGGAAGCATGTTATACAATCAACAATAACCTGTTTGTGAACAATAAAGGTTTATTAATGATAACAAAAAACAGAGAGCTCCCCCGGCTTAAATTAAATATTAGCTGCAGACTCTAAAATTCTGTCTGCAAATGTAGCAGGTTCCGCCAGCGGCTTATTATAAAACCTTTGGAAAGTTCTCTCCGAGGACCATCCTGCTCTGGCCAGAATATGGTCCATAGGCACATCCATTCGCCTAGCCGCCGACGTAGATGCAGCCCTGGTGGAATGAGATTTGTAAACATTAGTATCGACTCCCGCGGACTTAAGCACCTGCTTGAGCCATCTTGAAATGGTTTGGCTCGTCACCTGACCATGAGGCTTCTTGTGGCTTATCCATAAGGCTTTTTCTCTCCCTCTTAAGTTATATGTTGTGTCTATGTAATTGGCGAGATGGGTCTTGGCACACAACCGTGGGTCAGGTGAATATGCCCGGAACTCCATTACTGGAGGCGTGGTACCTGGTCTAGTTTGTTTGACCAGTCCCTGAATGTGAAATGTGATACAGTCCAATGACTCTGTCATGCTGTCCAGCCTCAGAAGGTGGAGGGACTGTACCCTTTGAGCTGACACTAGTGCCATGAGCATGACTGATTTCAGTGTAAGTTGTTCCAGCGTGAGTGACCTGGGTGGTGGCCATCCCCTAAGGTACGTCAGTACAATGCTGACATCCCAGATCTGAGTGTACCTAGGCCTAGGGGAATTGGTGTTAAAAATGCCCCTCATGATTTTGACCACTAGTGGATGGGACCCCAAAGTCAGTTGTCCTGCTGCTGGAACCAAATAAGCTGACAACGCACTCCTGGCTGTATTAATGGCGCTGTAGCTGAGTCCTTCCCGATGTAATCCAACCAGAAACTCCACAACACTGGTGGCTGTAGCTGTAGTGTAGGTAGTTCCTGTTTTGGAGCAATACCGTTCCCATTTTCTTATGTTGGTCAGGTATTGTCTCCTGGTGGACTCCCGGTGGGATGCGGTCATCATGTTGATGGCGTCCTCAGACAGTCCCAGGCCCAGTAGAGTCGTTTTAGAATCTGCAAGCCAGGAGATTGACTCTGTCATGGCACGGGTGACTAATGCCTGACACTGGGTGGATTAATAACTTTCGACTGCTGGGGAATTCCAACGGTGTTTCAACAGCCATGTCGAAGGCCACTGGGAACCATGGCTGGATAGGCCAGTCGGGTATTATCAAGATTCCTGAAGCGGAATCCAATTGAATCTTGCGTAATACCCGACTGATGAGGCAGAATGGAGGAAAAGCATAAAAGAACATTTTCCCCCAATGCAGCGAGAATGCATCAACTGCTGCTGCCTCAAGGTCTGGTTCCCAAGCGACATACGTTGGTACCTGGTGATTCAGCCTGGATGCAAATAGATCGATATCTGGTCTGCCATATTGCTTTGTAATTTCAGCAAATATTTTGGGATTTAACATCCATTCGATGTTATCATTGAATCTGCGTGACCTGGTGTCTGCCACTGTATTTTGCTTACCTGGTAGGTAAGTTGCTGATAACCAAATATGTCTTTCAACACACCATTGCCAGATTAGGTTGGCCAAATTGTCACACGATATCGACTTTACACCACCCATGTGGTTGATATAAGCCACCACCGTGGTATTATCTAATTGCAACCGGACATGTGCATGATGCGTATTAGATGAATATGCTTTTAACCCATAAAACGCACCCAACATTTCTAAGTAGTTGATACCCCGTGTCTGTAGGCAAGATGATTCAAATTTAGTCCATCTGCCCCCTGTGCTGGATTGCATGTTAGTTGCTCCCCAGCCCAAAGCACTGGCATCCGTTTGAATGGTTAATACTGGGTTGGTGATTATTATGGGACTGGAGCTGAGCCTTACGTTCCTTGCCCACCATTGTAACTCTGGAATGGATTCAGCAGTTAAACTCATAGCTCGGTCAAAGTGACCTGAGTTTTGCTTTAGTGCATGCACTTTTGGTCTTTGCAAATTTTGATAGTGCAAAGGTCCAAATTGTACAGCTGGAAAAGCTGCTACCATTTTGCCAATAACTCTAGCTACCTCCCGTATGGTTGGCTGATGTTTGTTCATGAGTTCGTTGCATGATAGTGCCAATTCTGATGCTTTCCCCTTCGGCAGAGTTACAATCATGCGAACAGTATCAATCGTAAATCCAAGATAGTCCATGGCAGTGGACGGTGTAAAGTTGGATTTATCTGGATGTATGACAAACCCCAAAGTTTCAAACAAACATTTGGTGGCTGCTACTGCCAAAATGGCTGTCTCCAAGGTTTTCCCTACTATTAAAATGTCGTCTAAATACGCCATGACTATATGCTTTTGTTTCCTCAATAATGCCAAGGCAGGTTTTAAGATTTTAGTGAACAGCCTTGGAGCGGAGGTTAGCCCATTTGGTAAGGCTTTAAATTGCCATAGCTGTTTCATCCATATAAATTTTAAGTATTTACGATGCTCCTTGTGTATGGGTACTGAGTAGTAGGCATCTTTTAAATCAATGCTTGCTAGAAAGTACCCTCTAGAAACCAATAGTCTGGCTGTTTCAAAAGTATCCATCTTGAAATGTATATACCTGACAGACTTGTTTAAAGTAGTTAAGTCAATGATGATGCGACATTCACCATCTTTTTTGATTTTAGTGAAAATATTAGACACAAATTCCAAAGGTTCATGTTTTGTTCTTTCAATGACACCTTTTGCTTGTAACCTCATCAGTTCAGCTTGACCCTCTTGTTTCTCTTTAACTGAGAGGGTGAATACCCTTTGGGGTATATGCTGAACTGGCGGAATGTTTTCATGAACAAAGTCAATTTTGTAGCCATGAACGCTGCTGAGTATATACTTGACATTAGTGATGGATTCCCATGCACCCAAAAACAAGTGCAATCTCCCCCCTGTTAGTATAGAGCCCCTACTGCTCATATGCTGAGAGGAACCAGACCCACCTACCTCCATGGTGATTGGTGCTTCTTCTGCCTCTTCGCTGGGCGATGAGGCATCTGCTGGGCTGTAGAGAGTTGATGTTGATGTTGATGTTGTTGGGGGTGGCGCATTTTCCATGGGGTCCGCTCTGGGCCCTGGCCTAAAAAAGGCTTACGGGGAATGGTTGCGGACCCCGAGCTTTCACCAGTCCCATAGTGTGGTCGACGACTGGTGGACGCCATGGGGTACTGCCGCCTGGGTTTGTTAGGTCTGCTCGGTCCCAAACCTGCCCTCACGAGACCAAAGGTCTTGGATTCTTCCTCTAGGTCTTTCACCTTTTTTGGAAGGTCTTTCCCAAAGAGCAGAATAGGAGGTTCTGAACCCGGTCTTTTGCAAAGTCCCGCAAATTTAGGGTTGAGGGCAGGCTTGATAATTTCCTTCCGTAAATTGTTTATTTCATATTGAGTGGTGCACAGCAGAGCTAATGTGTCTTGCTGATTTGTGGAGATGTCCGCACCATCAATGGACCGAGCATAAGATGTTATTCCTGCAGTCAGGAGTTTAAGGATTTTCTGGAGCTTCAACTCCAGGTTCCTGATGTTCTGCCCCAAATGTCCCCAAATTTGGCTGTTTACAGCGGGTACATTCAATGATGTACAATTTACTGGGGCTGTATATAGTTCAAGAGCCTCATTGACCACCTGTTCTTGTAGGGGTTTTTGAGGACAGGTGGTTAATGCTGGCTGCAAGTTTCGGCTCTAATGGCCGACCCGCTTGTGGAATGGCCACGTAGCGGTTGACCACACCCAGCAGCTCTTCCTGATCCTGTACACCCTGCGTACTCCCGATATCTTCAGCCAGTGACCCCTCTTCTTGACCAGCCCAGACCTGGTCGCCAATGCTGCCTTCAAAAGAAGGTGAAGCAATGGCCAGTGCCGTAAAGGGCACTGCGGGAGTGCCTGAGCTCCCTTGGCGAGTCTGCTGCTGCTCTCTCAGCAGATCTCGCTGGAGCAATTGCTCCATAAGCCGTTCCATGCCTGTGTCGCTCTCGAGCGGTGAGGCATCTTCATCCGAATCGTCGGACACTACCGCCCGGTTCTGGCTGCAGGTACCTCCAGCCCGCTGCTCAGGCAGCACGAGCGGTGCTGGGCTCGGCTCGGTAGTTATACCCGCCACCTCTTGCCCCCCCTCCAAAGAGCATTCCTCAACAGAGGACGAACCCCCCGAGCTGCAGACTTCTTTCCTCTGGTCTTGCTCATTCTTTCTGAAAACAAGCAGACCACAGAGAAAAAGACACACGGCCACGGTAAAACTTACCTGTCGGCCCGACTTTTCAATTTGTAGCGGGAGCGCCTTGAACTCCCGTTCGTCGCGGGTGCACTGCATGAACGCTAATGTCGCGCATGCGTGCTGGACGGGGTCTTCACGTAGTCACTCACGTGACTCCGAAGTAAAACTAAAACTAAAAGGTGACTTTTCCCTGAGCAGGTAACTTTAGTGCTTTGATTTCATTTCCTATGGTTTTATGAACCACCATCACCAACGACAATTTGAGCACCAAATGCACGCACATATCATTTAACATCTGTCCATTAACAAAGGGGGCTTTCTACACCCCTTCCTGAAATATAGCACCATGCAAGTAACAATGTTCATTTTTTCTACAACTTGCACACCCACTTTGAGAAGTTGTTTATGTTTCCTTGTACACATAACCCTGACAATCTGCTATTGTACCCTTCGGGTGATATTTTCTGTGCTTTTCTGAAATTCCCGTGGTCCCAATTCTTGCCTAAAGCTAACTGGAGCCCATTTCCTGCCTTCCCAAATGTCACTGGGCCCTGATTCTCACACACCTTTCAAACACATCAGGACTGTGTTTGTGGCGCATCCATTAAACTTAGTGGGTTTACTGGTAAATATGAGGGTTCAGTGGGGTTTTACTTCGGAGTCACGTGAGTGACTTCATGAAGACCCTGCCAGCACGCATGCGCGACATATCGTCGCTCGCATTTGCTACCGACATGCTGGGGGGGGAGTGCGCTCTCTCCACAGCTCCTTCAACAGGACCAGGAAAAGGTCAGTTCACTAACCTTACGCTGGTTTGCAGGTAGGAGTCCTTGTGTTTCTACCTGCAGGTAACGATGGACGGAAAAGGGAAAGGTAAGCTTTCCAAGCGCCGCAGGACTTGTGGTCAGCGGGATACTTCTCCGGAGCTGTTCTCAACACCGGCGGCGTCTGGGAAACGGCCTGGTGAAAAGGTGTGGAAGTCAGGCATGCCTGTTACACCAACGCCCGACTCATCTCCAGAGGCGGCCGCACAGGTGCAGGGTATGAGCGACCCTGATTTTGTGTCTCCATCCCCCGGGAGGGGGGGGGAACAAGAGGTACGAGGCGTACCTCGCACACCGGCGACGGCAACACCTCGTCTGCTACAGGTCCCGCGAGGGCCGAGGAGGGGGAATACTGCGCCGACGTCAAGCCCCGCAGCTGAAGCAGATCTTGAGAAGCCACCAGGGTCTCCTGACTTAGAGCGGGCCAGTAGAGATGCTGCGGAGTCGAGCAGCCCTGCAGGAGCAGGAGCTGCCAGCTTCACACCGGGGTCTGCTCGAGTGCAAGCCAGTGGCAGCCACACGCGGTCGATCAGTTTGCCTGGGGCTGCTGCCGACCATGCACCCCTACCGAGACATAATGTCAGAGGTAGGGGTAAGCCTGCACGGACTCCGGGGAGCCAGGCGCCGGGGGCAGCACTGACTCTTATCCACTGCCTTCCCACCAGGCACAGGGACCGCCACAGTCCGCTCGTGGGCGGACTAGCGGGAGTCGTACGGGCCCGCAGGAGCAGGTGTTGACGACCTCCTGCCACCAGATCGCTTTCCGCCTTTCATGGGGGTGAGGTCTGCTGGTAGAAGCCCCAGTAACATTGCAGAGCCTGGGGAAGTCGGCTTGTCGGCTACGTGCAGTAGCGATGGTCGCATGGACCAGTTAGAGCGAATGGTGGTGCACCTGGTTCAACAAGAGCAGGACAGGGAAGAACGGTGGCCCGGGCCTCCGCTACCCACAGCCGACGGCCACCGAGCATCTCGCCTTCCTCCGCCTGGAGTGCCAGTAGTCTGCAGGAGGTAGAATTCGATGCCGAGCCAGACATGCCGGAGGTCGATACTCCAGAGGCAGATGAGGACCTACTGGATGTCGTGGGCAAATTTGCTACTGCGCCTCCTTCAGGGGAGCCACTACATACAAAACTGGTGGGGACGATTAACTATCTCACCTCGCACCAGCTACAGGAACGGGTCCTCAACAACACCATGGACCAATTCAAGCCACCGGAGAATTGTGTTAATCTGAATGTCCCCATGGTCAATAGTCAAATTTGGGGGAATTTGAGTCATTCCGCCAGAGCTCAGGACGCACGCCTCCAGAAAGTCCTGAAACTCCTCTCCATGGGTATCACAGCATACGCCAGGACCCTCGGTGGGGAGAACGTGTCCAGTGAGCAGCAGGATGCCCTGGCCTTACTCTGCAATGCCCAGTTCGAGATTAATTGTCTCCGAAAAAGCTCCATCCGGCCCACGCTCAACCCTAAATTTGCAGGGTTGTGCCGTACCTCCATCACTCCACCACCACATCAGCTGTTCGGGGAAGACCTGCCGAAAAAGGTAAAAGAGATGGACGAGGAGGCCAAAGCCGTCGGCCTCATGAAGCCACCTTCATCGAGGGCATACGCCTCTCGGCAACCGCCGTATACCGCTTGGAAACCTCGCCCACCGGACAGGACACCTCGTCACGCCACACAACGTCCCCCCAAACCACCATTCACCAGGACGCGCCGTTGACCATGGTGGTAAGGGGGTCTGGTTCTACTAAGCAAGTAGCAATGGTACCCTCACAAGTAGGGGGACGGTTGCGGGCCTTCAGTGGTGCATGGGATAAAATACCTACCGACTTTTATTTTACAAAGTGTTCAGGGTTATGTCATAGAGTTTATTAACGGTCAACTTCCCCCTATTCAGCATGTACCTCATCGCACATTTGCACTCTCTCACTAAGAGATCGAGCAAGGACATGCAGATATATTACGGCTAGCAGCCAAAGGGGTGATAGGGAAGACGACACATGAACCCATTGAGTTTGTGTCCAACATCTTTACTAAAACCAAAAAAGATGGAGGTTGTCGGATCATCATTGACCTAACTCATCTGAACACTTTCGTACAATATACCCATTTCAAAATGGAAACCTTTGAAACAGCTAAGCCGCTACAGTATCAGGGGTACTTTATGGCTTGCATCGATCTCAAAGATGCATACTATACAGTCCCCATCATAGAATCCCATAGGAAATTCTTAAAATTTGTCTGGAAGGGGCAGTTATGGCAATTTGCAGCTTTACCCAATGGCTTAACCACAGCCCTAGACTGTTTACCAAAATAGTCAAACCGATACTGGCTATCCTACGGCAACAGCATTATATCGTCATGGCTTACCTAGACGATATCCTTATAGTGGGACCAACCCTCCAATTGACAGAGCTGGCAGTCACACCGACCAAATCTTTATTCGAGACGTTAGGGTTTGTTACCCATCCAGACAAATCCAAATTCACCCCATCTCAAATCATGGACTATCTGGGCTTTACTATTGACACCACCCGAATGATAGTCACTATCCCACCCAGTAAAGCATCTGATATAACAGATGCGTGTACCAGCCTTGCTTGCACCAGGGTGCCGGCCATTCGACATACTGCCAAGGTGATTGGGAAACTGGTAGCAACATTTCCAGTGGCGCAATTCGGCCCACTGCACTATCAAAACTTACCACGAGCAAAGATTTCTGCATTACAAGCCAATGCTGGGCACTTTGACAGGCTGATACGGCTACCAATTAAGGCTAAATCTGAGCTACAGTGGTGGGTTGACAATCTTAGTGCATGTTACAAACCCATCATTACTAGCAACCCGTCAGTTGTGTTACAAACTGATGCAAGCGCTCAAGGCTGGGGTGCAACTGACACCACGTCCAGTTGTGGGGGCAGATGGAATCTTCACGAGTCTACCCTCCTTCAGACACATGGGATAAATTATTTGGAGATGCTTGGGGCTTTCCATGGTCTGAGGGCATACTGCCCCAATTTACAGCATTTACATGTCCGCCTTCAAATAGATAATACCATGGTGGTGGCTTACATAAATCATATGGGTGGTATCAGGTCGTTATCTTGTGACGAATTGGCAAACACCATTTGGCACTGGTGTATTGAAAGAAATATTTGGCTTACAGCGACCTATCTACCAGGGAAGCTCAACACAGTGGCAGACACCAGGTCACGTGTGTTCAATGATAACATCGAGTGGATGTTGAACCCCCCAAATATTTGCTCAAATTATAGCTAACTCTGGTACACCAGATATCGACCTCTTTGCGTCCGGGTTGAACCATCAGATACCAACGTATGTGTCTTGGGAACCAGACCCTGGGGCAGTGGCTATGGATGCTTTTTCACTCCATTGGGGGAAATGGTTCTGCTACGCATTTCCCCCATTCTGCCTCCTCAGTCGGGTATTGCAGAAAATACAACTGGATTCTGCTTCAGGCATATTGATCATACCCGATTGGCCTACACAGCCATGGTACCCGGTGGTTCTCCAAATAATAATACGTCCGTGTGTTCAAATTGCTAAACACCCCACTTTACTCACTAACCCCATTACGGGGAAAGTCACCCGTGCCATGGTCACTTAACCCTGTTGGCTTGCAGGTTCTGAAGAGGCCGCTCATGGAGGCCGGCATATCGGCCAGAGCGATGGACCTCATTTCAGCATCATGCAGAGCATCAACCCGGCAGCAGTACCTCACCCAGATCAGGAAGTGGGAGGCATACCGCTCCCGAACACATACCACCTACAACTCTGCCACGATCCCTGACGTCCTGGAATTCCTAGCGGGCCTTCATTACGATGAGGGTTTCAGCTACAGTGCCGTCAACAGCGCCAGGAGTGCGCTCTCCTCATACCAGAATAATAGGTGTGGGCACGCACCATCTGGTGTCCAAATTCATGAGGGGAGTGTTCAAAACCAACCCTCCACGACCCCGATACAACACATCACATGGGATGTGGGCGTAGTACTTACACTACTGCGAAGCTGGTCCCCTTTGACAGGACTACCTCTTGACAAGCTCACCCTTAAAGTGGTGATGCTGATGGCACTCACTTCAGCTCAACGAGTCCAGGCCTTGCAGAAGCTTCGGCTGGACCGGATGGTCTCGACTCCTGCAAAGGTGACTTTCTTTGTCGAGGACCTGCTGAAGCAACATAGACCTGGGTCTTCTGGGCTGCAGTTGGAATTCCGGGCGTACCCCTCTGATGCCACCCTCTGCACAGCCACCCATCTCCGCTATTACATCCGAACAACTCGTACCATCCGGAAGATGGAGCAGGGGCTCCTCCTCAGCCACCAACAACCACATCACCGGGTGACTGTGCAGACTATCGCAAGGTGGCTCAGGGTGGTGTTGGGTGCAGCTGGTATCGATACTAACATTTTAAAATCTCACTCTACCAGGGCTGCATCCCCATCAGCGGCGAGGGCCATGGAGGTGCCCATGGACCACATCCTCGCCACCGTGGGCTGGGCCAGTGAATCGACTTTCCAGAGGTTTTACAATAAACCGGTGGTCGCCCCCCGCTACATTCGCGGATGCCGTGCTGCGAGCCGCTCCGTGAATGTTTACTCCCCGAGTAGGGGTTTTGCTTTGTTATTCTTTGTTTTAATAACTCTGCATTATTTTTCAGCCTGTTCAGTCTGGAATACATTAACAAACTTCCTCCATCAGTATTGCGGCAGTGTGATAGCATGGACGTTGTCCAGGGCGTGAAATCACAGAAGCTTTGAAGTCTTCACAAAGTCACTCATCAAAGTAAAATATTAAGATTAAATGAGAACTTACCAAGTTTGAAGGTTGATCTTTGTTTTATGAGGAGTTGTGATGAGGGATTTCGTGCCCTCCGCTCCCAACCCTCTCTCATAAGGTCAACTGGTATGCTCTACTTTGTTCAATCTTAATATCTCCTTCCATGATATGTTCTGTGATTCCATACCGCTGCTTTGAAGAATGTCGCGCATGCGTGCTGGCGGGGTCTTCATGAAATCCCTCATCGCAACTCCTCATAAAAAAAGATCAACCTTCAAACTTGGTAAGTTCTCGTTTAATCTTACTATTAAATGGTGCTTTATTTGTCATGTACCGAGGTATAGTGTAATACATTTTTGTTTACAGTTCAGTCCAAGTATCACAATACATAAACTCTTAGAGACATCTTAGATGCACCTCAGATACAAGTAGTAATACACTGAAGCAGTAAACACTGTCGCTAGATTTGGCGCCATTTTCAAGTCACAGTGGTTATAGATGTAGAGGTGTAAATATTAAGTAACATTAAAAAAAGCTAATGAAATGTGTGTTGATATATTAAAAGGAATACCTTCCGTTACTCCAAACAGTCTGCCAGTACATTATTATGAAGGTCTGAAGTGTTATTGGAATTTTTGCAGTATTTTTTGCAGAATGCAGTGCTACTCAGCCATTAACTGTACTTCTGAATTATTTAAACTCAACCCTAATTTCTACCAATGTTTATACCAAATTTAAATTAACAAATGCACCAGATATTCTGCATGAATTGCATACTTTAATTGTTTTCATGAGGAGACTCCAGGCATTCAGTGCAAAACATGTTCTCACTAGGATTAAGAGTAGGACTGTCGAATCAGAATTGTGCTGCTGTGCTGGCCAAACCTCGCGTGTTTGCTTAGAGGATAGTTTCCCTCATGGAAGAGTAAAGGCTTGAAGAGTATTCTCTCAGATGAAGAGAGAGCACATTTAAGACTGAGATAAAGAACAATTTATATTCTCATGAGCGCTGAGAGTCTTTAGGAAATCATGTCATCAGGACATCAGGTGGCTGAACCTTTACATATATTTTCATTTGACTTTCTATCAATGTGAATAAACAGTTCTGGGTATGATAAGGGGAAGTGGACAAATAAAATTGGATCACCCATGATCTTGTAAATGGTGGAGCAGGCTCTAGTGTTAAATAGGAAAACAAGAGTCGCTGGAGGAACTTAGTGGACAGGCATCTGTGGAGGGAAATGGGCAGTGAACATTTCAGGCTCAGGCCCTTAATCTGGGCTATTAAACCTGCTCCTATTTCTATTTCTGATAATCTCTGGCCCAAGATCACTCAGACTGAAGGAGGGGCATCCAAGAAATCTCCAAGCAAATCAAATTTCTCAGGAGCAATTGCAACCCAAAGACAACTAAAAAAGGTGCCATCAATCATCACCTTATCAGGCACCAATTGCCCCATCAGTGGCAGAGGCTGCAGATCCCACAGAGGACACATTAGTCATCTCAGAGCCTACAGATCTGCAGTAGAAGCCTTTAGATTCACCTTTAGCTCTGAGGGACAGACCAAAATGGTGAAGCTGACCATATGTTTGTAGGCCTGAATCATGGTGCCTTATTGAAGGCCTTTTAAAAGTACATGTATTTTAATTTCATTAGGGTCACAATGAGAAACATTCACATCATATTTAGAAATATTTAACAATTGCAATTGCAATTGCAATATTACATTCAAAATACATTATTTAAAAAAAAATTAAATAAAATTAATTACAAATGCATTACACGTAAAATACAATTGGGTGGCACAGCGGTAGAGTTGAAGACTTACAGCACTAGAGACCCAGGTGCTCTCTTTGTCCCATGACTTACATGGGATTTCGCCGGGAGCTACGGCTTCTTCCCTCGCCCCAAAGATGTACAGGTTTGTAGGCTAATTAGCTTGGTAAAATTGTAAATTGTCCCTAGTGTGTGTAGAATAGTGCTAGTGTATGGGGATCGCTGGTCAGCGTGGACTTAGTGGGACGAAGGGCCTATTTCCGTGTTGTTTCTCTAAACTAAACTAAACTATTGAAAACATTAATCTCCAGCCTGAGAAGTCCCAGTGAAGTGGTTTGAATCTCCGACTGAATGCTATACAATATGATATATTCAAGAAAGAATTGGATATAGCTCTTAGGGCTAGCAGAATCAAGGGATATGGGGAGAAAGCAGGAACGGGGTACTGATTCTGGATGATCAACTGTGCTCATATTGAATGGTCGTGCTGGCTCGAAGGGCCGAATTGCTTACTGCACCTATATTTTGATGTTTCTATGCTGAATTCAAAGTCCATTGGGGACTCTAAATTCAAGCAATTTAATAATCAATGGGGATCATTGGGCCAAGATTCTACAATTTAAATCCATATGATGGAGCAAAGTGAATGATCTGCTACCTACTGTCACTCATGGAAACATAGAAAAATAGGTGCAGGAGTAGGCCATTCGGCCCTTCGAGCCAGCAATGCCATTCAATATGATCATGGCTGATCATCTAAAATCAGTACCCCGTTCCTGCTTTTTCCCCATCCCTTGATTCCTTTAGCCCTAAGTCTGGACTGAACAGAAATCAAAAGCTTGCAAATGAAAATTGAGATTGTTCCTCTGGAGAACCAAGACATGCAGAATTGACTGAACAATCTGCATAAAAATCGATTGACTGGTTGAAAAATACAGCATAGCAGCATGCCTTTTGGACCACCTGGAGCACATCGACCACCTATCACCCTTTCACATTATTTCTATTTTATCCCACTTTTGCATTTACTCCCTCCTCAATAAGGGAAATTTTACAGAAGCTAATTAACCAACAAAACTGCACATCCTTGGGATGTGGGATGAAACCAGAGTACCTGGAGAAAATCCATGTAGTCACGAAAAGACCATGCAAACTCCACACAGACAGCACCCAAGGTCACCCAAGGTCACCCAAGGTCACCCAAGGTCCCCGGTGCTGTGAGGCAGCAGCTCAACCAGCTATTAACATTTCTCACGAACTATCAGGATGTACTTAATTTAAAACAAAAGCCCTTACCCAGTCCTTCCAGCTGACATAAGCATCTTTCATATTTCATAACACAGATAGAGGCTTTTTGGCCTATCGAGCCTAAGCTACAGTAGCTATCACTGCAAGTCTTTCTACCTACTTATTTCCCGATATAAAAGTCATTGCAATCGATCAGTTTCCTCGTTTGTCTTTCCATTCAATTATTTTCCATTCTCTATTCTCCTTGCTTGATCTGCCATGTGTCCTTGTCTCTTTGTAATGCAGATTGAAGCATGTTCTGAATGTATCCTATAATTCCCTGTATCACATCTTATGTGCCCACTGACACCTCACATCTTCTCCCAGCAGCTACACTAAGACTGATTTATGAAAGGCCAATTGGCATACCTTTGGGATGTGGGCAGGAAACAAGAGCACCCAGGAGGCAAACCACATGGTCAGAGAAAGAACATGCAAACTCCACATAGATAGCACTGGAGATCGGAATCAAACCAGATAAGGTCGCTGGAGCTGTCATGCAGCGCCATTGTCTGCAGCACCTTTATGTTGCTTTTCTCAAAACCTTGATACATTTCCACATATCTAACCTCAAAAATACAATATCCTTCTTTGCCATTGATGCACCTCAGCACTATTCCATTCTCTTCCACAGCCCAAAGCAATCTGCTATAAATGTCATAGTTGCTTGTATGTATATCAATGCCATTGTCCATGCCTTTCTTTGTACACCATGTCATGCCATGTCCTGTTCAAATCTCTGGTCCTCTCCCAGTGGACTTTGGCCATTCCAACTGCCTACATGTTTAGTTTTAACATTCCCACATTCTGGAATTCTCACTTCAATTTACACTTCCCCACTGCTTTCAAAAATGTCTTTGCAATCCTTCAGTTCCCTCAAGTTTATAGCCCTGTCCCATGGTACGAGTTCATTCCAAGGGCTCTCCCGAGTTTGCCCTGATTCGAACTCGGAGATTTACGGTAATGGCCACTTGTCGGTACTCGGGGCTCTCGTGGACATTTTTCAACATGTTGAAAAATCTTCACGAGTCTTCTCGTGCTTATTAGCGAGTCTTCCCGTGTACTTGCCGTTAGCAGTACGAGCCGCTAAGAGATGTCCCTGAGCTCCGACGTTCCCGCTACGTTCATTCTCCGTGATTACCATGAGTTTGATTTTTTTTTTTAACTCGGGAGAGCACTTTGAATGAACTCGTACCGTGGGACAGGGCTATTATCTTTTCATTTCCATCTCCATTCCACTTGCTTGGTCTGTCATGTATCCTTGTTTGGTAAACTGAAGCATGTTATGAACAAGGAACCCTTTTTAACTGGTATCTGCTAATGCACAAATATATTGATTATTATTGCACAGCACCAAATGTACACAAGGCAGGAGGAAATTAGTTAGCCCACAAAAAACTATAGATGTTGGGAATCTGAAATAAGAACAGGAAATGCTGAGAATCCCAACAGGTCAGTCAGCATTTGTGGAGAGATGAACAGGCCCAATGATTCTGTCAATCACTGGCCCAAAATATTGTCTCTGTTTCTCTCTCCACAGATGTTGCCTGAATTGATGAGCATCCCAAAAGTGTCCTGATTATTATTTTGAAATTCAATGATCAGATGCTTTAAAATAGAAATATTTTAATTAATAATTAATTGATTAATTCCAATAAAACACGGACACTGGATGAATACAGTGCTGGAATGTTGAGCCTCCTATAATACCATCAGTTTGGTTGATGTGGGAAGGATTAATTAAAGATGGAAACTTGTTTAATGTAATTTTCAGGTTCACATACAGTGGCTCGCAAAAGTATTCATACCCCTTGAACTTTTCCACATTTTGTCACGTTACAACCACAAATGTAAATGTATTTTATTGGGATTTTATGTGATAGACCAACACAAAGTGGCGCATAATTGTGAAGTGGAAGGAAAATTATACATAGTTTTCAAATTTTTTTACAAATAAAAAACTGAAAAATGTGGCATGCAAAAGTATTCAGTCCCCTTTACTCTGATACCCCTAAATAAAATCCAGTGCAACCAATTGCCTTCAGAAGTCACCTAATTAGTAAATAGAGTCCACTTGTGTGTAATCTAATCTCAGTATAAATACAGCTGTGCTGTGATGGCCTCAGAGGTTTGTTAGAGAACATTACTGAACAAACAATGTTCCTTGGGCATCATGAAGCCCAAGGAACACACCAGACAGGTCAGGGATAAAGGTGTGGAGAGGTTTAAAGCAGGGTTAGGTTATAAAAAAATATCCCAAGCGTTGAACATCTCACGGAGCACTGTTCAATCCATCATCCAAAAATGGAAAGAGTATGGCACAACTGCAAACCTACCAAGACATGGCCATCCACCTAAACTGACAGGTCGGCAAGGAGAGCATTGATCAGAGAAGCAGCCAAGAGGCCCATGGTAACTCTGGAGGAGCTGCAGAGATCCACAGCTCAGGTGGGAGAATCTGTCCACAGGACAACTATTAGTCGTGCACTCCACAAATCGGCCTTTATGGAAGAGTGGCAAGAAGAAAGCCATTGTTGAAACAAAGCCATAAGATGTCCCGTTTGCAGTTTGCCACAAGCCATGTGGGGAACACAGCAAACATGTGGAGGAAGGTGCTCTGGTCTGATGAGACCAAAATTGAAGTTTTTGGCCTAAAATGAAAAACGCTATGTGTGGTGGAAAACTAACACTGCACATTCACCCTGAACACACCCATCACCCGCTGTGAAACATGGTGTGGCAGCATCATGTTGTGGGGATGCTTTTCTTCAGCAGGAACAGGAAGTTGGTCAGAGTTGATGGAAGATGGATGGAGCCAAATAACAGGACAAATTTTGGAAGAAAACCCTGTTAGAGTCTGCAAAAGACTTGAGACTGGGCGGAGGTTCACCTTCTCCAGCATGACAACGACCCTAAACATACAGCCAGAGCTACAATGGAATGGTTTAAGATCAAAGCATATTCATGTGTTTAGAATGGCCCAGTCAGTCCCAGACCTGAATCCAATTGAGAATCTCTGGCAAGACTGAAATTGCTGTTCACGAGACGCTCCCCCATCCAATCTGACTGAGCTTGAGCTATTTTGAAAAGAAGAAATGGGCAAAATTTCAGACTCTAGATGTGCAAAGCTGGTAGAGACATACCCCAAAAGACTTGTAGCTGTAATTGCAGCGAAAGGTGTTTCTACAAAGTATTGACTCAGGGGGGCTGAATACTTTTGTACGCCACACTTTTCAGTTTTTTATTTGTAATAAAATTTGGAAACCATGTATCATTTTCCTTCCACTTCATAATTATGCACCACTTTGGTCTATCACATACAATCCCAATAAAATACATTTACGTTTGTGGTTGTAACGTGACAAAATGTGGAAAGGTTCAAGGTGTATGAATACTTTTGCAAGCCACTGTATGTTTTACAGCTGATGCAAGTATCCATGAGTAGACATCACCCACAAGATAACATTTCTATCCCAGCAATTCACCTCTCTCAGTCTCAAGGATCTTGCGCTCAATACTGAGTCATCTCCAGAGCATACTGTTAAAACCACAACTTCTAAAATAAATCCTAGAAATGCTTTATTTGTAGGCCCTTTGCTCCATCAAGTTCACGCTGACCGTCGATCATAAGGTCATAAGGCATTGGAATAGAATTAGGCCATTCGGCCCATCAAGTCTACTCCGCTATTCAATCATGGCTGATCTATCTCTCCCTCCTAACCCCATTCTCCTGTCCATTCTCCTGTCTTTTCCCCAGAACCCCTGACATCTGTACAACCTGTACTTCCTGATCCTCTCCTCTCTCTCTCTCGTCTCTACTCCATTTCACACTCATTCTTTGTTATCCCACTTTCACATATACGCCCTTCACATTACGAACAATTTACAGTGGCCAATTCACCTACAAACCTGCAAGTTTTTGGAATGTTGTACAAAACTGGAGTACCTGGAAGAAACTACATGGTCGCAGGGAGAACATGCAAACTCCACACAGACAGGTGAGAATTGGAGGAACAGCACCTCATATTTCACTTGGGTAGTTTATAACTCAACGGTAATAATGTTGTTTTCTCTAATTTCAAGTAACCCTTGCATTCAATCTCTCCCCCCTCCCCCACCCTAGTTGTTCCACTAGTTCCACTGTTTACGTCCTTGTATCCCTTTGTTTTCATCTGTTCCCCAGCCAACAATGGGCCATTATGGGCTCCACCATTCCTAAGAGTCATAGAGCGATACAGTGTGGAAACAGTCCATTCGGCCCAACTTGCCCACGCCAGCCAATATGTCCCAGCTACACTGGTCCCACCTGCCTGCGTTTGGTCCATATCCATTCAAACTTCTCCTATCCATGTACCTGTCTATAGACACAAAAAGCTGGGGTAACTCAGTGGGACAGGCAACATCACTGGACAAAAGGAATAGGAGACCAGTCTGAAGAAGGGTCTCGACCCGAAACGTCACCCATTCCTTCGGTTTAAACCAGCATCTGCAGTTCCTTCTTACAGATGTACCTGTATAACTGAACATTACTTTCTCAACTGTTGCTGGCCCGATTTGTTCTGGCCTTTTCCTACCTCCAATTCCACCCTCCCCCCTTACTGTTCTGCTTTCAGATTGAAGAAGGGTTCCAACCCAATACATCAACCATTCTTTTTCTCCAGAGATGCTGACTGACAAGCTGATTTCCTCCAGCAATTTGTGTCTATCTTCAGGGCAGGATTAAACCCAGGTTCCTGACACTGTGAGGTAGCACTCTAACAGCCATGCCATTGTGCTACCCCTCTATAACTGGTTAATACCTACAAACTGGCTACGGGTACTGTCTGTTTGGTGTTCGTACGTTCTCTCCATGACCTGCATGGGTTTTCTCTGGGTGCTCTGGTTTCCTTCCCACACTCCAAAGACATACAGGTTTGTAGATTAATTGGCTTGGTAAAAATGTAAATTACCTGTAGTGTGTGGGATAGTGTTAGTGTGCGGGGATCGCTGGTCAACGCCAACTGGATGGGACAAAGGCCATCTTTCTGTTAAAATAAAATAAACTATTCACATTGTTGGATCCTCATCATCTTCAGCAGAAGTGCTTTATGGCCTCCCCCCACTGCTCCATCAGACCAACCTCCCTGATTTGGTTCCAGGCCTCACCTTCCTCTCATATCGGATTCCATCATCTACACCCTTTTGTTGGCTCCACCAACTATCCCTCAGCCTATGATATTATTTCCACCCACCCCTCCCATACCCGACTTCATCTGCCAATCCACCCTTCCTCACCTGGATCCATGTATCGCTTGCCAGCTCTTGCCCACCCCTCCTCCTCACCTCTTTACACTAGCCACTAGCCAGATGAAGGCTCCCGACCTAGATCATCAACTGTCCATTTCTTTGCCCTACCTGCTGAGTTTCTCCTGCAGACTGCTTATTACACCAGATTCCAGCATCTGCACTCTCTTGTGTATCCGAGCTTACAATTCTCTCTCGATTAGTCTCAATAATGGTACACAAAGGAAGAAGTATATTTAACACTACTTTTGAGCTGTCACAGTACAGGAGCAAGGCAGATTTCATCTCATTCATCTATGTACTGTGGAAAATGCTGTGCAGTCAATAAATGTAGCATTTTTACAAAAGTGTGTCATAAAAAAAAGTCAGTAACACTTAATAATGTAAAGGCAGAAATGATCAATGTGTTTAAGAGGCCTTTAGATAGGTTTCATGGATAAGCAGAGAATGGAGGGATATAGAAATGTGGCACAATGGTGCAGCAATAGAGTTACTGCCTTATAGCACAAGAGATCCGGGTTCGATCCCGGCTGCGGGAGCTGTCTGACGGAGTTTGTATGTTCTCACCGTGACCCGTATGGGTTTGCTCCAGTTTCTCCTCACACTTCAAAGACATACAGGTTTGCAGGTTTATTGGCTTTGGTAAAATTATAAATCGTTCCAAGTGTGTAGGATAGTGCTAGTGTATGGGGTGATCGCTGGTCGGCACAGTCGTGGTGGGCCGAAGGGCCTGTTTCCATGCTGTATCTCTACACTAAACTAAATTAAACTAATTTATGCAATGTAGAAAATGCTGTGCAGTCAATAAATCAAGTTCAAGTTCACATTTATTGTCACATGCAGTAATTAAGGTATAGTGATATTTGAGTTACCATACAGCCAAACAAGTAAAAAGAACACAATACACGATAGAGTTTAACATAAACATCCATCACAGTGGAATCAACATTCCTCACTGTTTTGGAAAGCGATAAAGTTCAGTCAATCTTCCTTCTTTGTTCTCTCGTGGTCAGGGCCTTGAACACTCCCCAGTCGCCATTACGGACGGCCCGATGTACAAGCCCTCTCGTCGGGATGATCGAAACTCTGACATCGGGACAGATCAGAACACACTCCACGGCTTGGAGTTCCCAAATCGGCCGCTTCTTACCGGAAACCGCAGCTTCACAATGTTAAAGACCACAGGCCAGCGGTTGGAGCGCTGCTTCTGGCGATCCCCAGCAAGGGGAATAAATGCAGCATCTTTGCAAACACTTGTAATAAAAAATTAGTCAGTAGCACTTAATGAAGTAAAAACAGAAATGATACATGTGTTTAAGAGATTTGTTAGAAAATCTCAAGGAGAATGGAGGGTATAGACATGTGGCACAGCAGAGACGTGGGATCGATCTTGACTACGGGTGCTGCCTGTTCCGAGTTTATATATTCTCTCCGTGATGCGCATGGGTTTTCTCCGGGTGCTCTGGTTTCTTCCCACACTCCAAATAAATACAGGTTTTTAGGATAATTGGCTTTGGTAAAATTTTAAATTGTCCCAAGTGTGTAGGATAGTGCCAGTATACGGGGTGATCATTGATTGGCATGGACTCACTCGGTGCATAAAGGCATTTCCATGCCCTATCTCTAAATTCTAAACTCTAAAGATCACGTGCAGGGAGCTGAGATTAGTTTAATATGTCATCATGATCAGCGCAGGCAATGTGCGCCAAAGGGCCTGTTTCTGTGCTGTACTGCTCTGTGTTCTATGTTCCAGGAACACAAATACTCTTCTCCTCCCTATGCTTTTAAAGGAACATCTGATTGAATATAAAAAATGTAGATTGAGTGTACGTTGACATAGGGATAATAAGATGGGGAAGAAGACTTCATCTCCACATGGACCTGAGTATTAATGTTTAAAATGTCCCCAAAATGAAAAAATAAATACATGCAGATTAAAGAATAATGCACATTTGGCAGGTCAGAGCATTTATTCATTGAGCTGGATTACAGCTGAAAGCATTAGAAGTGGCGGCTTACATTCAGATTTAAAACAACAGCTCGCTTGGCTTCCACAGCTGGTTAATGGACTGAGTTGCTGAGACATGCAGAGTGCAGAAGTCCCAGAGAGATGATACCACTCCGTCATTCTTCGAGCAGCATGAGGAGCCCACAAGATCAGAAAGTAGGGCCGTACTGCCTTAATTCCACTGTGACTGCAGATTGAGTGTACATCACAAGCATGCACTGCCCCCTTTAGCCCCAGGAAAATTATGTAGATTAATTGGATTAAGCCCAATGATAAATTCCCAATAGTCCTCTGCTGAGCATTCTTTGAGTGCCTGTATAAAGTGCCGGCAGGTCTACAGGCTGTTCACACCACAGCTTCAGTTCTTAAAGCCGAATTGATTCATTCTGAAGTTCAGCTAGCTTCAGTTACCAACTGAATGCACAACATTAGGGCAAGTTCATTTATTTTCACGGAATGGGAAATACTGCAGAGACTAGAAATATGAAGCGGTGCAGTGGCGCAGCAGGTAGAGCTGCTGCCTCACCGCGTCAACGAGCTGGATTCGATCCTGACCTCGGGTGTTGTCTGCCTGGAGTTTGCACGTTCTCCCTGTGACCGCGCATTTTCCTGCAGGTACTTGGAGTTTCTCCCACACCCTAAAGATATGCAGGTTTGTAAGTTACTTGGTCTTTGTAAATTGCCCCTAGTATGCAGGGAGTGACTATGAACATGGAATAACATAGAACTAGTGCAAATAGATGATTGACGGCGTGGATCCAATGGTCTATTTCCATGCTATATCATTCAATCAATCAATCAAATTGATCTGACACAGATTGCAGTGGAGACCAAGGCACAGGGTATTTTTTTAAATGGAGATTGATAGGTTCTTGATTAGTCAGGGCATCAAAGGTTACAGAGAGAAGGCAGGTGAATGGGGTTTAGAGGGAAAAATAGATCAGCCTTGAGTAAATGGCAGAGTAGACTCGATGGGCTGAATGGCCTCATTCTGCTCCGATGTCTTATAGACTTAATGGTCAACTTTAATTTTAGAAAGTGCAGGAAATACAAAGGAAGTCAAAGAATTTCAGGAAGGATTAATATGGGTATGAATACGAACATGAATAATGTGTGTTACAGTGCAGTGGTTAGTTACCAGAGTAGTAATACAGAGTACTGGACAGACAAACCAGAGATTGAGTTCTACTGCCACTACATTAGACGTGACATTTAAATTCAGTTTATAACATGGAATTTTGAACAGCAAACATCCAATTATTTATAACAATAATGACGAAAGATGCCATGTGGACAACAGGGGAAATGAGCTGCCCAAACTCGCCTATATGTGACTCCAGACCACCGGCCTCCCAGCCATTCAGTTGCCCCACTGCCTCTATGTTCAAACAAAGACCTTGACGAGAAGGGCTGCAGAGGTTCAAGACAGGCAGCTCAACACCACCTTCTTGAGGCCAAATAAGGATGGGCTATAAATGCTGACCTTGCCAGTGACACCCAGATCCTGAAAAGTGCTTCATCAAAACAAAATCCCCCCAAAAAAGGTGTGCAATCACGTAGGTACTGCAACAATCATCCAATTTAATGCTGGACATCTTATGTTGGCACATATGCAAATAGATACTGGCACGTATTGTGAAATAACACAGTGAAATTATTTTTCATACAAACAATAAAGTAGAGTATTGCCATAACCCCGATCCTTGATTAGCAAGTGTACAGAAAGGAAGCAAAATGGAAGAGGCACCATGTTTTGACATCATTTTCAAAGTCCATACTAGTCCCAGGCAGTTGTGGGCCTTCAGCCTTATAGACAATAGGCAATAGGTGCAGGAGTAGGCCATTCGGCCCTTCGAGCCGGCACCGCCATTCAATGTGATCATGGCTGATCATCCCCAATCAGTACCCCGTTCCGGCCTTCTCCCCATATCCACTGACTCCACCATCTTTAAGACCCATATCTAGCTCTCTCTTGAAAGTATCCAGAGAACCCACCTCCACCGCCCTCTGGGGCAGAGAATTCCAGACTCACAATTCTCTGTGAGAAAAAGTGTTTCCTCGTCTCTGTTCTAAATGGCTCACCCCTAATTCTTAAACTGTGAACCCTGGACTCCCCCAACATCGGGAACATGTTTCCTGCCTCTAGCATGTCCAAACCCTTAATAATCTTATATGTTTCAATAAGATCCCCTCTCATCCTTCTAAACTCCAGAGAATACAAACCCATTCTCTCAGCATATGACAGTCCCGCCATCCCGGGAATTAACCTTGTAAACCTACTCTACATTTCCTCAATAGCAAGAAAGTCCTTCCTCAAATTAGGGGACCAAAACGGCACACAATACTCCAGGTGTGCATCTCTTTGCTCCTATACTCAACTCCTCTAGTTATAAAGGCCAACATGCCATTTGCTTTCTTCACTGCTTGCTGTACCTGCATGCTTACTTTAAGTCTCGAAGCATCTCCATAGTTAAGGGGGTGCTAGAGACACAAGGTTCTGCAATCGGTGACGACCTAATACCAACAGTGTCTGAGCAGCCAGTAAAAAGCCTGGGCAGATGGTACAACGCAAGTCTCAAGGACAAAGTGCAGGTGCAACAACTAAGGCAAGAAATTGTGAACGGCCTGGAGATCATCAATCAGACCCTACTGCCTGGGAAACTGAAGCTCTGGTGCCTACAGTTTGGACTCCTTCCTCGGACAATGTGGCCACTGACCGTTTATGAAGCTCCCAATAACAACTGTGGAGAAGATGGAGCGAACCATAACTCATACGCGAAGAAATGGCTCGGTGTCCCACAATGTCTAACTAACATTGGCCTCTATGGCAAAGGGGTCCTGGAACTACCTCTCACTAGTCTAACAGAGGAATACAAGTGTTTCCAAAGTAAGACTCCAGATGACACTGAGGGACTCTAGAGACAAGACCATCAGTGCTGTTGCGCCGCCCCTAGTGACCGGCCGGAAGTGGACACCATCTGATGCAGTACAGCAAGCTTCATCAGCCCTGAGGCACAAAGACGTCGTGGGCAAGTGCAGCAGGGAAGAGGAGGCTTTGGCCTTAACGACAAGTAAACTAACTTGGCGAAAGGCCACAACATCAGAGCGGAGGACATTGTGGTTGCGGAGGTGAGGCGACAGGAGGAGGCCCGCAAGAAGTGCAAAGGCTGTCTCTCTTGCCAAACAGGGGCAATGGATGCAGTGGGAAAGGTGTGGAGCGGAGGAAGATCAAACTGGAAAGAACTATAGGAAATGAATCAAGCAAGATCAGCTTCATCATCAGAGCGACATACGACGTCCTTCCATCACCAAAGAACCTCAATCAGTGGAACGGCGAGGATCCAACCTGTGCCCTCTGCCCAACTCCACGACCCTCAAGCACATCATGGTAGGCTGCAAGACCAGCCTCACGCAAGGGAGATACACGTGGAGGCATAATCAGATACTAAAAAAGCCTGGCAACAGCCCTTGAGAACAGGCTGTGTGCGACCAACTCCTTGCCTCCGAGAGCAAGCAACCCCTCTCCCACTTAAGGGCGACAACCTTTGCCCGAGAAGGACAGAAAACACCTAAACATCCTTCTACTAGATCAGAAGAAGGAAACCTAATGCAGGGCCCGTGACTGGAGGATGCTGGCGGACATCGGCCGACAACTAATCTTCCACCTGAAATTGCTTCAACCAGACCTCAGCCAGATTTGGTGTTCTGGTCCCTTTCACAGAAGACTGCCTACATCATAGAGCTCACAGTTCCATGGGAGAACTCTATTGTGGAGGCCTATGAGCGTAAGAAGCTGCGCTACACAGAGCTTGCAGCAGAGGCAACGCAGCGTGGCTGGAACATCAACGTTTATCCAGTTGAAGTGGGATGCAGAGGATTTGTTGCGTCATCTACCATCAGACTGCTGAAGGAGCTTGGAATCCACGTCAGGCTCTGCGGAAGACCATAAGATCACTCTCAGACGCAGCTGAAAGAAGCAGCTGTGGATTTGGCTCAAGCGGAAAGACCCATGCTGGGCCCCAAGTTACGTCATGGTGAATCTTTGGGGCAGTTTGACACGGGACACGCGCTTCGAGGGCTGATCATCCTGCAGTGGGCCGCCCTTGGGAGGGTGTATAGTGTTAAAAGGCCGAAACAACCCATTGAAGCAAGGTACACTACTGGATGATGTTGTCCTGTGCCCAACTGTCCAGAAGTTACCCAGGGCCAAGATATACGTATACGTACCCCCCACCCCCCCCCCCCCCCCCCCCCCCCTGATGTTGACGTCGACCACTCTCAGCAATCAATGAATGTCGTGAAATGCTCCCCACCTACTAGCACAAGGGACTTCTTAACATCTAGTCCTGTGTAATTTGATTCTGAAAATCTGGACTTATCCAGTGACTGCTGTGAAAAGGACAGCTGACAACATGGGAAAGTCCATGTGACAGCTTGGAGAGACAGCTGACAGGAGGGAACAGACCCCAATGGGGCCGTCATGGGCTAGCTCCCATGACCTCAGTCCCCAACGCTGTTTCAGCTAGTGGAGACACCCGCTAAAACTGCTACAAAAAGTAAATTAAAGAAATACCCCTAGAGCCTGCGAGAGCGGGGGCGCAAGATGGCTTGCTCACCGATTGATAACACGGTTACAGACCCAGGAACGGAAACGACCACGGACAAGGGAGAGCATGGCACATGAGACATCCACAACCGCTGCGGGACACAAACTTCAGGTGTGCATCCATGTTGGGAGAAAAGAACATCAATGATGGGCTTGAAGATCCACCAAGGGAGAGAGCAGACATGGGCCACTCGCATTGACCAGTAATACATCTTACAAAGCAACCAGTCAAATCAGTCGAATGAAGCACAGCGACGGGACACAAACAAAGTTCGCAGAGCATCAGCACCCATGTCACTGAAGAGGCGTGATACAAGCACAGAAATGCTGGTGGAGGAGCCCACGCAACAACCTACAAAGACCTCCATTGGAGGAAAGATCAAAGGGCACAAACCTGGAGTGAAGTGGCCCAAAGCTTTTGAAAAGAAAGAGTGGGAGATGGTCAACAGTGACCTTAATACATATCTTGGAGCAACAAAGTGGGCACACGCAGTGGAAAAGCGTGAACGGATTGGCAACACAATCTACAGCTATGGAGAAGAATGGTTTTGGGTGAGTAAAGGGAGAGGTGGAAAGAAATTACCAACACCAATCAAGTCCAATGAGGCAGCAGGAGATCGAGAGGCTAATCAGAGAGAGGAGACAGTTGAAAAAGCAATGGAAAAAACAACTAACGCAGAGAGAAGATCATGCTAACTCCAAGAGGACATCAAGAGCCGATTGGCAACCTTGCGAAAAGCAGAGAACATGAGGAAACTTCGCAAAGGAATAAAGAACACACAAGAACATCGGTTTCTACAAAGACCCTTTCAAGTTCATCAAAGACCTCTTCGCAAAGGAAAAAAGTGGTGGAACTATGAAAACATCAAAACAAGAATTGGAGGAACACCTGGAAAAGGTCCACCAAGACACGAAAAGGCATGAGCAGTTAGTCATCCCACATGACATCCCGCCTATTCAACCATCTGAATTCAACCTGGACACCAGCCCTCCGAAATGGAAAGAGGTAGAGAACACTGTCCGGCGAGCAAGAGCAGCATCAGCTCCGGGCAAACGGAGTACCATACAAGCTCTACAAGAATGCACCGGATGTGTTACTTTCTATGGAAGCTCATGAGGGTGCCCCCCCCCCCCCCCATCCGTGTGGAAGATGCAAACAATACCCAAGGCTGTGGCAAAGGGCCGGCGGCGTACTAATACCTAAAGAAAAGGATGCATCAGAAATCAGCCATTCCGGCCAATATGTCTCCACAACGTCGAGGGAAAAATCTTCTTCAGCATTTGTATCACAAAGGCTATCCATCTATCTGGTAACAAACAAGTACATTGATACAATCTGTACAGAAAGCAGGAATTCCAGGTTTTTTTGGGCTGCATGGAGCATACAAGCATGATCTGGCACCAGATCCAACAGCAGCTAAAAGGATAGGAGAGACCTACAATGTGATCTTCCTCGATCTGGCCAATGCATTTGGTTCAGTTCCACATGAACTCCTTTGGGAACTTTTGCCTTTTTCCATGTACCAGAGCTCATCACCACACTGGTCAAGAACTATTTCCAAGACCTGCAGCTGTGCTTCACAGCAGCTGAATTCAGTACAACATGGCAAGCGCTTGGAAGTAGGCATCATGGCAGGCTGCACAGTCTCACCCTTGGCCTTTACAATGGCCATGGAAGTCATTATCAGGGCCTCAAAATGGGTGGGAGGCAGTGAACGAACCAGTGCTGGGCTCCGTCACTGCCACCCATCAGGGCCATACATGGACGATATGAACAACAATAACCACTACTGCAGCATGCACCAAGCAGCTACTTGGAAAGCTGCAGGAGACATCAAGTGGGCCCGAATGAAAAATCAAACAAGTAAAGTCTCGAAGCTCTCCATAGTTAAGGGGTGCTTAGAGACACAAGGATCTGCATCGGTGACGACCTAAATACCAACAGTGTCTGAGCATCCCTCCAGTAAAAATCCTGGGCAGATGGTACAAACGCAAGTCTCAAGGACAAAGAGCAGTGCAACAACTAAGGCAAGAAATTGTCAACGGCCTGGAGATCATCAAATCAGACCCTACTGCCTGGGAAACTGAAGCTCTGGTGCCTACAGTTTGGACTCCTTCCTCGGACAATGTGGCCACTGACCGTTTATGAAGCTCCAATAACAACTGTGGAGAAGATGGAGCGAACCATAACTTCATACGCGAAGAAATGGCTCGGTGTCCCACGATGTCTAACTAACATCGGCCTCTATGGCAAAGGGGTCCTGGAACTACCTCTCACTAGCTAACAGAGGAATACAAGTGTTCCAAAGTAAGACTCCAGATGACACTGAGGGACTCTAGAGACAAGATCATCAGTGCTGTTGCGCCGCCCCTAGTAACTGGCCGGAAGTGGACACCATCTGATGCAGTACAGCAAGCTTCATCAGCCCTGAGGCACAAAGACGCGTCGAGGGGCAAGTGCAGTGCAGGGAATAGGAGCATTGTCCTTACGACAAGTAAACCAACTTGGCGAAAGGCCACACTTCCATCACCAAAGAACTCAATCAGTGGTACGGCGAGGATCCAACCTGTGCCCTCTGCCCAACTCCAGCGACCCACAAGGAAACACATCAAGGTCGAAGCTCTCCAGCGGCGCAAAAGCGGCGACTCCCAGCCCGCCAGGACAGCCAAGACCAGCCTCTCGCAGGGAGATAAACAAGTGGGCGGCATAATCAGGTACTAAAACGCCTGGCAACAGCCCTTGAGAACAGGCGGTGTGCGACCAACTCCTTGCCTCCTAGAGAGCAAGCAACCCCTCCCAATTAAGGGCGACAACCTTTGTCCGAGAAGGACAGAAAAACACCTAAACATCCTTCTCTACTAGATCAGAAGAAGGAAACCTATGCAGGGCCCGTGACTGGAGATGCTGGCGGACAATCGGCCGACAACTAAATCTTTCCACCTGAAATTGCTTCAACCTAACCTCAGGCCAGATTTTGGTGTTCTGGTCCCTTTCACAGAAGACTGCCTACATCATAGAGCTCACAGTTCCATGGGAGAACTCTGTTGGGAGGCCTATGAGCGTAAGAAGCTGCGCTACACAGAGCTTGCAGCAGAGGCACTCGCAGCGTGGCTGGAACATCAACGTTTATCATTGAAGTGGGATGCAGAGGATTTGTTGCGTCATCTACCATCATACTGCTGAAGGAGCTTGGAATCCATGGTCAGGGCTCTGCGGAAGACCATAAGATCACTCTCAGACGCGGCTGAAAGAAGCAGCTGTTGGATTTGGCTCAAGCGTAAGGACCATGCTGGACCCCAGTACGTCATGGTGAATCTTTGGGGCAGTTTGACACGGGACAATGCGCTGAGGGCTGATCATCCTGCAGCGGTGCCGCCCTTGTGGAGGGTGTATAGTGTTTAAAAGTGCCGAAACACCCAGTGATGCAAGGGTACACTACTGCGATGTGTGTCCTGTCCCAACTGTCCTGAAGGTTATCCAGGCCAAGATATACGTATATGTAAACCCCCCCCCCCGCCCCCCCCCCCCCGATGTTGAGCGTCGACCACTCTCAGCAATCAATGAATGTCGTGAAATGCTCCCCACCTACTAGCACAAGGGACTTCTTACACATCTAGTCCTGTGGTATTTTATTCATTGACTGATGAACCCCCAGATCCTGTTGTACCTCCCTCCAACCTGACGCCTGTCTCCCCTCCTGATACTACCAAAGTGGGGCATCTACCATGCCATTCTTAGACTGCACATCACCCAACCTGTGCTTCCCACTCCAACCACAACCTGTCCTTAGTCACCCTGCATTCTCATAACATCCTCCTCACTGTTCACACTGCCACCCAACTTTGTGTCATCTGCAAATTTGCTAATGTAACTTTGAATCCCTTCATCTAAATCATTGATGTATATTGTATATAGCTGTGGTCCCAGCACCGAGCCTTGCACTGCCTGCCATTCTGAAAGGGACCCATTAATCCTTACTCTTTGTTTCCTGTCTGCCAACCAATTTTCTATCCATGTCAGCACTCTACCCCCAATACCATGTGCCCTAATTTTGCCCACTAATCTCCTATGTGGGACCTTATCAAATGCTCTCTGAATGTCCAGGTACACTACATCCACTGGCTCTCACTTATCCATTTTCTTAGTTACATCCTCAAAAAATTCTGGAAGATTAGTCAAGCATGGAAGCCGTCTACTTCCTTGGACACCATGTGCCCCTCTTTGACCGTACACCTTTGCTCCCTGGGAGGTGCCTCTTGCAGCTTACCATGAGGGCACAGTAGGCCAGACCCTAGTTCCCTCTCCTCTCCTACCGGCCGTGCTCCTCGCCCATCTCATCCATAGTCGTTGGCTCCGTTCTCCTGCTCTATGATCATTGGGGGAGGAAGGAAAGGGAAAGAGATGACAAAAACAGTGGGTGGGCGAACAGGGACCAGGGAACATGGCGGCTTCACCTTCCCAGCCCAACGGTCTGCCAGGTCCAACGAGCAGGGGAGCAGAAAATCCAAATTTCAACAGTTACCTGACTGATGTGGAGACAAACTTGAACCATCAATGAACTATGTCATCCAAACCTGCAGTACAGTCCGCTTTTGTTGGTTTGTTAATTGAATTGAATTCTTGCACCTTCCTCTCGTTTGTCCAAACCAGTTGGAAGTGAATAGCTACTTGCAGCTCTCCTGGACCTCAATGCTGGAGATTCCTCCTTTGATTTCAGGGCAATTAACATATGCAGCTGTTCTTTTTAATAGCAATAACATCTTACTTAAAATGATTAACACAACCTGAGGTAGAGCCACTGCCAAATTGATTTTTCAAAATACCGGGGAAGTGCTGGTTTTCAGTAACTCATAAGCAACACACTTACTTTGATATATTTTTCCTTGGTGTCTCTTAACCACCAAATATAGATTTACTCGGCACTAAATAAAGGTCAGAAACTCCTAAGTGTTTTGTGCTAAGCTTGACACAAAGTGCAAGTATAGTTATCACCGTGGCTGAATATGAAGACAATGAAACCTTCCCTTGTAAATAGTTTCGACCGCCCAGTGTGCATAAAACACTCTAAGAATGGATCATAATGCCTAGGTTTTATCAGGACCTGAGATCAATGCAGCAAATGACCTTTACATTATATTCACAGCTTTGGCAGTGATGTCATGCAATCCATCCAGTAGACCACCTAAAGAACACAGAGAAAGGAAGTGGCTCTATCCACCACTGTCTACCTACTGTGCATCAAGTGCAGAGCATTAAAGCATCATCTACAAATAGATTTACCTGAAATAAAAGGCTGATAATTGATTCAGAAGAATTAGAGCTTCTGTTTTGACACAATAAAATTAACAGCCTTGCTTTATACCAAACAACAGATTCAAAGTGAAGCTGGAGGGGCATCATTTATCATCTGAAACACCCACCAGTCAGATTCACTTAGTCATGATTTACAGGGGCATATTTACTTACATGTAAAAAGAAGATTATTTAATTTAAAAATGCTGCAGAGAGTGTACTGTCATCCAGCATCAATAGAGCATCAAGGTCACTTTTTTTTAAAAAAGGGTCACCATTTAGGATGGAGATAAAGCATTTTTTGTCTCTCACAGATGGTTATGATTCTTTGGAACGTCTTTTTCTTAAAAAGCGATGGGAGCAGCATCTTAGTTTAGTTTAGAGATACAGCATGAAAACAGGCCCTTCGGCCTACCAAGTCCACTTTGACCATTGGTCACCAATTTATACTAGTTCTATGGTATCCCAATTTTGCATCCACTCACTACATACTAAGGGGAATTTGCAGAAACCAATTAATCTACAAACACGCACATCTTTTTCGTCTGATTTTGGGGGGGAAAGCGGAGCACCCGGAGGAGACCCATGCGGTCACAGGGAGAACGTGCAAACTCCACACACACAGCACCAGAGGTCAGGATCGAACCAGGATATCTGGCATTGTGAGGCAGCAGCTCTACCATCTGTGCCTCTGTGCCACCCTGTCATTTAGGCAGATGTAGATTGATTCTTGACAAGGAAAGCACTGAGATATGACTGTGGTGGTGAATCTGCAATTCTCTCCCCACACTACTGCAGAGGCTTGATCACTGGGGTATTAAGGGGGAAGGGGATACATTTTCAGAAGACTGATCTATGGAGACTTGGCACAAAGAAAGCGTTCAAGCTCGGAGCAGATCATTCTGAATGGCAGGGCCAACCTTGAAGTAGTGTGGTCCTGTTCCTATTTTCTTGAGACCAAAATGCAGAGTTGAGATTGTAATCATATCAGTCATAATCTTATTGTTTTCCAGAGCTAGTCAGAGACTGAATAGCATGTTCACCAACTGTGGAAACTGTGATTGTTTAGTGTTGACATACAGCATGGTAACAGGCCCTTCGGCCCACTGAGTCCACACTGACCATTGATCATCCGTTCACGCTGGTTCTATGTTATCCCACTGTTGCGTCGACTCCCTACACACTAGGGGGAATTTACAGAGGCCAATTTACCCTGATACCTGTACGTCTTTGGGATATGGGAGGAAACTGGAGCACCTGAAGAAATCCATGCGGTCACAGGGGAACATGCAAACTCCACACATACATCACCCAAGTTCAGGATCGAACCTGGGTCTCTGCCATTGTGAGACAGCAGCTCTATCAGCCGCACCACTGTGCCATGCTAAATCCAAAACAGTTCTGTAAACACACAGCAGGTTAGTCAGCATGTGAATGCCTAAAAAAAAGTCATTCATGAGTATGCTTATATCAAGAGTCAGCAATCAAAAGTGCTTATTTATTATATGCACTGCATATGAACTGGAACAATGAAATTCTTATTTGTTGCAGCCTTACAGGTACATTAGATTCAATAGCTGGAATAAAGATTATCCTGCCCAGCTGTTGGCAAAATGTCTCCACATATAGAGTCACGGGTCAAGAGTGTTTAATTGTCAGATGAACCAGGAATTAAACAATGAAATTCTTACTGGCTGCAGATCTTTAAGTACATTAATGTAACAACACAACATATAAATCTACAATAAAGAGCAAAACGCAAAGTTCTGGAGGATCTCAGTAGATCAGGCAGCATTTGTGAAGGAAATGGACAGGTGACATTTCAGGTCAGGACTCTTCATCAGACCCCATAAAACAATAAAGTATCAGGTATGCCAGATACCCAGGCCATTTTTTAATACACATGACTATTAATATCTGCATTTCCTATCTAGGCCCGTATAGTGCTTATTTCTTTCAAGTCTAGGAAGCAGTTGGGGATAGGTATCTGAAGGACATTTCAGGATCTCTTTTCCTCACGAGATCTATACAATAGATAAATAGCAAGGTAAGATCAGCTGCATTTTTGCATTTAGCATTGCATTTATAAATATAATGCGAAAATAATCAATAAACATCTCGAGAATACGCATATGAAGTTAGTGTGTATAATCTGCACTTTAGCAGTTATGTATAATAGTACATCCCGTGAGAAAAAGAGCCCCTTCTTACATCATGGGACGACGCCCCCTACTGAAAGGAAAAATCAGTGAAAAGTAATAATAAATATGATTTGCTGGATTTTAGAAAATCTGCAAAAATAAAGAGTATCCTATTGATGATAGATCAACATTATTCACCATTGAAATAATTTTAAACATAAAATCAATGATGCTGTGGTTGACTCTGGTGCCTCAGATGCATATATGATGAATGTTATGGTGATGAATTATAAAAGCAACGGAGAACCTAAAAGGAAGAAAACTCATGACAGAGCTGAATGAAATGCTGTGTCATTTGATGAGCAATGCATGAATCATTTGGACTGGAAAGCCTTTAACGGTGCTGTATGTTCCCTACTACAGAGAAGAGATGTGCCGTTTGTAATCTGAGAACAATCATTTTGGGGTGTTTCTATGTGGGCCTTTTCTTTGATGAGCTCAGCTTTCAATTACCTCAGTGCACTTCTGGTCTTGATGCTGACCTGACTAAAATGATAGTCTGATATTTGTTATGCTGCAAATCAGAATCAAGATTTAAAATCTTCCATTCATACACAGCATCATAGTACGTCGTTGAAGCAGGCCACTTTGGCCCAACTCATCCCTGCCAAACACTGGACAAACATCGCTCAACTTTTGGTCCATAGTCCACCATGCCCAAGTGATTAAAATGCTTATCCAAAGAATTCTTAAATGTTAAGAGCAACAGGAATCCAAGCACACTCTCAAGCAATGCATTCTGGATGCTTACCACTCTCTAACTGAAGAAGAAGCATACTCTCATTTCCTCTTTAATTCAGAAGGGTCTGAAGAAGGTTTCGGCCCGAAACATTGCCTATTTCCTTCGCTCCATAGATGCTGCTGCACCCGCTGAGTTTCTCCAGCACTTTTGTCTACCTTCCTCTTTAATTAATTTCCCTCTTACTCTAAACCTAACTTTAGTTAACGCTGATATAAGGAGAAGTTCCCTGCTGTCTACCCTATCTATAATCCTCATTAGTTTCTGTACCTCAATCCTGCCCTCTCTTAGCCTCCCCCACTCTAGGACGAACAGACAAAACTTCTCCTGTCTCTCCTCATAACTGAACTGCTCCATCCCAAGCAACATCCAGGTGAATCTGCTGTGAATTTTGCAGTTTTCATAAGTTATAGGAGCAGACTTTGGTCATTTAGCTCATTAAGTCTACTCCACCATTCAATCATGGCTGGTCTATCTTTCCTTATCAACCCCATTCGCCTGTCTTCGTCCCATAACCCCTGGCACCGTTACTAATCACGAATCTATCAACTCAACCTTAAAAATATCCATTGACTTGGCCTCCACAGCTATCTGGCAATGAATTCCACAGATTCATCAACCTGTGACTTAAGAACTTCTTCCTCATCCTTCCTAAAGGTACGTCCTTTTATTCTGTGGTCCTAACATGTTCTTTACCTGGTTGGAATGTGCCCCATGAACAAATACCATCCAGAAAGATAATTATTTCAGTAGAACTCACTAAAGCTTTAATTTGATAATCACCTCATCCACATTTAAAACTTCCATGCACCAAATGCAAAGAATTATAAAGAATATAAAATATCGATCTGAGCCATGGGAAGTACATATTCCAACTAGGTCGCCTTCCATCCTATTTTGCTTTACTAGTCTACGTATTCCTTTATTCCTGCTCACGCAATAGGTTTGGGTTTATTATTGTACATGTGATTAAAGGTACAGTGAGAAAATCCTGCATGCTATCGGAACAGATTGGCCATACCATACATAAAGTCTGCTGGTGCACTCTTTCAAGCTGCAACATCTTCTGCCACCTTTTCCTTAAAATGCTGTGTATTTATGAGGTGTACCTTCTGACCACTCTCTTGTTAAAGAAGTTACTCCAGAATTCCCTAATTGATCTGTTGGTGGCTCGTTTGCATTTATGATGTTTAGCTTTAATATTCACCCATGAGTGCAAATATGTCACCCTTTTCAGGCCCTCTCATCATTTTGGAGACTCCATCAGATTACCCCTAGACCTTCGTTTGCAAAGAGTCCATTTCTATTCAACGCGTCTGGTCAGGAACTGCTGCTTACATCTGCTATTTACCCTTTGTGGCACAATTTGCATGCATTCTTTTTGCCGAGGCCATTTTTGGCAAGATATTCTCAAAGTCTCCTTGATGAAACGTGACATTGCCACTGAAAGTAGAAAAATCACTGGCCTACAATCACTCAAAATTTACCTTTCACGGTGGAGCCAAGATCCTCCAGCTCATTCATCAGGGCCACATAGCCAACCCAGCATATGTTGCAGAAGGATGAGGCAATGACAAACCACCCCTCCACCCATCCCAACAGACACCTCCCACCCCATCTGTGGGATAGGCTGAGATTCCCACATTGGCCTCAAGGGTCAGCTGAGAACTCACAAAACCAGAATGGAAGCAGGTCACCTTTAATCCCAAAGAGTAAAACACAAAGAGCTGAAGGAACTCAGCGGGTCAGGCAGCATCTGCGGAGGGAATGGACAGATGATGTTTCAGATCAGGTCCAATCAATCCGAAGAAGGGACCCAACCTGAAACATCTTTGTCCATTCCATTCACAAATCCTGCCTGACCCGTTGAATTCCTACAGCACTTTGTGTTTTACTCAAGATTCCAGCATCTGCAGTTTCTTGTGTCTTCAATCCCAAAGAAATGCGTGAAAAGTTCTCCAATCAATCTCAATCTATGATATATTTCAAATTGCATTGATGTATTTAACACATTATCGCTGACCTATATGCCAGTTATTCCAAAAAATGTCCACACACTGTCTGTTATATTTATTTCTTCCAGCTTTAATATTGTTGGCACAGTACAGCAGAATTTTAATTCAGTGCCAATTTTAGATTTGCATCATTGTGATTTACAGATCCTAGCTGTGTTGGTTTCATGAAGTCCTAATTGGATGTCAGTTACTGCCCACATGGGGGGAAAGAAAATTAAAAGTTACACAGGCTGTTTTAGCAAACCTTCCAATAACCATTCACAGACCATGATTAGAGTTGACAAACAGCAAGGCAAATATAAAACGGAAGATTCCCACTGATCATTTCTTTGCCAATATAATAAGTACAAGAGCAAATCTTCTTCCAATTACTATTTTAAAAGAAAATCAGACTCAGCTGTGTTTAAACTAATTCCACAGTTTTCAATAAGCATTGAACAATGAGAATTTCATTCTAAACCCAAAACATTGCCTATCCATTCCCTCCAGGAGAAAGTGGAGGAGTGGGGGAGGGGAAAGGAGAAATAGGTTTGAGTGTAGGTGGAGCACAAGGGAGTGGGGTGGGAGAGAAAGTGGACGGGGAAGAAGGGGTGGGGTTGTTAGACGATAGCTAAAATTGGAATATTAAATGTTCATACTGTTGGATTGTAAACTACCCAAGCGGAATATGAGGTGTTGTTCCTCCAGTTTTTGTATTGGTAATGGAGGAGGCACAGGACAGAAAGGTCTTCATGGGAATGGGAGTTAAAATGGTAAGCTTGGCACATTCTCCTTGTGAACTCATGTGTTCCCCCAGGTGTTTTGGTTTCTTCTCATATACTAAAGATGCACTGAGAAGGTACTTGGTGGTTTATATTGCCTCTTAGAGTAGGCAAGTGGAAAAACAATTCAAGGAGGATGACAGAAACGTAATGTTGTGGAGCAAATCAAAAGAGATGAAATGGGAGTGGTGGGATTGCCCTGACAGGACCCGATCACAAAATAGTCTCCTTCTCTGTCATAATAATAACATGCATATAACTCCACCACAGATGCAAAGCCATTGTATTGTTGGACAAACTCCCAACAAGAATATTGGTTAGCCCTGAATAAATCAGGTCTGTTCTTTGCAAAATATTATGACAACTTTCCTTTTGGCTTCCTTAAATGAGGAGATGAACTTTTGAAGGGATGATCAACACAAAGCACTGGGGAAAGTAGAACATACAGCACAGTACAGCACAGGAACAGGCCCTTTGGCCCTCAATGCCTGTGCTGAAAATGATGCCAAGATACACAAATCTCCTCTGCCTGCACATGATTCATATTCCTCCATTCCTTGCATATCCATGTGCCTACCTGAAAGCCTCTTAAATGCCACTATGGCATCTGCCTCCACTACCACCCCTGGAAGCATGTACCAGGCACCCACCACTCCTTCATGTAAAAAAACTCACCTTGCACATCATCTTTAGCATGTTCGGGGGTCAGAAAGAACACTGGAAGAGAGGACAAAGTATGGCTGGCAATAGTGAACTCAGAGAGCGTTTTTTTTTTCATAGGCAGATTGTTGGACAAAGGCCAGGGATAAAAATACAGGTGTGAGCCAAAAGGATAAAGAATTGCGAATTGTGAAGCTCGGGGACAGAAAACCTGTGAATGTTGAAGCTGGAGGGAGGAATGTAAGTGGAGGTGGAAGAGGAAGGGAGAAGATACTGGTGCATGAGGTCAGCCAGTGTTTAGGGTTCCAGGATGTCCTTCTTATTGACCGATATATACTTACTATCAGGTGAGCATTTCTTGCCTTCAAGTATCTTGTTGTGTGTGTTGTGTGTTGTGTTGTTTTGGTGTGTTTTTATGACTGTTAGCAGACTAATTTCCCTCCTGAGATAAATAAAGTTCTATTGTATCGTATTTCTATCTTGACTAAAAGATGTATCTATTTGATGTGTTTTCTCAGCTGTTCCCTCTCGCTTCCTGTTACTGACATACATGACATACACATCATGTATACCCACTTTAGGTTCATTCTTGGATATTTTGCATGATTTAAAGTTAGGGCTAAAAGGTTCCACTTTGATGACTGGTGATTATGTGCAAAGCAAATTACAATCAAGATCACTCTCATTTCAAGACCAGCTCACACTCAAACTCAAGCACAAATCATTGAACATGAAGCCAGCCATGAACTAATGCAATTGGGCAGTATTTCGCAATTCAGTTTAAAAAAGGTCTTAGCATACTTTGGAGGGATACAGTAGCATGCTAGAGTTTTATTAATGTAACTGAAAATGGGTTAATCACTAAAGGATACGAATATTAATCACAGTATCTAGTCCACCACCTGTGAGTAACTTGATTATAAATAGCTGACAATGACAGAACCATTTACTAGTTATTTTGGTGCAGCGTAGTCAGTTCTTTGGTAAAACAAAATATATTAGACGATTTTCAATCATACACTTTAGAACCTTGCAAGCTAACGAAACAGGTGCAAACAATTATGATGAACGTGACTAGTGGGACGGACAGTTTTGTAAAGTGGGGCTGACCTCTGCCAATATATATTTTTAAATTTTTATTTAAAGAATAACTGAACTCCATTTGCACTATGTATAATGTGTCCTTGTAATCTTACAAACTTTAGTGCCATTTTGGCCAGTTAGTGAAAACAAACTCTGAAAGAATAGCACAGCAGAAGCACAAGTCCCTCGTGTTTAACATCAAGCTGACACTGTAATTAAAAAACCCAACATTAAATGTAATTGGACACAATAAGTGCTGGAGCAGGTTAGGCAGCATCTCAGGTGACGTTTCGGGAAGGGTCTTGACCCGAAACATTACCGACCCATGTTCCCCAGAGATGCTGCCTGACCTGCTGAGTTACTCCAGCACTTTGTGTCCTTTAGTGTACCAATCAGCATCTGCAGTTCCTTGTTTCTACATCTTTATACTATAATTGTAAATTTATTTCTACAGTGGTGCAGCGGTAAAGTTGCTACCTTACAACGCCAAAGACCCAGGTTTGATTTTGACTATGGGTGCTGTCTGTACATTTGTACGTTCCCCCTGTGACCACGTGGGCTTTATCCGGGTACTCTGGTTTCCTCCCACTCTCCAAAGGCGTGCAAGTTTGTAGTTTAATTGGCTTCGGTAAAATTGTGAATTATCCCTCGTGTGCAAAATAGTGCTAGTTTGGTGATGGTTGCTGGTCAGCGTGGACACAGTGGGATGGAGGGCCTGTTTCATGCTGTATCTCTAAAGTAAAGTCTAAAGTCTAAAAGGTATATTATTGGTGTGAGCAGAAAACGTGGTGCTCCATTAAAGATCATTGTGTGAAATTGTTTTAGAAGTTGGCCTGGAGCTATTAATTTCACTATTACCTTAGGCTCAAGGCACCAATGAGCTATTAAGGCAATATCATGCTTTTGCCATAACAGTAAGCAGGGTGTTAAAGGGTAAATATTTAATCCAGGTCTGAGACCTGCAGTGGAGATAGTCACTGCAGCCAGATAGTGGTACATGGTCAATAACATCAATAATATCACTTCATGTCACTTTATAACAAGAGGAATCGAATATAGGAGCAAAGAAGTCCTTCTGCAGTTGTACAGAACCCTAGTGAGACCACACCTGGAGTATTGTGTGTAGTTTTGGTCCCCTAATTTGAGGAAGGACATTCTTGCTATTGAGGGAGTGCAGCTTAGATTTACAAGGTTAATTCCTGGGATGGCGGGACTGTCATATGCTGAGAGAATGGAGCGGCTGGGCTTGTACACTCTGGAGTTTAGAAGGATGAGAGGGGATCTTATTGAAACATATAAGATTGTTAAGAGTTTGGACACGCTGGAGGCAGGAAACATGTTCCCGATGTTGGGGGAGTCCAGAACCAGGGGCCACAGTTTAAGAATAAGGAGTAAGCCATTTAGAACGGAGACGAGGAAACATTTTTTTCTCACAGAAAGTGGTGAGTCTGTGGAATTCTCTGCCTCAGAGGGTGGTGGAGGCAGGTTCTCTGGATTCTTTCAAGAGATCTAGCTCTTAAAAATAGCAGAATCAGGGGATATGGGGAGAAGGCAGGAACTGGGTACTGATTGGGGATGATCACATTGAATGGCGGTGCTGGCTCGAAGGCCAAATGGCCTACTCCTGCACCTATTGTCTATTGTCTACTGTCATGTGTGCTTGCATTAGAAGTGGAAACTTAAATAAAGAAGGTTTTTAGAGATTTTAGAGCATGAAAACAGGTCATTCAGCCCACAAGGTCCACGCCAACCATCGATCACCCCCGTTTGCACTATTTATCTCACAAACTAGTGTTATCCCACTATCTCATTCACTCCCTACACAATCGGGACAATTTACAGCAGACAATTAACCTACAAACCCGCATATTTTTGGGATGTTGGAGAAACTGGAGCACCCAGAGGAAACCCACGTTGGAGAAAGTGCAAACTCCTTATAGACAGCACCCGAGGCCGGGATAGAAAACGGGTCTCCGAAGCCATGAGGCAGCTGATCTACCAGCTGCATCAGTTCATTTACTAGATGGAAATAAGATCTGAAAATAGTTGTTACTTTTTTTACTCCAAATTCAATCATGGACATTAGGCGTGAGAAAATTTGCCGAAGTTTCTTTAATTATTTAGTTTAGTTTAGTTTAGTTTAGTTTAGTTTAGATATACAACGTGAAAACAGGCCCTTTGGCCCACCGAGTCCGTGTCGAGCAGCAATTTTCACACACTAACAATATCCTATACGCACTAGGGACAATTTACAATGTTACCAAGCCAACAAACCTACAAACCTGTACGTCATTGGAGTGTGGGAAGAAACCGGAGTAAATCCACACAGGTCACAAGGGAAACGTACAAATTCCATACAGACAGCACCCGTCGTCAGGATCGAACACAGGTCTCTGGTGCTGTAACTCTACTTCTGCGCCACCATGCCACCCACGGGTCTTAGAGTCATCTGAGTTCTGTAATTAATATATTAGCAAAAGCATATAAGTAACAGTGCCATTCCTTCTATTAAGACAGAGATCATTTTTCAAAAGAACGGGAGGGGATTTAATGGAAAACTCATTCGTAATTCATTCCACTTTTAGCATCAACTGTATAAAACAATTTCCATGCCAAAGTTAGAGTACTCTGTATGGGTCTGTTATCCTCATGGGAAGAACATATTGACAGCAAAGAACAAAGAACAGTGAAAAGTTACCTAACGCAAAGCCTAGTTAAATCAAACTCTTTGCCTGCATGAGATCTATATCCCTCCATTCCCTACATTCCCTACATATCCATGTGCCTATCCAAAAGCCTCTTAAATGCCCCTATTGCCTGCCTCCACCACCACCCCTTACAGCGCGTTCCAGGCACTTACCACTTTCTCTGTAAAAAGGTTGCCCCACACACTCCTTTAAACTGTACTCCTCTCACCTTAAAGCTATGTCCTCTGGTCTTTGACATTTCCATCCTGGAAAAAAGGTTCTGTCTGTCCACCCTATCTACGTATGCCTCTCATAATTTTATAAACTTCTATCAGGTTTCTCCTCCAGTCTCCGAAGTTCCAGTGAAAAGTATCCAAGTCTGTCCAACCTCTAATTCAACCCAAATAATTCAGTGGTGGTTTACGAGGACGTTGCCAGGGAGAAAGAGTATAGTTTAGACAAACGACTGGCTGGGCTGGAGAAGTTTTCTTTTAAAACATCAACAGCAGAGGAGTGATTTAATTGGTGTCTATAAACTTATGGGAGGAACTTAATGACGATGAAGAGCTCGCTATTCCCCTCAGCAGAGCAGTCAAAAAGAAGGGTCAAATATTTGATGTAATAGGTCAAAGGGTTAAAGAGGAGATGAGAAGATAAAATCTTCATACGAGACTTGGTGAGAGGTTGGAACTTGCTGCCCAAATTTCTGGAAGTGGAAACATTCTCATCACATTCAAAAATACCTGGAATATATATTATTACCCACAGAGGTACAGCAAAGGGATTGGGAGCTGGGAATCCAATTCGTCTCATTTTGAAGATGAGCTGGATGGCTTCCTTCTGTGTCGTAACTTTTTATGATTCTGCACATCAATTACTTCAATAGGAAAGAAATGTTGGCTGCAGAAATATTGCTGTTAGTTGCCACTGGAGCAAAATAAAGCATTGAAGCACTGTACATTAAAGAGAAGCTAGGAATTTAGCTGCTAATTCCTTGTACATATGTGTTTAAACCTAGCCAATTCTGTTATCTATGATAAAGTTTATTTATATCCTGCAAGAGAGGGAAAAGTATCATGGGTGGCTTCTGGTCACCAGGGTAGCAATTGGACACTTTTGACGGATCTGCAAGAAGTCATAGAACAGAGAACATAGCAAAAGAGTAACACGGAAACAGGCTCTTCAGCCCACAATGTTAATGCTGAACATGATGCCATGATAAGCTAATCTCTTCCCTCTGTATGTTATCCATAGCTCTCTGTCCCTGCATATCAGCATACTTATCTTACAGGCCATCATTGTATCTTCCTCCAGTACCCCTCCAGCAACATGTTCCAAACACTTACCACACACCTTTGTAAAAAATGTCCCCCTCACATCTCCTTTAAACTTTCCTCCTCTCATCTAAAAGCTATGACTTCTTGTCTTTGACATTTCCATCCTGGGCAAAAGATTCTGACTGTCTACTGTATCTATGCCTCTCATAATGTTCATAATGTTATATACATTTATCAACCTTCAGAGTTTTAAGATAAAACTAGACCAAGTGGGACCCGTTGAGTCCCGGTCCTTCAACGCGTGGTTGCAGTGGGGGGGGGGGGGGGGGGGGGCTGCGGCATCACACACACTCACAGTTCCCCCATCCCCGCCCTATACACTCACGCATAACCCCCAACTGCACAGGCATGCCTAGAGAAGGAGGGGCAGAGGGTAGAGTGGGAGGGGGTGAGGGTAGAGAGGGAGGGTAGAGGGAGTGGGGAGAGGGTGGAGAGGTAGGGCGTAGAGATTGAGGGATGGGGGGGCACACGGCATCACAGGGGAGGGCTGATCACCGAACGCAAAACCACTCACCCTTAGGTCCCAATACTCACCACTCCTTAGAGAGGGATGGTGGGGTAGAGAGGGAGGGGTAGCAGAGAGGGAGGGGGGCAGAGGGTGGGGGAGCAGAGAGGGAGGAAGGGCAGAGAGGGAGGGGGAGGGGGTGGATAGGGAGGATTAGGGGGTATAGGGGAGGGGTTAGAGGGGGAGGGGGTAGAGGAGGAGGGAGTAGAGGACGGGGTAGATAAGGGGAGAGGGGTAGAGAGGTAGAGGGTAGAGAGGGAGGGGGAGGGGGTAGAGGAGGGGGGGGAGGGGGTAGAGAGAGAGGGGTTAGAGGGGGAGGGGGTAGAGAGGGGAAAAAGTCTAGGGGAGCGGATAGAGGGGAGGGGTAGAGAGGGAGGGGGAGGGGTAGAGAGGGAGAGGGAGGGTAGAGAGGGAGGGTTGAGGGAGAGGGGGAGGGGCAGAGAGGGAGGGGGGTAGAGCCCCCATCCCATCTCCCTCCTCCTTATTTGCCCCATCATCTTCATTTCTCCCATCCTCCTCTCCTCACTCGTATTCGCTGCCGCAGCACCTACCCAGCTCGTAGAGCAGCGCCAGGGCCTGCGACTCGGACTGCTTCTCACCCGGCTCTGGCTGTAGACTCCAGCCATCAGCTCGGACGCCGCATGGTCTCCAGTCCAGGCCCCGACTTCATCTCCGGGCTCGTCCCTGACCCCGGCTCGTTCGTGGTACCACCGGCGGCTTCTTTTTCAGCGGCAGTCGCGGCCCCATCCCAAGCCCCGAGCTCGGCCCTCACTCCAGCTCCAGGCTTTGCTCCAGCCCAGGCCCATTGGCGAGGCTCGGCCCGCGACACCAGCCTGCCCGCCGTGGACCCGGGCAAGGCCGCGTGCGGGCGTTAACCCGAGGGCCCGACTTGCGAGTGAAATTATGTGTGTGGAGCGCTTGAGTGCCCCTCCCGCACCGAGTGTTCCGTTGTGCCTTGCGAGTTGCTTGTGATGTCAGTCGGCATTTTTTCCTTAAAAATTAGAACTTTGAAAACTTTTATATTTTGAAGCTGTTTTTAAAAGGTTAGTAACTTGTTAAATATTTGTTGAATTGTCACGGGAAGATATGTATCCAGTCGGCGGAGAAAATGTGAGTAGCATGTGTGAAAATGGGAAAGCTGTGGCCAGGCATTTGGAAGAAGATACAAATGAGAGAGATTAAAAGAAAGCGAACACAACCTTGCATACACACCATTTAGAATGTTAAGAACAAAGGGAACAGTTCTACTATAGTACTAGACCAAGTGGGACCCGTCCCCTCAAGGCACGGTTGCGGGGGGGGGGGGGCTAAGGGATCACCCCCACACACACCCCCAACACTAACCCCCCCCCCCCACACACACACACACACACACTTTAACTAACCCCCTTGATATTATAGGGGGGGAGGGGGGAGATGAGGGGGGAGAGGAGGAAGGGGGAGAGGAGGGGGGAAAGATGAGGAGGGGGAGAAGGAGGGAGGGGGGGAGAGGAGGAGAGGGGAGGAGGAGGAAGGGGAAGGAGAAGGGGGGAGAGGAGATTGGGGGGAGAGGACGGGGGGGAGGGGGAGGAGGAGAGGGGGGGAGAGGAGAGGGAAGAGAGGAGGGGGAGAGAGGGAGGGAGAGAGAGGGGAGGGGAGAGAGGGGGGAGGGGAGTGGAGGGGAGGAGGGGGGGAGAGGAGTGGAGGGGAGAGGATGGGGGGGGAGGAGTAGGAGAGGGGGAGAGGAGGAAGGGGTAGAGGAGGAGGGGGGGGGGGAGAGGAGGAAGGGGGTGGAGGAGAGGGGGGGAGATGGGGGGAGAGGAGGAAGGGGGCAGCCGGGCGGCTGGGCAGCGGGCGTCAACCAAAGGACTGTGAGTTTGATGGCTCCAATCCAGAGCCCGACTTGCTCGTCTTTTGATTGGGGGGGGGGGGAGGAAGGGTTGGGGGTGACGTTACTCGCAGCGCAAGCAAGACGGCAGGCACACAGATCCATCAGCGAAAGACAGTCATTTTTATTTCATAGTTTTGTTGGATTATTGAACATTTTCATTAATCTCGGGAAATAAAGCATGACATTTTCAGATACACACACACACACACACACACACACACATATCCAAGATCAGAGTTTTATAAGTATAGAGATAGATAGATATTTCAAGTTTGTCCAAACTCTCCTTAGACTTAATAATGGTGGCATGGTGGTGCAGCAGTAAGGTTCGATCTTGACTCTTTAGGTGCTCTCTGTACAGAGTTTGTATGTTCTCCCCTTGACCATGTGGGTTTTCCCTGGGATATCGTGTTTCTTTCCTCACTCCAAAGATGTACAGGTTTGTAGGTTAATTGGCTTGGGGAAAAATTGTAAATTGTCTCCAGTGTGTAGGATAGTACGGGGATCACTGATCGGCATAGACCTGGTGGACTGAAGGACCTGTATCTCTAGTGTGTAGGAGGATAGTACAGGGATCACTGGTCGGCATAGACCTGGTGGGCCGAAGAACCTGTATGTCTAAACTAGTTGAAACAAACTTATTCCAGGCAGCATCCAGAACTCCTTGCAATAAGATTGGAAAATCTTTGGCAGCAAGGAGGCAGAAATAAGCATTCTGAAAATGAGAGAAAAGGATGCTTCCACTCTTTCGGGTGCACTAATAGAGTTGTAAAGAGGTGAGGATTGTCGGGTGGGTTACAGTTGGATTGTGTGACAGATATTACCTAAAGCAGTGCATCCTTGCTTTTTGAAATGTGCTTCATTAATGTAGCTAGTTTATGCTGCTTGGTCTGACCATTTACATGAACATCTATTCTCTGATGTAGAGCCCGCAAGCAAAATATCTAAAAGACTTTTTATTTTCAAGGATCTAAATGAGTTTCTGAAGAAAGCAGCTTAGTGCTACATATTGTGTGCAGGCTTAACAGAGGCAAAGAAAAGCTTCACCATCTCCTCCAAAGTAATACTCAAAAGTTCAACTGCATTCATAGATCCTGTGACCCTCTCTTGTACATAAGGTGAACTTTTCCATTACATCCTGTGTCTACTCTACTTAAATCTTATAGAAAAGCCACAGATTGATATTAAAATTTCATTTCTAATTTATACAGCTCCCTGAACAAACTGCGCAAAATACATGGTGAAAGAAAAAACAGGTGTTAATAAGTTCCTGACAGGATTACTTTGGGAATATATATGGAACAGCATGAATCTAGTTCCACTCCGAGGATTGTGGTGAGAATATTGTAACGTGTACATGTTTTAAGACCACATTTAATAAGATACGTGAGACCATTAAGGCACGGAATGGGTAATAAGCTATCAATAATCCGGACTCAAAGAGATTTCAACAGGGTTAGAAAAAAGGAAATACAGACCATATATCCTGAATGTCTTCCTGTTCCACTCTTACCATACTAAATCTTATAAGCAGAAACATCCATCTGCACATAGTAGAATGATAGAAGTATAGAAAGTGTATAACTTTCTATTAAAAAGTACAGAAAGCATAGTAGACAACGTGGATTGGTGACGGTTTGGGTTGGGACCCTCCTTCAGACCCGCCCTCCGAAATGTCACGTATCCATGTTCTCCAGAGATGCTACCTGACCCGCTGAGTTACCCCAGCACTTTGCATCTTTTCTTTGTAAAGAAGCATCTGCAGTTCCTTGCAGCTATTGAAAACAGTCAGCAAGTCAAACAGAGTCAGTGGAGAGACAGGGTTAATGTAACAGGTCAAAGATCTTTCATCAGAATTGAAGAAAGGTCTTCAACCTGAAACATGAACTGCGTCTCCTTCCATAGATGCTGCTGGTCCTGCTGAATTCCTCTAGCATTTTCTGTTTGTATTTCAGTTTTCTACTGTCTGCAGATTTTTGACTTTCTTGAACTCAAACGCTCCCTGCTCTGCATGAGTCAATACTCTACCAAATGGCGTAACTATTATCGATTCAGCAACATGCCTATGGTTTGAGTTTGAACACCCTGGCCTTTAGTATTATGTCAAGAATTGTCAGAGCTCACTGATACATTCCACCATGGCATTTTGTATGACTGTTTGGGAGAGCAACTAGGGACTGTGCTAACTCCCTATATGAAAGGCAGGATCTCTAACATTCCCTTCACTATTTTACTGGAATGTCTGCTTGGATTTTCATACTCATTTTCATGGTTTAATCTCCTATCTGAAAACACAAAAGCATCGGCAACAAAGCTATGGCTGAAATAGAGAAAGGGGGGGAGTAGCCAGCATAAGGACACGCATAAAACCTTTTTACATGCTGCGTAAATAAGGAAAGTGGTGAGTTGAGCCAGTTTGAGATAAAATGGGAAACTAATTGCTGCAAGTACATCATAGAGTCAAAAAGCCATACAACATGAAAACAGGCCTCTCGGCCCAACATGTCCATGCCGTCCAAATTGCCATATCCATGCTAGAACCATTTGGCTGTGCTTGGCCCTTACCCCTCTATCCAGATACCTGTTCATGCATTTTGATCCCTGTGCATAGACGGGATTCCGGGAAATTGAAGATTATATATAAAGGATGTAATTAAAAGGATGGTAGACAAAAATGCTGGAGAAACTCAGTGGGTGAGGCAGCATCTATGGAGCGAAGGAGGAGGTGATGTTTCGGGTCGAGACCCTTCTTCAATTAAAAGGATAATGGTCCTCAAAGTAGAAAAGTCACCATTTGAATCAATGGAACACGCTCTGGTTTATGAATAAGACTGAAGGTGGACTTAGCAAATGCTCCATCCACTATGGCCCAAATTTTCTGCTGAGCTGCTAGCCATTCTTACTCACCGATCACCCATCTGTTGATCCTGCCAGGGTTAAGCTGGAACAGGTTCAGCAGGCAAATTTCCCAACATAACGACTGGTAAACGGTGGGGCATTTGTGCTGCAACCTCTGGGCACCAGAGGACTGTGGACAAGATGAAGCAGCAATCAGCGACGTAGCTATTTAGAATCTTTGCACTCACTTACAGGAGAGGACTTAAGTTCCACATGGTTACAAGGCAGATTCGAGGTAGAAATGCCATTTTTTAGCAGTGCAATTCGGCCAATATTTCAAATGCTAACTTTATGTCTGATAGTGATTTTTTTCTTTGTTAACTTCTTAACCTGCTTAAGGGAGTAGGTAGCGTCATAAAGTCATACAGCACATAAGCAGGCCCTTCGGCCCAACTTGCCCATGCTGACCAAGGTGCACAATCTACATTATTCCCATCTGCCCATGTTTGGCCCGTCAAAACCTCGCCTGTCCATGTACCTGACCAAATGTTTTTGTTGGTAAAGTTGGATACATCACCAATTTTTAATATTCTCACTGAAAGCTGAAATAGGTTTGAAAAGATGTAGCCTAAAGGCCGTTACGAACTCAATTTTGAAATTAATCTGTTTAGATTAGTTTATTTTAGAGATACAGAGGTTAAAACAGATCCTCCAAGTCCACGCTGACTTTCAATCACCAGTTCACACCAGTTCTATGTTATCCCACTTTCTCATCCACTCTGTGCACATTAGGGGGAATTTTACAGAGGCCAATTAACCTACAAATTTGCATGTCTTTGGGATGCGGACGAGAAACCGTAGCACCTGGAGGAAACCCACACGGTCACAAGAAGAATGTGTAAACTCCACACTCACAGCACCCGATTGAAACCACTGTCTTTAAGGCTGTGAAGCAGTAACTCCATCAGCTGCATAAATAGATTGGTGACTGGAGGACACAGAAATAAGGTGATTGGTAAACGAAGCAGGCAGCGAGAGAATACATACTAATAACGAGCAAATTGCAAACGCTGCTGGCTGATGGAGAGGAACTATCTGATCGACCACTTAATGCAACCAATGTTTTGGGTACTTGGCGGAAGGCTGGTGGAGTTTCATTGAATAGTTCCATCTAGTTTAGTTTTGTTTATTGCCAGGTGTACCGAGGTGCAATGAAAAACATTTTGTTGCGAGCTATACAGTCAGCGAAAAGACTAAACATGATTACAACTGAGCTGTTCACAGTGTACAAATACAGGACAAAGGGAATGACGTATAGGGCAAGATAAAATCCCGTAAAATATAATCCGAGAGTCTCCAGTCATGCGGAAGGTAGCATAGGACTGCTCCTTATTAGGTGATAGGATGGTTCAGTTGCCTGATGACAGCTGGGAAGAAACTGTCCCTGAAATCTGGAGGTGTATGTTTTCATACTTCTGTACCTCTTGCCTCAGGGGGGAGCCAAGACATCCAAGAGCCAACACATGTACGTGGGGCTGAGTGGCCTCCTTCTGCAGTGTAGCACTTGTTGTTTGCTCTTCATGGCTTTAGGAAGCTCAAGGAAATCCTCCAGCAAGGGAAAATACCTCTTATGTTGTCTCTGGCTTGCATTAACATATGTGAGAGTGTAAAATTACTCTCCTTCACACTAAAGTTGTTATGTTAAAGTTAGAAATTTTGTGGCATCTGTTGCATTGTGCTTCCAGGTTTTGATTATTTAAATAAAATCCTAACCATTATTCACCATACAAAATGACAGTATTTAGTTAACACTCTCACAGCACCAATTTATCTTTACTTTTGCTGAAAGCATTAAACGTGGATGATATACTGCATAGTATAGCAAACAAAATAGATAAACTTGAATTATTAAAAATGTTAAATGTTACATTCCCACCGGAAGACTTAGGACTAGATCAGATCAGAGCACAAGTAGGAGCTGCTGTCTCCCAGCGCCAGACTCGAGTTCGATCCTAGTCTCGGTTGCTGTCTGTGTGGAGATTGCATGTTCTTCCTGTGACCGCGTGGGTTTCCTCCAGTTGCTCCAGTTTCCACCAACATTGCAAACAGACGCGGTTTATAGGTTAATTGTAAAATTGTCCCTAGTGTGTAAGGAATGGCTAAAAAGTGAGATAAAAAAAGAACTAGTGTGAACGGATGACCGATGGCCAGCATGGACCTGGTGTGTTAAAGGCCCTGATTCCATACTATATCCTCTAAGCTAAACTAAAGTAGGATGCTCAGTCTGACATTTCCTGAATCCATTTGTATTTTCAGGTCATTAGCAAGGATGACAGCATATCACCAGAACATGCCAAACTCTTGGAAGATAAGGTACAAAGTGCTGGATTAACTAAGCAGGTCGTGCAACATCTCTGGATAACATGGATAGATGACGTTTCATGCTGGGACCTCTCTTCGGAGTCTGAAGAAGGGTCCCTACCCGAAGCATCACCTATCTATGTTCTCCAGAGATGCTGCTTGATCCGTTGACTTACTCCAGCACTTAATGTATTTTTTTGTAAAACTGCCTCTACAGTGTATCATGTTTTTATGGAGAAGGACAATGGTGTGGGAGATGCAGCCTCTCCAAAGACTAGAACTCCGATATTGCTACAAGATCCCTCATCTGGTGTGGCTCAGGCACTTGTGACACATCTTAGCAATGTAAAGTGGCAATCATTTATCATTACTGCTCTCTGCCCATTTTGCCACATTTCCTCACTCATCAACTACCTCTCAATTACATTGTGGATTGTGAGCCCATAATGTTTGGTGCTAACTTGTTAAATATGTTTGACCTCCATTAAAATAGTGTTGGCAAGAAGGTCACACAAACATGCTAAAGGATTCATTAGATGGTGTAGTATGAGAACTATCAAGTTTTGCTAATTGCCAATGGTTCTTGTCTGGCACTGAATATAGCACTTGTACCACTTCAATAAAAACACAGAGAATTTGAAGTATGAATTAGTGTCTCGGCAAAATGTCCTCCTAAAGTGAACAGACGACGCTTTAGCATTATGTATAGTTTGCTGTATCTGGTACACAATAGTTAGATCTAACCAAAGAGAAGGCAACTGAGAAGTTGGCCTTCTGCCATGTTTTGAATCTCAAACATGTGGTTTTGATATACGTATTTAAAAAACTCAAAGTGGCACTGTTGAGAAAGTATTTAATAAATACAGAATTGTCTGCCTGTCATACACAGATGGTATGTGCTATAAACTGAAGCCCTGATTATGGTTAATGGCGCTGTGTATTACTGGCACAGCAGCCCCTCTTAGATTGCATTTATCTTTAATGTGTTTATGTGCAAAGGAGTATTGTTATTAAGTTTATGGGACTAGTGCTGCAGATTGTAAGCAATACATTTGTAGGGATTGTGTTCTTGGTGAGTAATTTATCATCTTCTTTCTTTCACTCAAGATCTTGAAGACAACATGTGAGGTGCTGAAGTGAAAGAAATTGCCCTTTCTGTGAATGCCAAACTAATGAAGCTGCAGTAACTTCGCAGAACTGAGGGGGACTCCTTTAATTCTCAGCTAAAGAAACAGCCCGTCACTTGCATTGTTTTGTCAAATACAATTCATCCCATGCTTGATCTACACGTTTTTGCTTAGCAGTTACAAGTTATTTGCATTCTACATTGGAGCAAGAAAAATAGCTGTATTTATATAGCTCCCATATTTCAGAGATACCAAGTGCTTTATAACCAATTATTTACTTTTTGAAGTGTAATTACTTTTATAACATAACTGATTTGCACTCAGCAAGTTCCCACAAACAGCAATTGTACACTGACCGATATAGGTCAATGCTCCTTTATCTTCATTAAAATACGTTTAGCTAACTGCTGATTTGCTGAAAACATGAAAATTGAAGAGGTCATTTGATACCTCAGTTTGATTCCTCAACAAAACTTAACATTACTTGCCTGGCTATGAATTCTATCCCACTTAGGCATCTCTCCATGGGGATGGCATGTGAAACTCTTAAAGATATAAAACTCACTTAAAAAAATTCTCCCTCAGCCCCTGAAGTAAATCAGCAAACCTTCAGGATATGAATCTGACATTATAACCTCCATTACATGTATATTGCCTGCACCAGATGCATTTCACAGATGGCACTTCCATGAACCCAATCAAATGCGACTATCAAATTCCACAGTATGTCAGTGCTTATCCAAAGGCCTTTGACCATATTTTTAAATACATTTCCAAATATCAACCGGTCTGTTGAGAACAATGAACATTATCCAGAACTTCCCGTAACATCAGAGATGAATCCTATAACCAGTCCCAAATCGCAGATAGGAGCATTTACACATTTCCACTTTTAGGTAGACTTATAAACTTTAAGGTGGCCCTTATGCCTCTTTAGCGGCTGTTCCTGAACCCAAAAGGGCTGGACGTCGATTTCCTCAGCTACCTGTTGAGACCCACACTGATATCTGTGGAACCAAGCAGCACTTCCAGACCCGTGTAGTGTGAAACTCCCTTTGGGGCCTCAAGGCTGATATCAGGACTTGAAAGCAATGAAGAACCCAGATGTGATTCATATATAAGTGACTCTATTACAAAGACACCACCACCCCTGGCAACGCATACCAAACACCTTTCACAATCTGCGTAAACTACTTGCTCCACACATCTCCTTTGTCTGGATAGTACACGAACAAGGGTTTTCACTGAATTTCAATATTTGTGACCATGATAAACCAGTAACCATGTGCCTGCAATTGGAGCTCATATCCAACATCAATGGATAATGGAAAGGTTTATATCAATTGAGATATCTTTCCAGTCACAATGTAGGCTGTTGGATTTCAGATAAAGCTACCAAATGCTATAGTATGTAAAATGTTAAAAAAAAAAAATAGTATTAACCGGATTTAACAAGCTTTGGGTTTTTTTTTCAAATGTAAATGGTGTCTGATAATATTCAGATGAAATAATATACGGAACATGTCAGATGCAAATTAATAAAAGCCTAAACCTAACCCTAGTGAATCTTACACTTAATTCTAACAAGCACCTAAAAGTTATTTCCAGATGCATGGAGATGAATGTTGTTTACTGAAACCAAGCTAATTCAATGTTTCCAATGCAGTAGAGTTGTTTTTCATACAAAGGATATCAACTAAAATGTAGTAAGTAACAACGTATTGTAAACTTTCTTTTCTGATGCATTTCTGCATTTATTTGAGTATTTGGTTGGATTGTATCACCTTGCACTGGAAAGTTATTTCAGGATGTGTAAATACCTTACTCTCACACAGGTAAAGGTGTAAGCATCTTTAATGTTCATTCCATTATCAGATATGCAGTGCATCATACATTCAGTCTACTGCAGCTACTGAACATAGTAAGCAAGTTATTACACTATATATTACTAAGCATTCTGATTGGCTAACATGCAGTAGCCAATCTACATGTCTTCTTGCAGAAATGAAAAAGCAACTAAAGCACTTTAAACAATAAGCTGAGGGGATATAGTCGGGTTACACAAAATCGCCATATCCAGTGGGTGGCCTACTAACCTGCCCAGTCCTTGTGCGGTAGGGGGCTGCCTCATCTGTGACAACTTAAGGGGTTGGACAGGCTAGATGCAGGAAGATTGTTCCCGATGTTGGGGAAGTCCAGGACAAGGGGTCACAGCTTAAGGATAAGGGGGAAATCCTTTAAGACCGAGATGAGAAAGACTTTTTTCACACAGAGAGTGGTGAGTCTCTGGAACTCTCTGCCACAGAGGGTAGTTGAGGCCAGTTCATTGGCTATATTTAAGAGTGAGTTGGATGTGGCCCTTGTGGCTAAGGGGATCAGAGGGTATGGAGAGAAGGCAGGTACGGGGTACTGAGTTGGATGATCAGCCATGATCATATTGAATGGCGGTGCAGGCTCGAAGGGCTGAATGGCCTACTCCTGCACCTAATTTCTATGTTTCTATGTTAACTGACCCACAAAGACAGTGCATGGTACCCCCAGCACCAAAGAGCCTTTGAGACACTCAAGCTCCAGCTAGCCTGCGCACCAACACTGGCATATTTCAACCTCAACCTGCCAATTACTGTCACCTGCGATGCATCCCAGTACAGGCTAGGCGTAGCATGCCTACAGACAACTACCGACGGCGATGTCATGCCTGTCTCCTACGCATCACGCACCCTAACAGATACTGAACAACGCTATGCCCATCGAAAAGGAACTGCTCGCCATCGTCTTTGCCTACTCAGAAAGTTCAGAGAGCTGTGCGACCTGCCCTCGAACCGCATCCTCGAGAGAACACGGTTCTTCGCCCGACATCAGCAGGTCGACGAACCTGTCAAACGATTAATTATAATAATAATATATTTCATTGTCATTACACATAAGTGCAACGAGATTTGGTTTGCAACTTCCATCTGATGTCATAACTTAAACGACTAATAAAATTTAGGTTTACATACACCGAGAACAAGGTTTGTAAAAAGAACATTAGAACAGTAAAAGTCAAAACAGACTAAAGTGCAGATGTGTCTGTGCGATGTGACCATCCGAGGGAGACAGTCCATGGGGGTGAGGGCACTCAGCAGGGCCAGTTCAGAGCCGCTATAGCTCTGGGAATTAAGCTGTTCCTGAGTCTGGAGTTGCGGGTGTAAAAGGCCTTGTAACGTCTGCCGGAAGGGAGTAGTTCAAACAGTCCATTACAAGGGTGTGAGGAGCCTTTATGGATGCTGACGGCCTTCCTGAGGCACCGTGTGTGGTAGATGCCCTCCAAGGCTGGTAGCGGTGTCAGTGACGTACGACACATGGCTACACGTTGGCGTTTTGGTGAGTTGACCAACGAGCTAGTACGCGACAAGATTGTGGGGGGAATGAGCGACTGCAAGCTAAGAGCAGAACTGCTTCAGAACGCTGAACTGACTATAGATCAAGCAATTCATTCGTGTCGAATGGCAGAGGTAGTGGTCCCGCTCACAGATTTTGACCCTGCCAGCCCACAACAGCAACATAATGTAAATCTAGCCAACTACTCTCCCCGGTATGTTTCACACGCGCCTCGCAAAAGTCCTAACGTGCCTGCCACAAAATTCTCCAACTGGAAGCGTGGGTTCGGATCCCACTTCTGACACCATGTAAATACCTTACTCTCACACAGGTAAAGGTGTAAGCATCTTTAATGTTCATTCCATTATCAGATATGCAGTACATCATACATTCAGTCTACTGCAGCTACTGAATACAGTAGGCAAGTTCTTACACTATAGAGCATGCACTAGGTGGAGTTATTATTACTAAGAATTCTGATTGGCTAACATGCAATAGCCAATCTACAGGATGTATGGAATTTAATGCAGTTTGCTGCAAACAGGCTAAAGGGCCTGTCCCACCAGCATACGTTTGCATGCGTCTAGCGCGACCAAATGTGGTCGCTTGAGGCATACGGCCTCGCGGAGCCGGTCCCAATTCGAACCGCGGAGGCGTACGGAATTGTGCGGGGCTGGTCTCGACATCATACTCACCAATCAGCTGGGCAGGAAGCGGGCCGACTGAATTTGGACGTCGCAAGGTGTCGGGCGGTGATGTCATCACGCAACGGCACGCCTTGCGGTGATGTCATCGTGCAAGCCACCTGCTAGGCGTATGCGTCAAGTCGCTGCGTACAACGTCAAGACACGCTGCATACGACGTCGAGACGCAGCGCACGATGTCGAGATGCTGCATGCGTCCTCAATGCGGCTGCGGGCCGACAGGCCGTTGGCGCTCGGAATTTTTGGACAGTGTCAGTTTTCGGAGCTCCACGCAATGTCGGGACCAGCCCCGCACAACTCCATACGCCTCCAACGATCGAAGTGGGACCGGCCCCGCGAGGCCGTACGGCTCAAGCGACCACGTTACGTCGCGCTAGCCGCATACAATCGCATGCTGGTGGGACAGGCCCTTAATTCACCGTTTCCAATGCAGTAGAGTTGTTTTTCATACAACGGCTATCAACTGTTCTTTGACTTAATAAAAAACTTGAATATAAAAAGATGAACCTGGTATCAGTTCCCTGGGTATTTCAAAGAAGGACACTTTATTTTGTGTCTGTTTAAAGGCATGCAGCAAGATTAATGGCCAGATTGCCAGATTGGTAGATGAAAGAAACACTGTTAGATGCAAATGTTACAAAGCTGCTTGGCATGTATATCCATTCCACAGAGTTCGCTTTCCAAAAATTGCTGTCCTGAGGTTATATTGCTTGAATTTGCAATGAAGTTGGATTTTCATCTGTCTATTTGCTCTTGCTTTGACTTCATTCCAAATATAGCCCATGCCAGATGCCTTAGGACAGAGACTTCCACCAGCTGTACCCATAGGAATCCAAAGCTCCGCTTTGTAACACTGCGGCCGAGGATGTCAACGGTTGGACTACCGGAAGTTTGAAAAGCAGGATACTGAAGAAGGGTCCTGACCCAAAAATCACCTGTCCATGTCCTCCAGAGATGCTTCCTGACCCGGCAGCACTTTACATTTCACTTTATTTTAACGGTGTTCCCCTGTGCCTCTCAATGTGCAACAAATCTCTTGGAAGTAGATTGGTGTTTGGGTGATAATTTGGTGATCATATGTATAGTGGTGTGTTTATCAAAGCTTGTATTTCAAGAGCTATTTGGAGTCTGCCTGGCCAGCTCTTGAAAGTGACAACTGTTGCCTGGAGCTAAGAGAATGGGAACTGCCCAAGTAGTGGTGTGAAGGGAGAATATGAGCACCAACAGGTTCCATCCCATGCTCTATCCTCGCTGCATGTCCTCGCTAACCCTCAAAACCTCGAAGCATCCAGAGTCAGATTTAAAATATTGCTGTGAATGGAAGGTAGAATTAAATGTAATTACCTAGATTATATTTTAACTCATGCCTTAACTCCACAAACAACAGAACTTATGTTTTTGATATTTTCTTCAGCAATTGTAGTAGTTGAATTTGTTAACCTCTAAAGCTAACTTTTCAGATCAAACAATCAACTTTAGTTAGAAAGTACATTTTACTCCAGCTCTGAAGCAATCTATTCTTGATGGTTTATTTGCTACATATATATTAACTTATCCCAAATTATAAAAGACAATTCTAAAATCAATATCCAATCTAACTGAAATCATGTAAAATGCAATGCAAAAATGCAGTATCGCATTTCTATTCAATGCATGAAGTGTTTTATACAGTCATTGTTATTGCACTAAGAATGAAAAATGTAGTTGGTAAAATGGATATTGTCTTGCGAATCATATTCATATTATTTTTATCTTCATCTATTCGCAAAACTAATCCATTATGCTTCCAGTAGTTGGGTCTTTAAATTATTGTGTATTCTTGGTGGTATTCATGGTTATATGAGATATTAAATATGGTAGGCTATTTTCCCAGTTTCTAACACAGAAAATGCAGCAGGTTGGTACAACAGGTAACCAGGAAAAGTAGGGCAATATTAGCCTTTTTGCAAGAGGGGTGGAGTACAGAAATAGTGAAGTCTTGCTGTACTTTATATGGTTTTGGTGAGGCCCCATCTGAGTACCGAGTACTGTTTTGGTTTCTTTGTTTAAGTGTAGATGCACATCCCTTGGAGGGAGTGCTGTGAAATTTCACTCAGTTGATTCCTATGATGAAGGTTTTGTTCTACAAGAAAGCATTGGGAAGTGTGAGCATAGAAGATTGAGAGCTGACCTTATTTAATCCCTGGTGGATTTAACTAGCACCGTGATCTCAGAATGATGGAATGCTAATTTATGACCGAGGTGAAGAGGAATTTCTTCTGTCAGATGGTTGTAAATCCTGAAAAATCTCTCTGTCAGAAAATCATGTTTGTGGAGTTATTAAGTATATCTGAGGACGAAAGTTTAGTTTAGTTTAGAGAGACAGCGTGGAAACAGGTCTTTCAGCCCACCGAGTCCACAGCAAACAGCGATCCCTGCACACTAGCACTATCCTACACACTAGGGACAATTTAAATGTTTACTGATGCCAATTAACCTACAAACGTGCACATCTTTGATGTGTGGGCGGAAATCGGAGCACCCAGGGAAAACCCGTGTGCTTACGAGGAGAACGTACCTCCGTTCAGACAGCACATTTGTATCTTTGTTGGCGCCACAACGTGGCAACACTTGCGTACTGTGTGGGAGGGGTCTGCTATATGATTTTACCAATGGGTTGTATGCAAAACAAAGCATTTCACTGTCCTTAGGTACATGTGGCAATAAAGTATAATTGAATCATTGAATCCATAGAGAGGACCAAACCCGCGTCTCTGGCACTGCAATGCAGCAACTCTACTGCTGCTCTTTCATCGATGAGTTGAAATACATTGATTATGGACTACGGTAGGATTGAGGTTTGTGCAATCACACAGGGAAATGCATCTGATGATCAGATGGGAATGATCATGCTGACTGACAGGGCAAGGTTAAAATACCTGACTGCCTCCTACTTCCATTTCATATATTTTTATTTGGCCAAGTTCAAGCACTTTGGTGGAAAATCCTGATTTTGATACTATCCATAATTTATGAAGTGCTCTGTGACCTGTTGGGATGTTGGCAGCTAGAAAGAGCTGGACCATGGCACATCATTGATCTAATAAGGAGTGTTGTGCTATCTTGACAGCCATATGAATCACTCTAACTTATGTTTGCGAAGTGTTCACTGGATGGCAATGTTTATTGATTTGTTTGAGGTTATGTGCCCAATTGGCAAGGAGAAGGATGCCTTGAGAGTAACAATATGTGACATAGAAGGACAACTTCAGGACATTGGCTGTGAAATCAACTGGAACTAATTAAGGTGGGTTTACAGGTGTGTATGAAATGGACCAGTAAACACTTACTGGTCTCAAACAGGTGTGTATGAAATGGACCAGTCAACAATCCACTCATGAAAAGTTCAGCAGCAAATGAAATGGACACTTAGTGTGCTAAATCAACACACCTTCCACAATGTGTAGGAAGGAGCTGAAGATGCTGGTTTATGCCAAAGACATACACAAAGTGCTGGAGCTACTCAGCGGGTCAGGCAGCAACTGTAGAGAGAAGGAACAGGTGACATTTCAGGTCAGAACCCTTCCACAATTACTGGTCTTTCATGATCCTTCCCTTTAATGGCACCAGACAGTAGAACTGCTGCCTTGCCATGTTCAACCTGACCTCCAGTGATGCTGAGTGGAGTTTCCACATTTTTCTTCGTGACTGTGTGGAATTATTCCAAGTACTTTAGTTTCCTCCGTATTTAAAAAATACGGTGGCGCAGCAGTAGAGTTGCTGCCGTATAGCGCATGCAGCACTGGAGACCCGGGTTCGATCCTGACCATGAGTACTTTCTGTATGGAGTTTGTACGTTCTCCCCGTGACCTGCGTGAGTTTTCGCCAAGATCTTCGGTTTCCTCCCACACTTCAAAGTCGTACAGGTATGTAGGTAAATTGGCTTGGTATAAGTGTAAATTGGCGCTAGTGTGTGTAGGATTGTGATAATGTGCTGAGATCACTGGTTGGTGTGGACTCGGAGGGCCGAAGGGCCTGTTTCAGTGCTGTATCTCTAAAACTGAAACTAAATGCGATCAGTGTAAATGGATGCCTGATTGGTAGAGCTGATTCAATTGGCCAAAATGCTACGTCTGTGCTATGTGTCTCCAAGGCTCTCTCTGGTAATGAAAGTCAAGTAGGTTTTGGTCTGGATCCTTTATGAGATAGTATCAGGAAGAGCCTAGGAGGGTTGTTTAATTTCAAGAAGTGAGAAGACTAGTCCCTTGATTGACGACAGGGGAACAGAAATAGGGTTGGGGCAATAATTGGATAGAAGGTCAGTGGACAGGAGGATTGAGTCAGTGGAATGGTGATGGGAAGGTATGAGGTGCTAGAATGATGGTTAAGGAGATCATCAGACAATCCTAGCTAAAGTACCAAAAAGATCTATGGATGAAAGGTACCAAGTCTACTTCAACATTCTCTCTTGAGATTAAAGTTGTGCACACAGTGATTAATTCACAAGTTAAAACCTCATAATAAATCATTAAAGTGTGGATTTAATTGAGAAAATAATCAAGTTTTATGCAAATGATTCAATATATAACTGTAAGATGTGCTGGGAAATGCTGAAATCTATTTATAACAGTGGGCACTTGGAAAATATAAATTGGAGAAATTAGTTTATGAGTAACTCTCGAACAAAGTAACAACTTTGAAAGGCCAAACCAAAACACAAGTTAAGACACAAGGACCTGCAGATGCTGGAATCTAGGGTAACATCCAAAGTGTTGGAATAACACAGTCGGCCCACATCATCTGTGGCAGGAAAGGGTAGGCGACGTTTCGGGTCAAGATCCTTCTTCAGACTTAAGTCAATGTGAGTAAATAACAATGGGCTGGATCATACAGACACTTGCTTGATGATTCTGGGAGAAATGCCAAACAAGGGCAGCATGATGGTGCAGCGGTGGAGTTTTTGCCTTACAGCGCCAGAGACCCGGGTTCGATCCTGATGACGTGTGCTGTTTGCATGGAATTTGTACGTTCTCCCTGTGACTTTGTGGGGTTTTTACGGGTCCTAGCATTTCCTCCCACATTCCAAAGATGTACAGGTTTGTACGTTAATTGGCTTCCATAAATGTTCCCTGCAGTGTCGGATAGAACTAGTGTATGACATGATTGTGAGTCGGTGTGGACACGATGGGCTGAAGGGTGTGCTTCCGCGCTGTATCTCCAAACCCCACTTCTTCAGGTTGTGTCTGCAACATCCCACTCCAGTGAGGAGGCGGTTTAGGGCTTTCCAGGTAGTGGTGGTGCCATCTGTTGTTTGGTTTCGGTGCCTGGTACAGTTGGTTCTAGTTCCATGAAGCTGTTCCGACTCTTCAGGCGTTTCTTGGCATGTTGGTGATTGTGCAAGGGGTGGCGGGGGTTTGTGTCTGCATTGAAGTGTTCTACTGCAGCTGATTTTCCTGCAGGCAGTGTTCAATGCAGACTCCACCTTGCGTGTTTAGTGCGGCTCCAGACGGGGCTTGCATATTCTGCCACTGAGAAACACAGCGCAAGGGCTGCAGTGTGGATTGTTGTTGGGTCACTTCCAAATGAGCTGTTTGTCAATATTTTGATGACATTGTTCCAGGTGTTGACCCTTGCCTTGGTTTTCTCAACATGTTGGCGATATGATAACGTGTGATCGAGGACCACACCTAGGTACTTTGGGGCTTTGCAGTGTTCCAACAGGACATCATTCCATCGCACCTACAGTTGACGTTTCGCATCCCGGTTCCTGAGGTGGAAAGCTGCGCTTTGCGTTTTAGTTGGGTTTGGGTGCAGGGACTTCTGTTGGTAGTTTCTGTTGTCATATTCTGCAGAGCAGCCTCTAGTACGGTCTCAATCTGGCTGAAGTCTGAGGATTGCGTTGCGATGCATAAGTCATCAGCATACAGAAGAAGGGTCTCGACCCGAAACGTCACCTATCTCCTTCGCTCCTTAGATGCTGCTGCACCCGCTGAGTTTCTCCAGCCTTTTGTGTACCCAGCATACAGAAACAACCTAGTTTTCTGGGTGATGGGTTGGTCGTTGGTGCATATATTGAAGAACGTTGGGGCAAGGACACTGCCCTGTGGTAGACCCTTCTTTTGGTGTCTCCAACGGATGTTTTAACCATTCAGGCATACGAAGAAGCGGCGATTCTCCATCATTGTCATGATGAACTGGACAAGATGAGAGTCCTGTAGTGTTTGTTGCAGTTTGGCTTTCATGGTGCTGTGGGTTACAGTGTCATATGCTGTGGACAAGTCTACAAATACTGCACCTGTGATCAGCTTCCCCTCAAAACTGGTCACATTATTATTATTATTATTATTATTAATGTATGTAGATTAGAACATGGAACATAGAAACATACAGCACATCAACAGGCTCTTTAGCCCACAACGCCAGTTCTGAACTTAATGCCAAGATAAATTAATTTAATCTGCTTTTTCATGATCCATACCTCTCAATTTCCTGGATATCTATTTCCGTAACTATAAGCCTCTTAAGTCTCACAATTGTATCTGCACCCACCACCATCCCTGGCGGCATGTTCCAGGCACCTTCCTCTCTGTGTGTAAAAAACATGCCCCGTACATCTCCTGTAAATGTTGCCCCTCTCACCTATAAGCTATGCTCTCTAGTCTTTGGTATATCCAGCCTGGAAAAAAGGTTCTGACTGTCTACTCTATCTATCCCTCTCATAATTTTATATTTATATCAGGTCTCCCAACATACTCTGGCATTCTAGAGAAAACAATCCATGTTTGCCCAACCTTATATCCACTAAATCAGGCAACATTCTGGTAAACCTCCTCTGCACAATGGAGTTAATTGAATTTAGGGAGCATTTATTATAAATTATTTTTTAATTTTCCATTTTTAGTTTGAATTCTTATTTCATCTATGTCTCTGAATATAAAAAGGTTCAAAGGTCAGTTTATTGTCACGTGTACCAATTAAGGTACAGTGATATGCCAATTACCATACAGCCATACTAAAAAAAAGGCAACAAGACACACGACTACATAAAAGTTAACATAAACATCCACCACAGTGGATTCCCCACATTTCTCATTGTGTTGGAAGGCAATAAAGTCCAACTTCCTTATTTATTCTCCCACGGGTCAGGGCAATTGAACTATCTGCAGTTGGGGAGATCGAAGCCTCCGCGTCGGGATGATTGAAGCTCCCATGTCAAGGCGGTCAATGCTCCTGCAGCTTGGAGGTTCCAAAGTCGCTCTCTAACTAGGGATCGCGAGTTCCATGATGTTAAAGTCTGCAGGCTCCTGCGTTTGCCGCTCCAAAGTCGATCCCTGACAGGAAACGCAAGCTCCACGATGGGTAAGTCCTGCAGGCTCCCACGGTTGGAGCTTCAGCAAAGGCCGCCAGCTCCTCGATTTGTGGGAAGAGTGTAGAGTGACGTTGACGTGCAGGCTGTCCCATAACAATGAGGCATGAAGGCAGGGCCTCTGTTGGTACTGCCTAAAGTTTATTATGACACAGGGCTCATGGTGTCATAGAGTCATCCAACAACAAAACAAGCTCTTTGGTCGAACCGATCCATGCCGACCAAGTTACCACATCTGCACTAGTCCTGCATTTGGCCCATGTTCCTCGAAAAACTTTGCTATCCATGTACCTGTCCAAATGTCTTTTAAATGCAGTTATGGTAGCTGACTTGTTCTGGTGGAACCATTATGGTGACAGGGCCTTGCAGGGATTGGGAGCCAAATGGCTGCAAAAGGAAAAGTGCTATCAATAAAACAAAGTGACGTTGTTATCACAAAGATGATTGCTACTGCGACCAAAGTTAAGACTGACCATGTGTTGAGAAGGCTCACCCTTTTGTCTTAATCAGCCTTAACAAATTACTACTGAAACATCGCCATGCAGGCCAACTGCAGTTGTACAATCCTGGTACATTGTTACTTTTAACAATGGAACCTCACAAATTTGATGCAACCTAACCCACTTTTAACTTAAGTACTTCATCCTTGAGTTTGAGCCAAAGATAACAACTCTATGATTTGACTGCTTAAAAACCTGTACTCAACATTTGGAAGCATTCATTCGCTGTTCACTTCCCAGTCCTCATCAACAGCTGGGATCCATATTGTATGAGCATCCTTAAGCGGTTTCTTGGTTATTTCTTGTCTGACTCACAAAGGCAACCCTTCATGCAATCTTACAGAGCATGATCCACTTGTTCATCCATTTTTCAGTATCAGGGCATTATCACTGCTTTTTTCTCACCCAATCTTAACTGTCCTTGGAAAGATGGAATTACTGCAGTCCTTCTGATGAAGGTCCTCCACAATGCCATTCAATAGAGAAGATCGACACAATATGCTGGAGTAACTCAACACGTTAGGCAGCATGTCTGGGTGAAGGGTCCCCACTCAAAACATCACCTATGCATTTTCTCCAGAGATGCTGCCTGACCTGCTGAGTTACTCCAGGATTTTGTGTCTATCTTTGGTATCAACCAATATCTGTAGTTCTGTGTTATTACTGTTCAACAGGGAGTTCAATTTAGACTGATTCACAATGAAAGCGTAGCAATGTATTTCTAAGGCATGGCGTGTGGGTGAGAGGGAAGTGGAGAAACTGTAAAAATGATGTTCCCATGGGTCTGCCTCCTTGAAAGCAGAGATAATTGATTTGGGAGATGTTCTCGGAGTGGCAAAGTAAGTAGCATAGGGCATTTTGGGGAAAGTGCACACATCAATCACTTTGCAATGGTGGCATAGTAATTGGATGGTGAAAGGGATCCCATTTAAATGGGCTGCATTGCTTTGAATGCATTTGAGCTTCTTAAGCATTGGAACTGCACTTAGCCAGTCAAAGGGAGAGTATTCCTGAATTGCACCTTGTAAGCAGTGGAAACGCTTTGGTGTGGCAGGAAGGGTGTCACTCACTCCAGGATGCTGGGTCTCTGACTTTCCCTTGTAAGTATGTGGTTGGCCCAGTTAAGTTTATAGTCATGGTGATCCACCAAGGAGGGCAGAAAATTAAGATGACTGGATTCTCTCTTGGTGGAGATGGTTATTACTTGGTACATGTGGCTGAATCTCCCATCAGACAAGAGGTACAGAAGTGTGAAAACACACACCTCCAGAGCCAAGTACAGTTTCTTCCCAGCTCTTATTAGGCAACTGAATCATCCAATCATCAACTAAAGAGTGGTCCTGAGCAGCTATCCACCTCATTGGAGGCCCTCCGGATGTCTTTACTTGGACTTTGCTGGACTTTATCTTGCACTAAGCATTATTCCTTTTACCATGTATCTGTACATTGTAATACATACATGATTACAAACAAGCCGTCCACAGTGTACAGATATATGATAAAGGGAATAACGTTTAGTGCAAATAATAACGTTTAGTGCAAAGCATAACATATAGTGCAAAGGAATAACATTTAGTGCAAATTATGCATATTCTTATGTAGTATATTCTCCTGCGTATTCATGGATACAATTGAAATACCATGATTGATTTTTATTTCACTTAAGTATTCTTTAAATCCATTAAATGTATACAAGTCTGAGGAAGGGTGCCATCCCAAAACTTTGCCTATTCACGTTGTCCAGAGATACTGACCGACACATTGAGTTACTCCAGCACTTTGTGTCTTTATATGCACATTGGAGCCCATTTTATAAGATTAAATACTCCAAAATGAATGTTTTGAATGATAAATAATGGGGAATTTTCCTGGGTCCTATTGCACTCGGGCAATTGAACTGCAGAAGAGCAAAAATTTGGGAACCTTGGGCACATTGAAGCACACTTCTGTAAAATAAATCAAAAGTTTATCTTCAACGAATTCTGATTCATGAGGATGGGTTGGTTCATTTTCAGACACGCACTTAAAAGCCGAGTGATTTTCGGATTGGCGCCGTGCCACAAGGTTCAGCATGCTTGGATGTAGATCCAAGAAAAACTCTCAATAATACCTTCACCTGGAAGAGAATGATTTTGCTTCAATGCTTCTTTTACTAAAACCCAGGTCAGTTTGTATCGTGCTGAGATTTGGGTTGAAGCCCCACTGGTTAATACATAGCGCTTTCCAATACAAGATATGTTCATTCACCTCATTGTGATTCATGAAATTGTGTTGCATATAAATTGTTTGCCAACATAGTAACAATCATCTCTTCCAAATTGCATGGCATGTGAAATACCATATGTATTGAAGATACATAATCTCACAAAGTATTCTGTAAGTGCCACATATGTGTGGGTGTATGTGTGTGTATATGTGTGTGTATTATATAAATATATACACATACATGTATACACATGCATTTATCTATCCCCTATTAAAATTAAAGTATTTTGGCACGGAACTGCACAGAGTTGCTGTCTTACATTGCCAGAGACCCGGTTCAATCCTGACTACGAAGTGCTGTGGAGTTTACATGTTTTCCCGGTAACAGTGTGGGTTTTCTCTGGGTGCTCCAGTTTCCTCCCACATTCCAAACATGTGCTGGTTTGTAGGTTAATTGGTTTCTTTAAATCACCCTAGGGTGTGAAATTGGGATAACATAGTGTATTGGTGATCATTGGTCGGCGCGGACTCAATGGGCTGAAGGGCCTGTTTCCACGCTGCATCTCTAAAACTAAAACAAAAGGTACCCCTACTTTTTTTACAATGGCCTATGGTTTTCATCAGCATACTAGCAAGGCAGCTGGAATTGATCTGCTCTCATATCTCATTGCTCTTCCAACCAGCACTAAAAGCAGATGTTCCTTTCCTCAGAAAATATTAGAAAGGTGTGAAAAGTGGTGGAATGCTGAAGAGAGGGAAAAAGAAGGAATTCCCTGTCCAATGTCTCCCACACCTTGAAAGTAGTTTGTACAATATGTTGGACCAAAGCATCTCCCATGTTTTCGTCTTGGGGAATGAGAATTACTGGTGTCATCTCGTCACACCATATGATACCTGTGAAAAGTTGGAACGAAAATACTGTTGACTTTCTGAGGAAATGTTCCAGTGCAAGGAACAAATTCAGTATGTACTTCCATACATCGGCTCTTTAGAAATACAAAGGCTTTCAGATAGGCACATGGACATGCAGGGAATGGAGGAATATGGATCACATGCAGGCAGAGGAGTTTGGTTTAACTTAGCGTCATGTTTGGTACGGACGTGTGAGATGAAGGTCCTGTTCCTGTGATTTACTGATCCATGTTCCATGTTTTAAATGCAGAGGAATAAATTGAAGAAGTTCAGACTTGGCATATTAAACTAATCATGATCATCAAGAACAGTTAAACTGTGGGATTGAGAGGATTTTCATTTCCAATGATGGATTCAGATTCATGTACAGGATCTTAATAGAGAAAGAAAAGAATGATGTTCCTGTAAGAGTGTTGAAAATGATGCCTGATATTAATGCCTGGAAAATGATCCACTTGGATTATTACAGGAATCATTCACTTTATTAGTTCCTGCAAACCAAGCAATGATTATATTGCAGATAGACACAAAATTCTGGAGTAAATCAGCAGGTCAGGCAGCATCATTGGAGAAAAGGATTAGGTGACGTTTCGGGTCGAAACACTTATGTATATTCTGTTGCCCTCTTTGTGGATGGAAAGGAAGATGTCCTCTAATGAAACTGAATATGCTGAAAAATGTAAAAAAATAAACTGCAAATGCCAGAAATCTGAAACAAAAACAGAATATGCAGGAAAACCTTCAACATATCAGGCAGTATTTGTGTCAAGGGAAACGGTCGACCTTTTGTGTCTGTGACCCTTCATCACTGCTGGCTGATCTGATGAGTTTTTCCAACACTTTCTGTTGTTGTTTTAGAAATCAACCACCAACCTATTCACATTTATGATCAAAAACATTTCCAGCCCCTCTTCATTAAAGTTTGATGCTGAATTCTACAGCAAGAAAGGACACAAGTTATGTTGGGCATCTATCTGTAATGACTGTTTGGTAGAACTGCACACTTATTGACACGCTCCCTCTTTTCGCTAGAGCACGCTGTTTAATTTTCCGTCATGTGTTTATCTATCTTTCTGTAATTACTATTTGTTAACAAAGTGCTTTCAAATAGTATCTTTCAGATCACAATTAATTGGTATGACAAATGTGTTTTTTTTTTCCTTATTGTACCAGATGTACTAGGAGTATAGAAAGTATGAGACAGATAGACAGAATGAAAAGAGCGCAGAAGAGGTTTACCAGAATGCTTCCTGGATTCGAGGGCATTAGCTACAAGGAAAATTGAACAAACTTGGGATGTTTTCTCTATAATGCCAAAAGTTGAGGGGAGACCTGATAGTATATAAAATAGTAAGATTAAATGAGAACTTACCAGTTTGAAGTTTGATCTTTATTTTATGAGGAGTTATGATGAGGGATTACGTGACGACCCCGCCAGCATGCATGCACGACATTCTTCAAAGTAGCGGTGTGAAATCACAGATAATAGAGTTGACTAAAGATAGTAATATAAGAGAACTAAAATACCAGTTGACCTTTATAATAGAGGGTTGGGACGAAGGGCACATAATCCCTCATCATAACGCCTCATAAAATAAAGATCAAACTTCAAACTGATAAGTTCTCATTTAATCTTACTATTTTACTTCGGAGTCACGCGAGTACTACTGTGATTTCATGCCATGGAAATGAGTCCATGCTCACGCACTGCCATAATAACCAATGGAGGAAGTATGTTAATGTATTTCAGACATGAATCGGTTGCTGAAAAACAATTATGTATTTATTAACAAATAATAATAATAACCCCTAAGGGAAAATTATAACATAGAACTCAAAATTGTGTCTGCAAATGTCTCGGGTCTGGCAACGGGTTTATTATAAAACCGCTGGAAGGTTCTTTCATTAGACCATCCCGCCGTTGCAAGGATGTGGTCCATAGGAACTTCCATCATCCTTGCTGCTGATGTAGCTGCAGCCCTGGTGGAAAGAGGTTTAAAAACATCAGTGTCCACCCCGCTGCACCTAATACCACCCTAAGCCATCTTGAGATGGTCTGCACGGTCACTCTTTTATGAGGACGTTTATGACTTATCAATAAAGCCATTTCCGTGCCCCTGAGACTTTTGGTGACCTCCAGGTAATGTAGAAGGTGGGTCGCTATACATAGGCGAATATCTATGGGGTAAGCCAGGGACTCCAATTTGAGGCCAGATGATCCAGGCCTGCTGTTTAAGTAACTCATATATATATGGAAAGTTATCTTATTTTTGGATGTTACCATGGCGTCAGTCTTAGTTTGTGCAGAGACTGGACCCGCTGTGCCGTTATGAGAGCCATCAGCATCACCATTTTATACGTCAGTTTTGTTAGCGTAAGGGACGTAGCTGGAGCCCAATCCCTGAGCAGGGCTAACACAATGCCAATATCCCAGGTCTGGGAATACCTACGCCTTGGGGGATTAGAGTTGAAAATACCCTTCATAAGTTTCGACACTAGAGGGTGAGATCTGACCCCATGGTGTTCTAACCCCTGTCCCAGATATGACGATAGGGCACTCCTGGCACAGTTGATGGCACTGTAGCTCAAGCCTTCATCAAAATGTAGGCTCGCCAAGAATTCCAGCACATCTGTAATAGTGGCTGTGTGGTAAATGGTGTTTGCCCTGGTACAAAATACCTTCCATTTTCTGATATATGTGAGGTACTGTTTACTGGTGGACTCTCTGCATGATGCCGTGATGATGTTCATAGTTCGGTCCGTCAGTCCAAATTCCAGGAGTGGTCTTTTCAAATCCTGCAAATCAACAGGTTTATTCTGTCATATAGTCACAGGATGTACCAGCAAACTCAGGCGTTTAGATATTGGAATACATGGTTCAGAGACCATGTCGAGTACCACAGGAAACCATGGCTCAGTAGGCCAGTCGGGTACAACCAAAATACCCGATGCGGAGTCTTGTTGTATTTTTCACAAGACCCGATTGATGAGGCAGAAGGGGGGAAATGCATAGAAAAACAATTCCCCCCCAGTGGAGCGAGAAAGCGTCCATCGCTGCTGCCCCAGGGTCTGGTTCCCATGCAACATATGTTGGTATCTGGTGATTAAGTCTGGATGCGAAAAAGTAAATATCTGGTGTTCCATACTGGGCTACATTGTCAGTAAATACCTGGTGGTCCAACATCCATTCGGTGTTGTCATTGAATTTGCACAACCTGGTGTCTGCCACTGTATTGAGCTTACCTGGAAGGTAAGTAGCTGATATCCAAATGTTTCTTTGTATGCTCCAGTGCCAGATTGTATTGACCAATTCATCACAAGATATTCCACCCATATGATTAATGTATGCAACCACAGTGGTATTATCAATTTGTAGGCGAACATGCAGATGGTGCATGTCTGAACAGTAAGCCCGAAGCCCGTGAAACACTCCCTACATCTCTAGATGATTGATACCCAGTGCCTGAAGTAAGGTTAACTCGTGTGCATTCCATCTACCACCCAACTGGAGGTGGTATTGGTTGCTCCCCAGCCGTGAGCGCTGGCATCAGTTTGTAACACAACCAAAGGATTTGTGACTTTGATGGGATTAGAGCAATTTTGAGCATTGTTAATCCACCATTGCAATTCCAATTTTGCTTTGGCTAGTAACTGCATTGGCCTGTCAAAGTGGCCAACATGGTGTTTGAGTGCTACAATCTTGGCCCTCTGTAAATTTTGGTAATATAAGGGTCCAAATTGTGTGGTTGGGAAGGCAGCCACGAGCATCCCAATTACCCTGGCTACTTGTCGAATAGATGGTTTACTGACGCAAACAAGACTGTTGCATGCCTCTATCAAGTCTGTTGCTTTGTCCTTTGGCAAAGTGACATGTGAACAGAGTCAATCGTGAACCCCAAATAGTCCATAGTCATAGAAGGTATTAACTTGGATTAATCTGGATGGATGATAAACCCCAATTTTTTAAATAGGAGCTTGGTGGCTGAGACATAGAAACATAGAATGCAGGAGTAGGCTATTCGGCCCTTCGAGCCTGCTTCGCCATTCAATATGATCATGGCTGATCATTCAACTCAGTATCCTGTACCTGCCTTCTCTCCATACCCCCTGATCCCTTTAGCCACAAAGGCCACATCCAACTCCCTCTTAAATATAGCCAATGAACTGGCCTCAACTACCTTCTTTGGCAGAGAATTCCATAGACTCACCACTCTCTGTGTGAAAAATGTTTTTCTCATCTCGGTCCTAAAAGACTTCCCCCTTATCCTTAAACTGTGACCCCTTGTTCTGGACTTCCCCAACATCGGGAACAATCTTCCTGCATCTAGCCTGTCCAACCCCTTAAGAATTTTGTAAGTTTCTATAAGATCCCCCCTCAATCTTCTAAATTCTAGCGAGTACAATCCGAGTCTATCCAGTCTTTCCTCATATGAAATTCCTGTCATCCCAGGAATTAGTCTGGTGAACCTTCTGTACCCCCTCTATGGCAAGAATATCTTTCCTCAGATTTGGAGACCAAAACTGCACGCAATACTCCAGGTGTGCTCTCACCAAAACCCTGTACAACTGCAGTAGAATCTCCCTGCTCCTATACTCAAATCGTTTTGCTATGAATGCTAACATACCATTCGCTTTCTTCACTGCCTGCTGCACCTGCATGCCTACTTTCAATGACTAGTGTACCATGACAACCAGGTCTTGTTGCATCTCCCCTTTTCCTAATCGGCCACCATTCAGATAATAGTCTACCCTCCTGTTTTTGCCACCAAAGTGGATAACCTTACATTTATCCACATTAGGGGGTACACAAAAGGCTGGAGAAACTCAGCGGGTGCAGCAGCATCTAAGGAGCGAAGGAGATAGGCGACGTTTCGGGTCAAGACCCTTCTTCAGACTGGTCAGGGATCAGGGAAACGAGAGATATAGATGGTGATGTGGAGAGATAAAGAACAATGAATGAAAGATATGCAAAAAAGTATCAATGAGAAAGGGAACAAGCCATTGTAAGCTGTTTGTGGTGTGAAAATGTAAAGCTGGTGCGACTAGGGTGGGGGAGGGCGATAGAGAGAGAGGGAATGCCAGGGCCTGAGGGCTGAGGGAGAGGTGGGAAGGAGAGGAGACAGCTAGGGTTAACAGAATTGAGAAAATTCAATGTTCAAGCCCAAAGGATGCAGACTCCACAAGCGGAATATGAGGTGCTGTTCCTCCAACTTGCGGTGTTGCTCACTCTGGCCGTGGAGGAGGCCGAGGACCGAGAGGTCGGATGCGGAATGGGAGGGGGAGTTGAAGTGCTGAGCCACCGGGAGGTCGGGTTGGTTAATGCGGACCGAGCGGAGGTGTTCGGCGAAACGATCGCCAAGCCTCCGCTTGGTCTCACCGATATAGATCATCTGGCATCTGGAGCAGCGGATGCAGTAGATGAGGTTGGAGGAGGTGCAGGTGAACCTCTGTCGGACCTGGAAGGACTGCTTGGGTCCCTGAAAGGAGTGGAGGGGGAGGTGAAGGGACAAGTGTAGCATTTCTTGCGGTTGCAAGGGAAAGTGCCCGGGGAAGGGGTAGAGCGGGAGGGAAGGGAAGAATTGACAAGGGAGTTGCAGAGGGAGCGGTCTTTGCGGAAGGCAGACGGGGGGAGATTAGAAGATGTGGCAAGTGGAGGGGTCACGTTGGAGGTGGCAAAACTGGTGGAGGACTATGTGTTGTATTTGCCAGCTGGTGGGGTGAAAGATGAGGATCAGGTGGAGGATAAATGCGTGGCTGAGAGACTGGTGCAGTGGGCAGGGATTCAAGTTTCTTGATCACTGGGACCTCTTTTGGGGAAGGCATGATCTGTACACAAAGGACGGTTGCACTTGAACCCAAGGGGACCAATATCCTGGCAGGGAGATTTGCAAAGGCTACTGGGGAGACTTTAAACTAGAAAGGCTGGGGGGAGGGACTCGGGTAGAGGGGGCTAAGGGTCAGGGTGTGGGGCAAGAGGCAGAGAAGGGAAGCACTCGGACCCAAAATGTAGGCGAGAAAGATGAAAAAGATAATAGACAGAGAATAAGGGACGGTGGGTTTCTAAAATGTGTATATTTTAATGCTAGGAGCATTGTAAGTAAGGTGGATGAACTTAAAGCCTGGATTGACACCTGGAAATATGATGTTGTGGCAATCAGTGAAACATGGTTGCAGGAGGGCTGTGATTGGAAACTAAATATTCCAGGATTTCGTTGCTTTAGGTGGGATAGAATTGGAGGGACCAGAGGGGGAGGTGTTGCATTGCTTGTCAGAAAAGATATTACAGCAGTGCTTTGGCAGGATAGATTAGAGGGCTCGTCTAGGGAGGCTATTTGGGTGGAACTGAGAAGTGGGAACGGTGTAGCAACATTTTTGGGGTGTATTATAGACCACCAAATGGGGAGCGAAAATTGGAAGAGCAAATATGTAAGGAGATAGCAGATATTAGTAGTAAGCACAAGGTAGTGATTGTGGGAGATTTCAATTTTCCAAAAATAGACTGGGAAACACATTCTGTAAATGGCTGGATGGTTTGGAGTTTGTAAAATGTGTGCAGGATAGTTTTTTGCAGCAGTACATAGAGGTATCGACCAGAGAAGGGGCAGTGCTGGACCTCCTGTTAGGAAATGAGGCAGGTCAGGTGACGGATGCATGTGTTGGTGAGCACTTCGGGACCAGTGATCATAATACCATTAGTTTCAATATAATTGTGGAGAGAGTCAGAACTGGACCTAGGGTGGCGATTTTTGATTGGAGAAAGGCTAACTTTGAGGGAATGCGTAAGGATTTTAAAGGAGTGAATTGGGACACTTTGTTTCATGGGAAGGATGTAGAAGAGAAATGGAGGACATTTAAAGGGGAAATTGTAAGAGTACAGAATCTTTATGTCCCTGTTAGGTTGAAAGGAAATAGTAAAAATTGGAAAGAGCCATGGTTTTCAAGGGAAATTGGACATTTGCTTCAAAAAAAGAGAGATATCTACAATAATTATAGGAGGCATGGAGTAAATGAGGTGCTAGAGGAGTATAAAGAATGTAAAAAGAATCTTAAGAAAGAAATTAGGAAGGCTAAAAGAAGATATGAGGTTGCTTTGGCAAGAAAGGTGAAAGTAAACCCAAAGGGTTTCTACAGCTATATTAATAGCAAAAGGATAACGAGGTATAAAATTGGACCATTAGAGAACCGGAATGGACAGCTATCTGCAGAGCCAAAAGAGATGGGGAGATATTGAACAATTTCTTTTCTTCGGTATTCACCAAGGAGAAGGATATTGAACTCTGTGAGTTAAGGGGAAAAAGTAGGGTAGCTATGGAAACTATGAGATTCAAAGAGGAGGAAGTACTGACACTTTTGAAAAATATAAAAGTGGATAAGTCTCCAGGTCCTGACAGGATATTCCCTAGGACATTGAGGGAAGTTAGTGTAGAAATAGCAGGAGCTATGACAGAAATATTTCAAATGTCATTAGAAACGGGAATAGTGCCGGAGGATTGGCGTACTGCGCATGTTGTTCCATTGTTTAAAAAGGGTTCAAAGAATAATCTAGCAATGACCTATTAGTTTGACGTCAGTGGTGGGCAAATTAATGGAAAGGATACTTAGAGATAATATATAAATAAGCATTGGATAAACAGGGTCTGATCAGGAACAGTCAACATGGATTGTGCCTGGAAGGTCATGTTTGACAAACTTTCTTGAATTTTTTGAAGCGGTAACTAGGGAAATTGATGAGGGTAAAGCAGTGGTGTTGTCTATATGGATTTCAGTAAGGCCTTTGACAAGGTTCCCCATGGAAGTTGGTTAAGAAGGTTCAATCTTTGGGTGTTAATGGCGGAGTAGCAAGATGAATTCAACAGTGGCTGAATGGGAGATGTCAGAGAGTAATGGTGGATGGCTGTTTGTCAGGTTGGAAGCCGGTGACCAGTGGGGTGCCTCAGGGATCTGTGTTGGGTCCACTGTTGTTTGTCATGTACATCAATGATCTGGATGATGGGGTGGAAAATTGGATAAGTAAGTATGCAGTGATACTAAGATAGGTGGTGTTGTGGATAATGAAGTAGATTTTCAAAGTCTACAGAGAGATTTGGGCCATTTGGAAAGTGGGCTGAAAGATGGCAGATGGAGTTTAATGCTGTGAAGTGTGAAGTGCTACATCTTGGCAGGAAAAATCAAAATAGGACGTACATGGTAAATGGTAGGGAATTGAGGAATGCTGTGGAACAGAGGATCTAGCTGTGCATAGTTCCCTGAAGGTGGAATCGCATGTAGATAGGGTGGTAAAGAAAGCCTTTGGTGTGCTGGCCTTTATAAATCAGAGCGTTGAATATAGGAGTAGGGAAGGTTAAAATTGTACAAGGCATTGGTAAGACCAATTCTGGAGTATGGTGTACAATTTTGGTCGCCTAATTATAGGAAGGATGTCAACAAAATAGAGAGAGTACAGAGGAGATTTACTAGAATGTTGCCAGGGTTCCAGCAACTATGTTACAGAGAAAGGTTGAACAAGTTAGGTCTTTATTCTTTGGAGCGCAGAAGGTTAAGGGGGGACTTGATTGAGGTCTTTAAAATGATGAAAGGAATAGACAGAGTTGACGTGGATACGTTTTCCCATTGAGGGTAGGGAAGATTCAAACAAGAGGGCATGACATGAGAATTAAGGGACAGAAGTTTAGGGGTAACATGAGGGGGAACTTCTTTACTCAGAGGGTGGTGGCTGTGTGGAATGAGCTTCCAGCAGAAGTGGTGGAGGCAGGATCGATTTTAACATTTAAAAGTAAAGTGGATAGGTATATGGACGTGAAGGGAATGGAGGGGTATGGTCTGAGTGCAGGTAGATGGGACTAGGGGAAAACAAATGGTCGGCACAGACTGGAAGGGCCGAGAGGGCCTGTTTCCGTGCTGTAATTGTTATATGGTTGTCATATGGTTATATGGAATAGCCACTAAGGTTACTGGGGCTGGGGAGATGGGCACTAGGACCCAGTGCCGTTAAAGACAGAGTGGTGGGAGGAGTTAGCAACGTGGAGGCTCGTTAAAGACAGAGTGGTGGGAGGAGTTAGCAACGTGGAGGCTCGTTAAAGACAGAGTGGTGGGAGGAGTTAACAACATGGAGGCTCGTTAAAGACAGTGGTGGGAGGAGTTAGCAACATGGAGGCTAGCCACATTATACTGCATCTGCCATGCATTTGCCCATGCACCCAGCCTATCCAAGTCACCTTGCAGCCTCCTAGCATCCTCCTCACACCTAACACAGCCCCCCAGCTTCGTGTCATCCACAAACTTGGAGATGTTGCATTCAATTCCCTCGTCCAGATCATTAATATATATTGTAAATAGCTGGGGTCCCAGCACTGAGCCTTGCGGTACCCCACTAGTCGCTGCCTGCCAATCTGAAAAGGACCCGTTTACTCCTACCCTTTGCTTCCTGTCTGCCAGCCAGTTCTCTATCCACATCAATACTGAACCCCCAATACCGTGTGCTTTAAGTTTGTATACTAATCTCTTATGTAGGACCTTGTCGAAAGTCTTCTGAAAGTCCAGATATAACACATCCACTGGTTCTCCCTTATCCATTCTACTAGTTACATCCTCAAAAAATTCTATAAGATTCGTCATACATGATTTACCTTTCGTAAATCCATGCTGACTTTGTCCAATGATTTCACAACTTTTCAAATGTGCTGCTATCCCATCTTTAATAACTGACTCTAGCATTTTCCCCACTAACCGATGATAGACTAACTGGTCTGTAATTCCCCATTTTCTCTCTCGCTCATTTTTAAAAAAGTGGGGTTACCTTAGCTACTCTCCAATCCTCAGGAACTACTCCAGAATCTAAAGAGTTTTGAAAAATTATCACTAATGCATCCACTATTTCTGTGGCTACTTCCTTGAGTACTCTGGGATGCAGCCTATCTGGCCCTGGGGATTTATCGGCCTTTAATCCATTCAATTTATCCAACACCACATCCCAGCTAACCTGGATTTCGCTCAGTTCCTCCATCTTATTTGACCCCCGGTCCCCTGCTATTTCCGGCAGATTATTTATGTCTTCCTTAATGAAGACAGAACCAAAGTAGTTATTCAATTGGTCTGCCATGTCCTTGTTCCCCATGATCAATTCACCTATTTCTGACTGCAAGGGACCTACATTTGTTTTAACTAATCTTTTTCTCTTCACATATCTATAAATCTTTTGCAATCAGTTTTTATGTTCCCTGCCAGTTTTCTTTCATAATCTATTTTCCCTTTCCTAATTAAGCCCTTTGTCCTCCTCTGCTGGACTCTGAATTTCTCCCAGTCTTCTGGTAGGTTGCTTTTACTGGCTAATTTGTATACTTCATCTTTTGTTTTGATACTGGTCCCTGATTTCCCTTTTTATCCACGGAGGCACTGCCTTCCCTGATTTATTATTTTGCCAAACTGTGGATGAACAATTGTTGTAGTTCATCCATGCAGTCTTTAAATGCGTTCCATTGCACATCCATTGTCAACCCTTTAAGAATCAATTGCCAGTCTATCTTGGCCAATTCACGTCTCATACCTTCAAAGTTACCTTTCTTTAAGTTCAGAACCCTTATTTCTGAATTAATTATGTCACTCTCCATCCTAATGAAGAACTCGACCATATTATGGTCACTCTTGCCCAAGGGGCCACGCACAACAAGACTGCTAACTAACCCCTCCGCATTACCCAGTCTAGAATAGCCTGCTCTCTCGTTGGTTCCTCTACATGTTGGTTTAGAAAACTATCCCACGTAGACAGCCAATTTGGCCAACTCCAGGGTTTGCCCCACAATTAAGATGTCATCCAGATATGCCATGACAATATGTTTTCGTTTCCGGAGAAACGCCAAGGCTGGTTTCAATATTTTAGTAAACAGTCTGGGGGCTGATGTTAATCCATTAGGCAGCGCTTTATACTGCCAGTGCAGTCCCATACAGATAAATTTCAGATATCTGAGGTGATCTTTCTCTATTGGTACTGAATAGTATGCATCTTTTAAGTCGATGCAAGCCATGAAGTATCTCTTGGAAACTAGTTGTTTGGCAGTAACAAAAGTTTCCATTTTGAAGTGGGTATACGGCACAAAAGTATTCAGTTGTGTCAAATCAATGATGATGCGGCATCCGCCATCTTTTTGTTTTTTGTGAAGATGTTTGTCACAAACTCAAGAGATTCGTGTTTGGTTTTCTCAATTACTCCTTTTGTATGTAGTCTTAACAGTTCCGCATGACCTTCCAAGTTTTCTTTTTGTGAAAGCACAAACTTTCGGCTAGGTGCATGCTGAACCGGAAGGAGGAGTTTGTGAACAAATTCAATTTTGTATCCCTGAATACTTTGCAGTATGAAAGGATCAGAAGTTATGGAACTCCATGCATTTCTAAACAAGTGTAACCTTCCCCCAATCTGTGAAGAAGTTACACATGCTATGTTCCGGAAGCAACCAGACCCACCTACCTTCATGGTTTCCGGTGGTGCTGTGTTGGTTTCTTCCGTCCTTGTTTCTTGGGAAATGGAGGCATTGGGGTGTGGGGTTGGCGCATCTTCCAAGAAGGCCGGTCTGGGCCATGGTCCAAAAAAGACCTTTGTCCTGGTCGTACGGCGTTCCAGCTTTCACCAGCTGTTGCTCCTACGCTGTAGTAACGGGGTCTGCTGTGTAGGGGTGCTGCCAGTGAGGATACGAGGACCTGGTAATGGACTGCACTTTCATCATGCCGATGGCCTTTGCCTCCTCGTCGAGGTCTTTAACGTGCTTTGGCAGGTTGTCCCCGAACAGTAAAGTAAGCAGCTGCACGCTGCTGGTTTTGCACAACCCCGCGAACTTGGGGTTTAGTGCAGGTCGGATGACACTCTTCCTAAAACAGTTAATTTCAAACTGTGCATTACAGAAGAGTGCCAGTGCTTCTTGTTGCTCCTCCGACATATCCTTCCCATCCACTGACCTGGAAAATGCTGTTATTCCAGAGGCCAGTAGTTTCAGGATCTTTTGCATCTTTACTTCTTGGTTCCTGATGCCTGCACTGATGTTTCCCCAGATGGGGTTGTTCACCGCAGGCACGTTGAGGGAGACACAGTTCTCTGGAGCTAAATATTTAGCAGCCGTGTCATTCATGGCCTGTTCCGGTTTTTGGTTGGTGGTGAGGTAGTTTATGCTGGCTGCCAGCTGCGGCTGCAACGGCAGTCCCTTCTGCGAAGGCATTGTGAATTTGGACACCATGCCGAGTAGCTCTTGTTCCTGTACCCCTAGCATGCTGGACGATTCTTCGGCCAAATCCCCCGTTCAGAGTCAGCCCAGCTATGACTCCTTATGCTCCCCTCTGAGGAGGGTGAGACATTTGGCAGCCCTAAAAGGTGCAGCCGTGGGTGTCCTAGGAGACCCACAGTGACCAGACTCCGTTTGCTGGAGTAGGTCACGTTGGAGCAATTGCTCCATCAACCGCTCCATGCGGGATAAATGACCGCTGTCGCAACCCACAGGCGGTGAGTCTTCCAGCCCGGACCCTGCTGAGTCTACGGGCTTGCCTGACTATCGGGTGGCTTTACCGCCAGTCCGAGGTACACCTACGGGCTGTAGCGGTGCCAAGTCGGGGGCTGCTGGTTGAACGATTAGCAGCTCCGGTGAAGTCGGCCGCTGCTGACTGCCCACATTCCCGCGGTCCTCCGCAGTCAGTCTTGTTACGGTCCGTTTGGACATAGTCTTTGACTTGTCCATAATGGGTATTGCTCTGTAAGAAAAATCACACAGAGCACCCAAAAAACGACCTCAGAATAGTGAAAACTTACCTGCAGGTCTGTTTTAAACTTACCGCTGGTGGAGCAATGCTCCTCCTGCCTATCGCTTCGCAATGCGTTGGACGATATGTCACGCATGCGTGCTGGCGGGGTCTTCACGTAGTCACTTACGTGACTCTGAAGTAAAATTAGTAGTTAACTAAAGTTGTGAACTCAGCATGTGTGCCACTTAATATCCCATTGTAGCACTCTTTACTGAGGAAGCTAAGCTCTACTGCTGTGCCACTGTGCTGCCCCTAAACTGAAATGTCTTTCAGTTTATGAGGCAAGTTGCTTTGGAAGTCATTGTTTCAGATGTGTTGTGTCTCGAGGCATCGTTTTTATTTGTTGCCTTCTTAATCACAAAATAGAACAGCAGTCTTGTCAGGTGGAATGGCCATCAACAGCTTATCACCAGTAAAACCCTAACCCACCCAAATGGAGATACTGCCTTTGTGCCATCCATTCCTCGCTGAAACTTAAAACTAATTTGTTTTCCCCTTTATCCAGTGCAGTTGAAGGGTCTTCAACTTGAAACATTAACTTTATTTCTCCTCTTACAGATTCTGCCGAACCTGCTTTGTGTTTCCAACATTTTACGAGTCTTGTACTGGATTCATAAGAATCTCAGAAACCAAGGTTTATATTTCTCCCAAGTGACACCCAAATGATCAAGAGACTGCAAAAGTTCATAGGTTCATGAGTTGTAGGAGCAGAATTATGCCATTTGGCCCATCAAGTTTATTCTGCCTTTCACTCTATCTTTCCCTCTCTGATCTATCTTTCCCTCTCAACCCCATTCTTCTGCCTGAATGAATTCCACAGATTCACCACCCTTTGACTAAAGAAATTCATGCTCATCTACTTTCCATATGTATGTCCTTTTATTCTGAGGTATGGCCTCTAGACCAAGATTCTCGCAATAGTGGGAACATCCTTTCTACATTCACTCTATACAGGCCTTTCACCATTCGTTATGTTGCAATAAGGTTCCCCCTCATTCTTCTAAACTCTAGTGTATACAGCCACTGGGGTGGGAGATTGCGACCTTCACGTGGCCCACCCTGTTTCAACTAATGCAATCAACCGGATGTGCACAAACAAATAGAACAAGTTGACCTACAACTTTAGGCTGTGCATGCCATACGCAAGAAGAAGTACAGCCACTTACATACTTTGCAACAACTTGCAATTTTTCATTCCTCCTTTTGGAGAGGATATACAACATTGCTTGTTGTGGCCTCAAAAAGCTTAATTTAAGAATTAGAGCTATGTATGGTATGGCAGTTCAGAATCTGGCTTTGACTGCTTCAACCTAAAATGTAGCATGCTGGGTTCTTGTCCTTTCATCTCATCAGGCTTTCCTGCAAATATGTATGAGTTTCCTTATGTTTAAGGGCAATTTGTATCCAATGACATTGTAAACATTGATTGGAAACTATTTGGAACTAAAATTAAAAATCCAGGCAGGAAGGGTCTTTATTTAAAAATAAATTGTTTTCTTTTATCTAAACCTGTTTTATCAGAGATGGTAAATAATTGACTTTCTGTTACAGCAAGCTCTAAATATGTGATTCAATTAGAAGGGTCTCGATCTGAAACATCACTTATCCATGTTCTTCAGGGATGCTGCCTGACCTGCTGAGTTACTCCAGCAATTAGTGCCCTTTTGATTCAATTAATTGTTTTAAAAAACGTTCATGCTGTCATTTGCGACATTCAATAAAGTATGATTCATACATTCCTATATATATATAAATGAATGTATGAATGATGCTTTATTGAATGAATGCATTATACTTTATAATCACATGTACCTAGGTACAGTGAAAAGCTGTGCTTTGCATACAACCCAGACAGTATGGCAGTTTGATTAGTACGGGTGTCGGGGGTTTTGGGGAGATGGCTGGAGAATGGGGTTGAGAGCAAAAGATAGATCAGCCATAATTGAATGGCGGAGTAGACTTGATGGGCCGAATGGCCTCATTCTGTTCCTATCACTCAAGAAGTACACAAGTGTCGCCACGTTTTGGCGTCACGTTTATACATTGAGATCTTCATCCCACAAATCCAATGGTTCTGACCAAGAGTCAGATCATGATTATGGGAACAATGTCCTGAACATTTCCACTATTAAGCGAGCCACCTGCTGAACGCAGCAAACAGAGCTAAATGCAAGCTCTTTGAAGGTTGGTGGGTGATTGAGTTCACTGCGCTTAAAAATCAACTATCTCCATTTAATTGTTCAGGAGAAACAGATCGCGTCAATTGTAACTTTGCAACTGAAGGTGAATTTAAGACGAGGGAGACTGCACCGCAGGATTTGCAAGATTGCCTCAAGTCTGTGTGCTACTGAGCAGTGGCGACAGAAATCTCAACATCGAAACGGGATACATTCCTCAAAACATATTTCCCACTTTTCTCACCAGACGGAGGCAAAAACAGCGGATGCTGGAAATCTGAATCCTAATTACGCCTAATGAGAGACTGGTAATTAGGGAAACAATGGTTTGGAGCGAATGACAGCAGAGAAGTTAGAAAGTTTAGACAGTTAACCAAAGTTGTGAACTCGGCGTGTGTGCCACTTAATATCCCATTGTAGCTCCTTTACTGAGGAAACTAAACTGGAGGCAAAGTCTTCCAAGTACTCACTCAAGATGGCTCGCTTTCCGTCGTGTCTTCGATTAGTAATTCAGCCTGGAAGTCACTAGTACAGCTAAATACAAGATGTTAGCTGAGTCAGTGATTCGAATGAGCACATCTCTAAGATGGAAACTCAGCGCTCAATCACAGGAACCACTGTGAAGGGATAATGGTGGGTAATATAATTTAGTTTAATGTTCTGAGCATATTTCCTTCTTTATGTGTGATCTCCAATAACCGAGTTACCTGCTGCTTCCTTTCATATGTATGTATTTATGGTGTAATTGATGCACAGTCTGCAGTCCAATAATACAAAATCCACACCCTACACCATGCCATTTTAACTCTGATGTGTCTTTCAGTTGATTTCTTGTTACTGGAAACTGAATTACGGTAACTCCGAAGTTTTTCTTGCATACAGCGCCGAGATCTTTGTGTTCTTGATTCTCCGGGAGTTTAAACTACCCACTTTCCTCCTTATTTCATTAATGACTGAAGACGAGGGGGAAAAATGGATGTTCGTGTTTTTTTTATCATACAAGGCATAATCGAATTATAACCGATGGAAAATGTTTTTCTTTCAAATGTTTTTTTTTCTATTGGAATAGATATGTACTTGTGCATTTTGTCTTTACACTACCTACTTCAGACAATGTCATTATCATAGTCATTCAGTTAGCCTTTGCTATTACTATTTTTTTACAAATGTGCTTGAGACAGACACAATTAAAAGTAGAAGAAGGGTCGCGACCCGAAACGTCGCCTATCCCCTTTGCTCCTTAGATGCTGCTGCACCCGCTGAGTTTCTCCAGCCTTTTGTGTACCCACAATTAAAAATAAAATTGTTTCAGCTTTTCTGAGGGGCAAAAGTAAACTGACCAGTTCTATTTCTGATGGTTTTCTTCACTGGTTTGGATATCGGAAATAATTGTTCTAGATAATACAGTGTTACAGAAGATAGACACACAATGCTGGAGAAAAGGAATAGGTGATGTTTCTGGTCGAGACTCTATCAGACTGAGTCAGGGAGAGGGAAACTAGAGGTATGGGAAGGTACAGGACAAAGCAGAGCCTGCCTCAAAGTCTCAGGAAAGTTGGAGCCCACAATGGTCCATTGTTGGCTGGGGACGAGGTGATAACCAAGGAATACAAAGGGTGGAATTAGCAAGAGGACTAGCATGGGGGAGGGATGGAGAGAGAGGGAATGCAAGGGGAATATTTGAGGCATAATTTCACCATTGGTTGCAAAATGTTTTGAGGTAATGCAAATGCTTGAGGAAAATGCAAATACGAAGAAGATGGAGCTTGTGTGTACCCCGTCTGGTGAGGTCTAGTTTGATCTGGTCTACTCCCTCATCCCAAGGACATGACATTTGGTAGGACTATTGACCACACAGTGGGAGTTAATGGACATGCAAGAGAGAATAGGTTAGGGGGGAATGGGATTCCTGGGATCGCTTTGAGAGCTGACAAAGACTCGATGGGACAAATAGCCTCCTTCCATTTCTTAAGGGGAAATATGAGAAAGTAAGCACAAAGTTTAGTTTAGAGATCCAGCATGTAAACCGGTGCTTCGACCCACGGCAAACATTCACCACCCGTTCACACTAACTTAATGTTATCCCATTTATTCAAGCATTCCCAGCATACCATCGGTAATTTATAGAGGCTAATGTACAAATCCACACTTCTTTGGGATTTGAGATCCCTTGCGGTCAGAGGGAGAACATGCAAGCTCCACACAGAAAGCACCTGAGGTCGGGATCGAACCTGGGTTTCTGACGCTGTGAGGCTATGCCACTGTGTTGACATTTTGTTATTCACCACAATTTATTAGCACAGGGAAGGCCCATGTCATTGACCTCCATTATAGTGAACCTTTTTTCTGGGTCTGCCTGAATCCAAAGAATTCAGTAACAAGAGAGTTGAAATTAGGTGGGTTCTCAGAATGCTGACAAACACTGTTAATGTCCAATGATATCCTCCTCTGTTTATTTCATTGTGACCATTAATGCAATCCAACAGAAACAACAACAATAACCTTTATCTTCATCTTCCTCCAACTGTTGTGAAGGTAACCAGAAATGTCAAGACTGTCATTTTGCTCTGCTCATACAAGCACTGCTTGTATAATTGTTCAACCTGTCCGCAAAATAAAACATTTTATGTACTAATGTTAATGAACTTGTTTTCGTAAATTCAGTTGCTTTTACAAGAAAGTAATAATTTCAATATTCTACGATTATTGCCAAGAACTAAAAAGAAAAGGGCACCAACCAACTATATATGTAAAAGTAAACCCAAGTTGTAATGGAATTTTTGAAGCTTAATACGATGGTAAACCTCTAAACATAAAATGAGGGGATCTCTCCTTGGGTGACTGTAGAATCACAATCACCCTATAGTGGATCTCTCTTGATTAATCGTTGCTGACAATCTTATATTCCTACCTGTTGATAACACGGTCATGTCACAGTTAGAAACTGTAACCGTCCCTTGAAAAGAGCCTGTTGTAATATAAATCAAACAAAATGGCCACCTCACTGCTCACTGCCTTCAGAACTGGAACACGGGTTAATTTCAATATTTAAAAAATAGTTAATTGAAGAACTATATAATTGAACATTATGAATTCAAGCAATTTCATATTGTTTCAAAGATTTTATACAATAATTTCTTATTGTCTCAAACGATAATCAAAAGGTAAATTCTTATTCCTATTCAAAAGCACAATTTAATGTTTCTGATTAAGTTTCTCATCATTTCTTGTTTTACTCAAACAAAAGATTGAAGTGTCCACTTGTCAGATGCCATTTGCAAATTTTTAATGACTGCTCCACACTCATTAAGTTAATATTGTCAAACAAGAGCTTCCTTCAACCCTGACTTTGGTCATTTAAAAGGGTACTTATGTTGATGCAACAATGGGAATATGGTTACTTTTATTCTTCCTTTCCATCCTTCGAAAATGTGGATTTGAATGCAAAACCTCATGCTAAGCCTAAAAATCACAAAACTTTGCCCAACACAGGCACGGCTGAAACGCCAAAGTGGTCAACTGCCTGTAGCATTCTACTGCCATCCAATGGTAAATTTTCAAATCGCATTACTTGCACAATCTATTGCATGCACTGAGGATCTCTGCTTATGAAACATTTTAAAAATAACACTTCAAGCCCATTCAAGCTATTATCACAGCAAATGAACAAAAACGTCATCGCTTAACATATTTTGTACACATTTGAAAGATTTAATTTAGCACATTTTTTTCATGTTACATAAATGAATGTGAAAAATGACTGAAGCAGATGCTGCCAACTGAGGTACCATACACAGCGCCCCTTCTCTTTAAGTGGGTCTCACTCTATTCACATCCTATGAGATCAAATTCAATCAGATGTTACACAACTGTTAATGGCCAGATGTCCAACTCTTCACTCTCCCCAATTCGTTCCCTTTGTGCTATATTAGCCTCATATAGCCACTGTTTCAATGCAGGCACACAAACACATATAAAATGGTTACCCCTCCAGTTAGTCTACCATCAATATCCTTAATGAATTTTGTGCCACTTCACCATTTTGTGTATAATTAGCACCACTGACCTACAAACAGCTGCTGTCTACTGTTTTTACATTGGTAAATGGTCTAAACAAAATAGGAATGGGAACCTTTTAGATAAGGGAGGAGAACAATTAAAATGTCAAGTTTTGCAACAAATAATTGATTGCATCTCATAATTAATCCAGTACACAATATTTATAATTATTCCAAGCCTGCTGGGAATAGTATGCAATTACAATTGAGGCACCTCAGCTGCACACTAGACTGTATTATATCTGAAAATCCATGCATTCACAATTTGCAACATCACGGCAGATCAGTACCATTGGGCATTAGTAATCATCTCTTTGGTTCTTCTAATCATAATTCCAGATAGGCCTTCACGTAGAATTTCTCAGGAAGATAGGCAAAATTGTACCAAGTAACCATAATGGTAAGTGACAAGTATTAGGCAAAAAATTCTCATTGTTTCCAAAGCAGAAGATGTTTTCTCTCAAAGGGTTTTCACTCTTTGCCAAGCCATGGGGCGGCACAGTGCGACAGCGATAGAGTTGCTGCCTTACAGCACCAGAGACACGGGTTCAATCATAACCATAGGTGTTGTCTGTATGGAGTTTGAAAGTTCTCACTGTGACCTTGTAGGTTTTCTCCAGGTACTGCGGTATCTTCCCACGTTCCAAAGACATACAGGTTTGTAAATCAATTGGCTTCTGTAAATTGTTCCTGGTGTGTCAGATAGAACTGGTGTATGGGATGATCACTGGTTGGCATGGACTTGGTGGGTTGAAGCGCCTGTTTCCATGCTATATCTCTAAACTAAACATAATTTTGTATTTTCTTATTATTGTCTTCAGGGGTTGACGGTGGAGGCTTTGTCATAATAGGCTTTATCTGTGCTTTGTTTAAGAAAGATACTCGCAACTTCCTTTGAATAGATTCCAGTAGGAAATTGGAGCAATACCTTTGGTCCATATTCCAATCATTGAGGAGAGCAAAATCTTCCTTATAAGGACTGTCCACCTCATTCGGAACTGTCAGTGGGGTTGAAGATTGCAACCTTCACGTGGTCCACCCTGTTGCGACGAATGCAATCAGCCCGGTGTGCACAATCAAATAAGATCAAATAGAACAAGTTGTCCTACAACTTTAGGCTGCGCACGCCATACTCAAGAAGGAGAACTGTCAGTAAAGTCACATCTGCATCTAAAGTCACATCAGCATATTTTATATTGCCAAAGATTTAAAGTATATTAATATCAGTCACTTTATTAAATTTAAAATTGACATGTATATTCCTTTTACAACAATGTCTGAGACTCCTAAACCTGTCGTTAGGTTATGTTTATTATTGTCACGTATACCGAGATACAGTGAAAAGCACTATTTTGCGCGCTATCCAAGCAAATCAGAGTTGGAGCAGCACAGTGGCGCATCAGCAGAGTTGCTGCCGTGGAGCGCAGGAGACCTGGGTTCAATCCTGACTGTGGTGTTTGTACATTCTTACTGTGACCACATGGGTTTTCTCCGGGTGCTCCAGCTTCCTCTCACATGCCAAAGATGCACAGGTTTGTAGGTTAATTGGCTTCAGTAAAACATTGTAAATTGTCCTAGTCTGTAGGATAGTATTAGTGTACAAGGCTAATTGGCTTCAGTAAAACATTGTAAATTGTCCCTAGTCTGTAGGAGAGTATTAGTGTACGAGGTGATCACTGGTCAGCGTGGACTCGGTGAGCCGAAGGGTCTGTTTCCATGCTGCATCTCTAAAGTCTAAAGTCTCAAGATAATACTAAACATAAACACTATCAAATCAAACTCAAGTGTGCAGAATATAGTTCACAGCATTCGATTGTAATATAAGAATAGTTGAGCCTGGGAAAATTATCTTAGAATTTAATTTAATGTAAAAATATCATGACAAAGCACATCAATGTGTTTAAATGTACAGTGCATGATGATATAGAGAATGCATTGTATTAAGATGAAGATTCATGCAAATAAAATGGAACAATGTAAACTGAAAGTTTCACACCTTGTTATGTTATTCACATATTGTTCTCCAAAAGAACCATTTCCCACTGCCTCTTGAATCTTTGGAAATATCTTCAAGGGCCACTGATAAATACAGCACAACACTCCACAGACGAGTAGGTCTGTAGGTTAATTGGCTTCTGGAAATTATAAATTGTCCCTAGTGTGTAGGATAGTGCTAGTGTATGGCATGATCGGCTGGTCAGCGCGGGCTTGGTGGGCTGAAGGACCTGTTTCCACACTGTATCTCTAAAGTCTAAAATCTAAAACAACATAAGGAAGGAATCAAACAGATAAATAAACCTGGATAAGTGACATTTTGGGTTGACATCCTTCTTTCATGTTCTCCAGAGATGCTGCCTGACCTGCTGAGTTACTCCAGTACTTCGTGTCCTTTTGTGTATTAACCAGCATCTGTAGTTCTTTGTTTCTAGATAAATCAACCTTTCATCAAGATTGAATGACTGATGATATTTGGTGTAATGTGTTAATGAGTGAATGTTTAAATAAGGAAGAAAGGTTTAAATGAATTGTTCAACTTTATATATTATTTAACTTTCAAGAAGCAATCTTTGTAAAATGGAGATATGTGCCATCCATGATGAATTTAACGTTTTTTTCATCTGTGGCTTCATGCTCTCTAACACCCAAGATAGACACAAGAAGCTGGAGTAACTCAGCGACTCAGCAGGTCAAACTGTGTCTCTGGAGAAACGAAATAGGTGACATTTCAGGTCGAGACCCTTCTTCAGACTGATAGTTAGGCGAAAAGGAAACAAGAGATATAAATGGTGATATAGAGAGATATAGAACAAATGAATGAAAGATACCATGACTGGTTCAGGCGCACAGCGGACATTGGACTAAAATAATTAGTCACACAATTGACGTCAGCAATGTTAGTTTAGAAAAAAAAACGTGGATTTGTTTTTGGTGAACCTGCCGTCTGATTTCGAACTGACTAATATGTGCACTTCTGGGAAGAAAAATAGGTCTAGAATTAAGGGCTGTTTGACTTCACATCTTCTGACAGTTGTCATCTGTTGCCACATTCACCTGTTTAATCTCAACTTGCTGTGTCTGTGTTTCCCGGTGCAATGTTACAGTATTAGCAAAGGAAATCTTACCAGTAAGAAACTCGGTGATCTGTTTAAGAGAATATCTTATTTTCTTAACGCAAGAGATAAGTGTTTGTCTCAGTAGGTATTCCCTGATAAGACTGTTGTCACACTGTAGATGATGCATTTCATTCAGAGACACCCTGATATTTATCATCCTCAAAAAATGTATTCTCCCGTATTGTGATTGTCACATTGGCAGGGGCACCCCATTGATTCCCTAAGTACAACTTCACCAACTCATCTTGTTGTCAGATTACTCTAAAATGTATTTTTCTATGTACTTCAGTTTGCCGCTGGCAGTGTATTCTATGACTCCCTCTCTCGTACGATAGTTGCTATTCTTTTTAAGTCATGACTTCTTCCACAAATATATTGTAAAGTTCCCCATTGACCACCACACACCATCATCTCCCCAGTCCCCCACACCAATTGGCCCATTTCTAACAGTTGCCATTTTAAGTGAGCAGCAAACTCAAGCACCAATAGACCCATTGGAAAGAGCTGTCTAATTGTGATTCAGGTCCAAAAATGTTGTTATCCAAGTCCAAAGTCCAAGTCCAAGTGAGTTTATTGTCGTGTGTCCCTGATAGGACAATGAAATTCTTGCTTTGCTTCAGCACAACAGAACATAGTAGGCATTGACTACAAAAACAGTTATGAATCTGGAACAATGCTATCTGCTAACTCTGTTTCTTCCACAGTGACTACTATTTCTTGGGAAGGACCCGGAGACTAGCGACCCAGTGGTTCATCAGTAGAGTTGCTGCCTGACAGCACCAGAGACCTGGGTTCGATCCTGACTATAGGTACTAGTCTGCACGGAGTTTGTACGTTCTCTCTGTGACTGCTTGGGTTTTCTGCAGGTATTCTGCAGGTATCCCCCCACACTCGAAAGATGTGCAAGTGTGTAGGTTAATTCGTTTTTGAAATTTGTCCCTAGTGTGTAGTATAGAACTAGTGTACGGGTGATTATTGGTCGGTGTGGACTCGGTGGGCTGTCAGGCCCATTTCCAAACTAAACTAAACTAAATAAAAGTAGTTGTTGATAACTTTGATAAATTGGACAGCTGCAGCTCCTATATTACCTTGCAGTTTAACAGAGTCAAATTAACCAAATGTATTTATCTCTGCTTCATGAAGGAGGTGGGATGCAAGGGCCTGTTCAGTAAACCGCCCCTCACTCAAGTAGACGGGCAATGAATAATGATATTCCAGAGAATGGTTGTCTAAGATGCAAAGATTCAGAATAGGTAGTCAACATTTCACTAGTTCAAGTCATACAGCTGATGATGTTCACTATTTGGGGATACAGCGTGGAAACAGGCCCTTCGGCCCATAGGGTATACACCGACCAGCGATCTTTATAGACTAACACTACCTACATACTAGGGACAATTTAAAGTTTTTACCAAAGCCAATTAACATACAAACCAGAACATCTTTGGACTGTGGGAGGAAACCGGAGCACCCGGAGAAAATCCACACCGTCAGTGGGAGAACGTATAAACTCCGTACAGACAGTATCCTGTGTCAGGATCGAACTGGCGCTGGCGCTGTAAGCAGCAACTCTACTGCTGCGTCACCATGCGACTTCACTATTGAGAGATAGCAGGCCAGAGTTAGTACGGAAATGCCTCCTTCAAAAGAGAATACCGTGGGGGAAGACATCTGCTCTGAGCCTGAGCCTTTAGAAGTGAAGGAGCTTTCGGCGTGTCTGTGCCCTGGCTGCTTGTGATTAAAAGCAATATTAATCGGAGTCAACACACTGCATAGAATATCCTATTCATTTTGAGCAGTTTTGAAAAGATGGTCTGACCAAAGAAAGTTGATTTTTAACCTCTGCACCATGAGCAATATTTATTGTTGAACTGAGATTTCTAAAATGAATTATTTGTTCATTAAAGATAGCCACAAAAAGCTGGAGTAACTCAGTGGGACAGGCAGCATCTCTGGAGAGAAGGAATGGGTGACGTTTCTGGTCGAGACCCTTCTTTGTTAGTTTATTAGTTAACTTGGTATTGAACAAATTACCAGCAACTTGTCACATTTCCTGTAACACAACTGAGATACTTTATAAAAAAAATACTAGGATCATTCTAAGATGTTTTGAAATATCCCAAGACTATGACTCACTTCTTTCTGCTGATTTTTCCTTCACTTAAAAGCAAGAGAAGGTTGGTGTTCTTGTTAATATGTTCAAGCTGAACATCCCATGGACATTTCTAAATATAATTGTCCCAAATAATATTCTTGGGTGTGGAAGCTACTGGTGAACTTTTACACTATAAATTACCAGCATAATCTATCGGGTAACTTTACATTATTGAGTGAAGCAATATCATAGTGTCTTTAGACTTTAGAGGTACAGCGCAGAAACAGGCCCTTCAGCACGCGCCAGCAAGTGAACACTCCGAAGATAGGCACAAAAAGATGGAGTAACACAGCAGGACAGACAGCATCTCTGGAGAAATAAATCAATGACATTTCGGGTCAAAAATCTTCCTCACTCATTCGCAGTTTGTGTCTATCTTTGGTATAAACCAGCATCTACAGTTCTTTATTATTAAACTCTGCACTGTGTTTATTTTCTCTCTTGCATTACTTGATGTAGTCGTGTTTGGAAAGATTTGCCTGGAGTACATGCAAAATATATATTTTTCACTGTATTTCAATGAGTGCCAATAATACAGGAATACCAGTATCATTATTGCTGTTCTTCCGACCCTGGCAGGTCCATTGTTTTTGCCTGCTCTTGCCTCACTAAGTTCATCTCTTCTTACATGAAAAAATGGATGAGCAGCATCTCATATTTTGTTAAGGCAGCCTACAACCAATGGAAAAGGGCATGAATGTTGGATTCTCTAATTTCAGTTACCCCCATGCATACTTTTCTTTCCACTCTGCCACCTCAGTCACCAAGTTCCTTTCACCTCCCCTCAATTCCATCCAATTATTCCCCACCCCATCCTACTCTGGGTCCACCATCTTTCACTGTCCATCTCTCTGGTTCTAGTCTTCCCCCCCATCTTCCCACAATCCCCACACCCTTTTTGTCTTCTCCACTTATCACTTCCAGCGTTTTTTCTGATATGGACTGGAAGGGCCGAGAGGGCCTGTTTCCATGCTGTAATTGTTATATCCAGCCTTCTCTCCTCCACCTTACTTATCTTCCCCACTCCTTCCTCTCGCCTCTCTCTCCCAGTTATCTCGCCTCCATCAGTCTGATCCCAATCCAAAACATTATCTGTCCATTTTCCTCCAAAGATACCGCCTGACCCATTGTGTTCCTCCAGCAATTTGCTTTTCACTCAAGCTTCCAGCATCGGCAGTCTCGTGTCTCTATCTGACCGTTTATGTGGATTTCTGTCATTAAAGATATTCCTCTTCATCTGATTGACTTTCACTTTAAGTTGAAAGCTCAATTGTCATAATATTTAATTAGTGTATTACAATATCTACATAAAACTTAAAACTGTCATATGTAACCCATGACATGAAATGGTGAAACGCATAAGGTTTTATAGAGTACATTGTTCAGTTCTAGATTATTCGGTAAGGAGTACATTTGGCTTCTAATTATATTAGCAAATATATTCTAATTGCAAGTGATGGTAATTTGCTTGAACATCCTTTATGTTAAGCAATGATGGAACTCCTAAATAAGACACAAAGCTCATTACAACTGAACTGCTATAAATAATTCATGAGCCGATGATGTCATGTGGCATAAAATGAAACTAATCATTTACAGTCCACCGTTCTCCAACTGGTGCCCTGTTTGACGTGTTTCTTTAACTACAGTCAGGCCACACGTAAGCAGTCAAGTTGAGCAGCTGAGGTAATCTGGATACACTACCTTAGGTTTATTTATCGCAAAGGGCAGCACGATGGTGCAGTGGTAGACTTGCTGCCTTACAGCACCAGAGTCCCGTGTTCGATCCTGACTACGGGTGCTGTCTGCATGGAGTTTCTATGCTCTCCCTGTGACCGCGTGGGTTTTCTCCGGGTGCTGAAGTTTCCTCCCACATTACAAAGACACACAGATTTGTAGGTTAATTGGCTTCGGTAAAGATTGTAAATTATTCCTAGTGTTTAGGACAGTGCTAGTGAACAGGGATCTCTGGTCGGCACGGACTTAGTGGGCTGTAGGCCTGTTTCCACGCTGTAAATGTAAACTAAACTAAATTAAAATTACATTGCATCACTCAGTAGCATGAACCCTAACCTTGCTACAAAAACAAATATGGCATTCACAAATAGCACCACTTGGGAACAGATCGCAATCCAATGACACATTATGTAAAGTTTAATGATGTTTTTTGTAAATTAATAAGCATGCAAGATAATGTCTTGCTTATGTCATCAAGTTTAATTGCAACTCCAAGTGCAGACATTTTGCATTTTATGCCCTTGAAAAGCAGGGCACCAATCAAAAAGATGTAAATCAAAGAAATGGCAGGCACCGCACACAACTACAAGTACGGTGCCAGGCATAAATTTGAGCACATTATTCCAAAAATAGGAGCACAGAAATGAATCTTTGGTAGAAAAATGTGTAAATCAAGCACGAGTAAAAGGTGAGGTGCCTGTATAGTACCTCAGCTGAATTGCTGTAATTTGCCTATACTTTAGACTTTAGTGATATAATGCAGAAACAGGCCCTTCGAACCACCTAGTCCGTGCTGACCAGTGATCACTCTGTACACTAACATTATCCTGCACACTAAGGGGAATTTGTGATTTTACTGAAGCCAGTCAACCTACAAACATGCACGTCTTTGGAATGTGGGAAACAGGAGCACCCGGAGAAAACACACGCGTTTGCAGGCAGAACGTACAAACTCCTTACAGATAGCACATCTAGTCAGGATAGAACCCGGGTCTCTGGTGCTGTAAGGCAGCAGCTCTACCACTGCGCCATTGTGCTGCCTGTACTATTGCAGGACACCTCCTCAACAATCATCAGCAGAGTGGCACCTCAAAGCTGTGTGCTCAGCCCCCTGCTCTACTCGCTCTATAGCCATGACTGTGTAGCCGGACAGTTCCAGCTCCATCTTTAAATTCCACTGTGTTGGACAAATTATGGGCAATGATGAATGATTGAATAGTGCCAGAACAATAGCCTTGCTCTCAATATCAGTAAGACCATGGAGATCGTTGTTGATTTTGTGGAGAGGAAGGCCAAGGATTCACAAACCTGTCTTCTATTGACAGATTGGTAGTGATGAGAGTCAACTACTTGAAGTTCCTGGGCATGCATATCTCTGAAGGAAGCCTGTCAACACCTCTACTTCCTTAGAAGATTGAGGATATTCAGTATGTCGATAAATACTCCCTTGAACATTTAGAAGAATTGTAGCAAACTGAATACTGAAAGGCTTAGATAGCGTGGATGTGAGAGATGTTTCCACTAGTGGGAGAGTCTAGGACCAGAGGTCAGAGTCTCAGAATTAAAGGATGTTCTTTAAGGGAGATGAGAAGGAATTTCTTTGGTCAGAGGGTGGCGAATCTGTGGAATTCTTTGTCATAGAAGGCTGTGGAGGCAAAGCCAGTGAATATATTTAAGGCAGAGATAGATAGATTCTTGATTAGCACAGGTGTCAGAGGTTACCAACTAAACATCGAACTAGCCTTGTGATGAGGGTGTTCCGAGGTCAGGATTTTCAGATTCCTATGCATTCTGAAGGCAGGAGTAAAATAAAGCTTGACCAGGGCCAACTAAACGTCAAACTACATCAAACTGTCTTGGTTGCATTTGGGACTTTGAGCTTTTATTTTGCTTTACACTAATACTATTTTTTTTTAAGTATATTGAAGTTTATCCGTTTATCTACTATGTTATCTATTGAGTACTGTGTTTGCAGACCTGTTATGCTGGTGCAAGTAAGAATTTTATTCTTCCGTTTCTGTGACGATTAAACACCTTGACTTTTGTGATTCTTGATTGTCTTTACATGCAACTCCTTTGGCCACAGGACAAATGAAAATAAATATTTTTTTTTTAAAGTTAATTAGGACAGGCATTCAGGTATGCATCTCATGAAGAAAAATTGTACCTTGTAGAAGAAGCTTCTGACTCATGTAAACAATCATCAAGGCATCACCACTGGCTGTGGAGGCCAAGTCATTGGATATTTTTAAGGCAGAGATTGACAGATTCTTGATTAGTAAGGGTGTCAGAGGTTACGGGGAGAAGACAGGAGAATGAGGTTGAGAGATCAGCCATGATTGAATGGCAGAGTAAGCTTGATGGGCTGAAAGGCCTAATTCTGCTCCCTGAACTTAATGAACTCTCCACTTTCTTTTGTATTGATAAACCAGATGAATTCTTGCATGAGCACTTGGTTCCAATCATCCATTTCCCATTTCCCTTGATACTCATCAGTATACTTTGCTTCGCAGCCTGAAAACTGCCTGAAATATTCTCATTTCCCCCTCCCCAAACTCTCCACAACCTTGCCCCTCCCTACAATTATGACAACAACTCATCAGTTTCGAAGTTCCTTCCAATTCTGCTCACAGGTAAGGAAGTTATTGGAGAGGTTTTTTTGAGATAGGACTTACTCACATTTGGAAGAGAATGGGCTAGGAGGACAGTCAGTGTGGCTTTGTACACAGCAGGTCTGGTTCTACAAAGTTGCTTGACTCTTTTGAGGATGCGGCATACATGCTTGATGAAGGTAGGGCGGTTGATGTTGGCTCCATGGACTTTAGTAAGGTATTTGATCATTTTCTTGATGGCAGTCTGATTCAGATGCATGGGATCCATCGTGACTTGGTGAACTGGATTCAGAACTATCATATAGATGACTGAGGGTTGTGGTGGAAGAATGTTTCCTCTGGCTGGAGGTCTGTGATCTGTCGATCTGTCAGGATGTTTGTTATTTATCATATATATAAACAAGGCGGACATAATCCTTGTGAAGATGAGTCTCGACCTGAAATGTCACTTATTCCTTCTATCCAGAGATGCTGTCTGTCCTGCTAAGTTGCTCCAGCACTTTGTGTCTATCTTTGGACATAGGTGAAGATGGGTTGGTTGGTGGGTTTGTAGATTACATCAATATTGATGGATTTGTGGACAGTGAGGAAGGCTGTCAAAGTATACAGCGATGTATAAAGCAGCTACAGGAATGGACATAGAAATGGCGGATGGAGTTTAATCCAAGCAAGTGTGAGGCACTGCACTGTGGGAGGTCAAATGTATGTAGTTAATAGCAATTGGTTTACCAGCACAACAGATCAACAACGAATGTGAATACATTGGGTTCCCATTCTGCACTGATCAACTTGGACAACATACTTCAAGCTGTTTATCATCTACAGCTCAGCAATCAACATCATCCTTTGCAAACATTGTTAATCTTAGAGAACTGGGTTCCTGTTCCTCTCATTGCAATAGCATCCTTGACTTCCTCATCAACATACCTCAATCAGTACAGATTGGCAACGACATTTCCTTCTCTATGACCACCAGCACAAGGGCACCTCAAGGTTGCATCCTCAGTCCCCTCCTCTATGCCCTCCATGCTCATGTCTATGTAGGCAGACAGCTCCAATGCCATCTTTAAATTCACTGATGTTACCACCATTGGACAAATAACGGGTTACAAAACGAGGGAGATCAATCATTTGACTGAGTGATGCCAGTACAAAAGTCTTGCTTTTCATGTCAGCAAGACCAAAAAGCTGCATGTTGACCATGAAAAGAAAGCCAAAGAACCATGCCCCTGACTTAATTAACATGACAGCAGTGGAACTTCATGTTCCTGAGCATACACGTCGCTCATGATCTGTTGAGGGCCAAGCTCATTGATGCAAATCACAAAGAAAGATCATCAATGCCTTATTTTCTCCAAAGTTTGAGGAGATTTAGCATGTTGCCGGATACTCCATTGAACTTGTATAGGTGTGCAGTAGAGAGCATCTTGAGAGTTGCATCAGGACCTGCTTCGGTAATTCAAATGATCAAAAATAAAGGAGGCTGCAAAAAATGGTGGACATTGCACAGTCCATCACAGGTACTGAGCTCCCCACCATCAAAGGAATTGGGAAAGACACACACCATGTGTAGGAAGGAACTGCAGATGCTGGTTTACATCAAAGATAGACACAAACTGGTGGAGTAACTCAGTGGGACATGCAGCATATCTGGAGAGAAGGAATGGTTGATGATTGAGACCCTTCTTCAGACTTTGCACCATTCTCTTCTCACAGCTACCATTAGGAAGAAGGTAAAGGACCCAGAGAATCATTACCTCCATGTTCAAGAATTGCATCTTCCCAGTAACTATCAGGTTCTTGAACCCTGCACAATCCTAACCACAACCCTACTTCTAGCAATGTTACAAATTTTTGAGATTTTAAAAATCAAGTCTGCAATTTATCCCATCAGATAAAGTATAAAAATAAGTTTAATTTGACACCGAATTCACTTTCATATCTTCAGTATTAAAAAAGTTATGGCCATTTTCATACTCGGAAATTAGCATCTTGTTCCCTTTTGCTTTTTCATTGACTTAACACAAAAGCTGTGATCGAGGACAGTCAAAAGCCCATAATTTCTTAAAAATCAAGAGAACTGAATGAAATTTTCAGTTATTATAGATTGAAGCATTCTGAAACAAATATAAAACATTTAAAAATCATGTTATATTGTGAATTCTTGTGTGGATGGGATTAGTTTGTTATTTGGATACTTAGGCAGATGTAAATATAAAAATGGGAATGGAAGTCGTAACGATTTTTCTGCAGCAGCTAGCAGCCCGAGGAAATCCGCCTCGGACAGGCGGTAGAAAACTGGATTTTAATCCTGCCCCCCCCCCCCCCCCCCCAAAGGCGCCAAAGCCGCGCACACGGCCAGTGGCAGAACTGCAGCGCCGCTGAAGGTAAGTTTTGTAACATCGCTACTACTTCAGCTCAGAACCACTTCAGGCTTAACATGACCATGCATGCTCTACATACTACCTTACTTAGAACAACTGATCATTTATTGTTTATTTATTGTTGTTATTGTAATTACATTTAATATGCCAATAAAGCTATAGCAAGTAAAATTTTCAGTGTTCCATTTTATTCTCCCAGTGCATATGACAAATAAACACTCTTTACTCTTTTTAAATCTTAATTCACTTAATAGATTCACAGCAATTCCTGTTGCCTTTGATTATGTACATTTTTAGTTTCCTGAGTTTCAAGTTTAAATGTTTTTAATAATCCAGTAAAATAATTTAGGCAAAAGGTCAATGATTTTGTCAGTTACATAATATTCAACTAAAACGCAACGAGCAATACAACCAGAAAATGTAATGGCAGCAATGTAATAGATGTCACATTCATTAGGCCTTCCTTAACCCTTCTTTGTCCCTGCATCTAAATTGCCTCAACCAGCCACAAAAGTTATATTTCAGAGACAGTGTGAGGTATGAATCCTTCTTCATGTAAATGCGTAGCACTCGCTAAAGTAATCCTTTATCATATTACCTGTAAAATAAATTAACGTTAATGGTTCTATGGTTACCTAAAGTGCTCGAGTAACTCAGCGGGTCAGGCAGAACTTGTGGAAGGAATGGACAATCGACATTTTAAGTTGGGACCCTTCTTCAGGCTGATTATATTAGGGGAGAGGAAGCTGGAAGAGAGTTATGAGGTCAGTCAAAGCCTGGCTAGTGACAGATGGATATTGTTGAGGAGGGGTTGGTTGGCAGATGGGTGCAATAAGTGACAAAACGAGATGAAGGGAGAAGTGGGAAAAGGGATGTGGGGATAGGAGACAAGTGCACAGAGGAGGGGAAAGCTGCAGGGGATGGGAGATGATGGGAGAAATCTCCCTTTTATCCTCCCCCTTACCAGTGGAATGGTGGGGGAGGGCTCTTTTTGGCGTGGGTCACAATGGAAGGAGTGTGCGAGTGATAGGCAGATGGAGTGGATGGGGGAAGAATCTGGGTGAGAGGGGGCAGGGTATTTCAGGAAAGAATGGTATGTGTGGGAGGATCTGGGTTGCAAGAGGGACCGAGGGAGAGCAGGTTATCTGAAATTCAGAATATAAAGTTCACGCAGTCGGACTGTAGGCTACTGAGGTGGTGTGGTGGTTTTCCTCCAGTTTGTGTTTGGCCTCATCTTTATTTTCATCTGCCCACCACCTTCCACATTCCATTCCCATCTGATTCCATCATCTGCAGCCCCTGGTCTTAGTTTAATTTAGTTTCGAGATACAACAAGAAAACAGGTTATTTGGCCCACCAAGTCTGCAACGACAAATGATCAACTGTACACGAGTTCTATGTTATTCCAGTTTCGCATCCTCCGCACTAGTGCAATTGACAGAAGCCAAATAGCCTACAAACCTGTGTGTGTTTGGAATGTGGGAGGAAACTGAAGGACCTGGAGAAAACCCACGTGGTCTCAAGGAGAATGTAAAAACTGTGAACCGACAGCATCCGTATTCAGAATGAACCTAGATCTCTGGTACTGTAAGGCAGCAACTCTACCGCTGCAGCACTGTGCCGCCTCCACCATCTATCCATCCCAGCCTCTGTAGTTATCTCCACCCCAGCTAACTCCATCCACAAATTCACCCTTCCTCACTGCATCTGCCTATCATGTGGCAGCCCTTGCCCTATCCCCTCACTTCTTTAGACTGACAATCTTCCCTATTTTCTTTCAGACAAGATGAAGGGTCTCGACTGGAAACATTTCTGTCCATTTCCCCCATAGATGCTGCCTAACCCACTGAGTTCCTCCAGCAGTTTGTTTGTTGCCCCAGATTCCACACCTGCAAAACTGTATACCTCTACTTTTCCACAAGGGCTGACAAATAGCAGTTTAGTTCAGAATAATGTTCAAACCACTGCCATGCCTTAATGAGGACATAGAGTTATAGAGCCCTATAGCGTGGAAACAGGCCCAACTCATCCATGCTAACCGAGGTGCCTATATTTTCCATAATTTGGTTTATTTATTTTAGTTTGATGATACAGCATGGAATCAAATCTTTTGGCCCACCAAGTTCGTGCTGACCAGTCATCACCCATACACTAGTTCTATCCTACACATAAGGGAAAGTTTCACAGAAGCCAATTAACCTCCAAACCTGCACATCTTTGGAATGTGGGAGGAAACCAGAGCACCTGGAGGCCCATGTAGAAACTCTGTGCAGACTGCACCCGTAGTCAGGATTGAACCCACATCTCTGGCACTGAAAGGCAGCAACTCTACTGCAGTGCCACAGTGCTGTAATGTTTATATATGGAAAAATGTGTACATATATTTTGTAAATATATTTGATATATATGTATAAATATATTTTATATATGTGTCATTTCTATATTGCAGAAATAAGGCCACGCAATTATCATGCTTATGATAATTATACTGATTTCAGAGATAAATATACGTGCAGGAAGGAACTGCTGATGCTGGTTTATACCAAAAATAGATGCAAAATGCTGGAGTAACTCAGTGGGTCAGGCAGCATCTCTGGAGAAAAGGGGTTCTGAAGAAGGGTTCTGACCCAATACGTCATCCATCCTTTTTCTCCCGTTGAGTTACTCCAGCACTTTGTGTCTTTTTTCAGAGATAAAGATACTCTGTGTAATTATACCGATATCAGAGATAAAGATACGGGATTTAAATACTAAATTTTCACACAGATTCTTTGCATTATTTTTCTTGCTTTTTCAAAAAGGGTGGAATTGTTATTCAACTCAAAACATGTTTGAACATTTCTGTATTTATTCCTAACAGGCAGAAATACTTGAATCAAGCTCTGTGTGTCTTTGCTAGATATATTTGACAATCTGCCACAGTCTAATACCTTAAACTTTTGTAGTAAACTCAATATCAAATTTTTGTACAACACGTCATATATTATCTGGTTGCCGTGCAGGCAGGTTTTTCTCCATGATAAAGAATGGTTTTCCCATTTTATTGCAGGCAGCACGGATACAATTTCTCCCTATGGAGCCTAGTTTACAGCAAGACAGCTTACGTGGGCAACATTCTTCATTCATCAGTTTTACAACTAAAGAGGTCCCACTCCAATAAGTCAACTTCTGAGTGACTTGAACAGGGAGATTGAGAGAAGCATCTGCGTTTAGATGATGGTCATAAACCCAAACTTCATTATTGCAGACTAGCTGTAGATTCATTAAATGAAACTTGCTTTTTTTGTAAGTCAATGCCCAATACATTATAAAAACTCATTGCCTGTTCATTAGCAATTGAAGTTAGTTTGCCTTATGCAATTCTTGATCCAATAAAATGTCATAATAATTTTCTTCTGAGCTACTCTTCTTTCAGAACAACGTTGAAGAAACGTTGGAGAAAATACTTTAATTTGAATTTTGCACCGATTTCAATCGGCAAGTTAATTTGCAATCTAAAATTTCAACCCTTGCACCAAAGTACCTGCATCAACTTTACGAGTACGTCTTAAGAGTGCGGGAGGAAACTGAAGCACCCGGAGAAAACCTATGTGGTCACAGGGAGATTGTTTAAACTCCATATAGACAGCACCCACAATTAGGATTGAACCCGGGTCTCTGGCTCTGTGAAGCAGCAATTCTACTGCTGTGCCACTGTGCCGCCCTATTTCTCCAGAGCAGAAACAGTCATTAGCAAGAGTTTGTCCTGGCTTCAGTCTCTAACTCTGAGCTGCAGTAGCTGCTTCATTCTATGTCCCCTTCGAAAAATCATGCTGAGATTTCCCAGAACAACTTATTAGAACAGAATGCAGAACAGTACAGCACAAGAACAGGCCCTTCAACCCATAATGCCTGTGTCGATCACGACACCAAGACCAGCTCTTAGATAAAACTTAATTAAAGGATACAGTTTGAGGTTACCTAACAAATTTTAAGTGGTTACCGTAATCTGCAGAATCTGTTGAAAGAGGTGATTTTTGGTGAAAATCCAAGACGGTTGCAAGCTTAAATATAGCTTCTCTTCAGTGATTACCTGACCATCACTGTGAGACACAGCCTTGCCTAGTTCTAACCTTCCCATAGGCACATCCATCCGTTCACATTTTCTGTAGGTTACGAGACCCATTCTCTGGAAAGCTGAGCTGAAGTAGGTTGGTGTGGATCTGAGTGAAGGCTACAGCAGAAGCGTGTTGCAATGTCCTTTTTAGTGGAGGATAAAACTGGAATCACTGTCAGTAAGTTGAGAGATGAACCAGAGGATAATTGCCCTGTGCCTGAGCTCAGCAGTTATGATCCAGCAATGTGAGATCTGTGGAAGATGTTGCATTTATTCGCTGAGAGGGTCACTGGTTCTAATTACATCTGGAAGCTCTAATTTTTGGCACATATACAATAGAAATGAAGGCACGAAAAAGTCGAGTGTCTGGAAATAAACCTTTCACGTTGCCAGAACAGGCCAAATGATTCATAACCAGTGAAATAACTTGAGGAGTACTTACTTTTGTGATGTGGAAAATGTAGGCAGTCAATTTACAGACATTAAGGTCTGACAAAGGTAATTAAATAGAACAAAGTTAATTATACAGAACAGTGCTGCACAGGAACGAGTCCTCCAGCCCACTATGATTGTGCTGAGCATAATGCCAAGTTAAACTAATCTTCTCTATCTGCATGTGATCCATACCCCTCCATTCCCTGCACACCTATCTAAAAGCCTCTCAAATGCAACCATCACATCTGCCTCCACCACCACCCCTGGCAGCACATTCCAAGTACCCACCATTCTCTGTGTAAAAAAAACTAGCCATGCATATCTCCTTTCAATTATGACCCACTCATCTTGAAGCTATTCCCTCTATTCTGGTGATAAAAGATTCCAACTATCTCCCCTATCTATGCCTCTTACCATTTTATGTGTTTTTATTGCATTTTTCTCTCCAACATACTAGATCTCCCTAATATCTTAAAACATTTTGAACCAATCAACCCTAACCTTCTAAAGTCCAGGGAATTCAAATCCAACTTCAGCAATCTCTCCTTAAAATTTGGAGAAGCTATATATTTTTGGTAAATCTATTCTGCATTTTCTCCAAGGACAATATATTAACTCGCAGCGTGAGTGTTGAATTCTATCTCCCACTTTGTTTAGTCTTAATTTAATCTATTAATATGTCTTTGTTATTTTAAACTTCTGTTCTTTATGCTTAAAATGTCACATAGTGTTATGTCAATTAGCATGCTTGGAAATGTGCTTCAGAACTTGACTATCTAAATTATAAGGGAACAACCCTGTAAAATGTCACCTGTCACATGTAGCTGCTCATTATTGTTACTACCCCAGCCAATCATCTGGTCAAGACATACTTTGCACTCAAGTTTATCTAAAACTATCAGCTTTAGATAACTATCTCTGATCGAGAACACATTATAATAATGCCTAGTGTGCAGGAAGGAACTGTAGATGCTGGTTTAAACCGAAGATAGACACGAAAAGTTGGAGTAACTCAGCAGGACAGGCAGCATCGCTGAAGAGAAGGAAAAGGTGACCTTTTGGGTCGAGACCCTTCTTCAGACTGGTTAGGGATAAGGGAAACGAGAGATATTGACGATGATATAGAGTATCATAAAAGATATGCAAAAAAGTATTGATGATTAAGGAAACGGGCCATTGTTAGCTGTTTGTTGGGTGAAAACAAGAAGCCAGTGCGACTTGGGTGGGGGAGGGATAGAGAGAGAGGGATTGTCGGGGCTACCTGAAGCAAGATAAATCAATATTCATCCCACAAGCAAAATAAGTGATGCTGTTCCTCCTGGTATCTCTAAATATAATATTTCCTTTATAAATCATGCTTGCCCCAGACCAATGGGCTGAAAACTTTCAATGTATTCCATTAGCTTTTTTTAGAGAATCATAGAATCATACAGCATGGAAACAGGCCCTTCGGTACAACTTGCCCACACAGAGCAACAGGCCTCATTTATACTAGTCCCACCTGCTTGTGTTTGGCCCACATCCTTCTAAAACTATCCTATCCATGTACCTATTCAAATGTCGTTTAAACATTGTGATTGTACCTGCCTCAGAACCTCCTCTGGCAGCTCGTTCCATATACCTACCACCCTTTGTGTAAAAAAGTTTCCCTTCAGGCTCCTATTAAATCTTTCCCTCCTCGCCATAAACCTATTCCCCTAAAGACATTTATGTGCATTTACAATGTGCATTTACATTGTCTATTTCTCTCATGATCTTATACATCTCTATAATATCACCCTCATTCTTTTGCGCTCCAAGGAATAGAGTCCTAACCTGCTCAACCTTTCCCTATAGCTCGAGTCCTAGCAACATCCTCATAAATCTTCTCTGCACTTTTTCCAGCTAAAGAACATCAAATTACGTCAATGATGAGACAAACCCAACCCTTCACGAGGTGATTGGCATCTGCTTCCATGAACCTCTCCAAAAGCAAAAAGGAATTAATGATATTGGAATGCAGCTTCTCTAATTTATATATATTCACTTCCTATATAATTCACTGCAGGAGCTAGTTTACAAGAAAGGACACAAAGTGCCGGAGTAACTTCAGTCTTCTTCAGACTGATTGTGAAGGGGGGAAAGAAAGCTTGGGGAGAGGAGAGGCAGGACAAAGGGTGGCAGATGATAGGTAGACACACGTGAGAAGAGTTTCATAGGCAGATGGTTGGAACGAAGGCCAGAGATTAAAACCAAAAGCATGACATAAAAGGATTGAAGCTTTGCAAATTGTGTGGGCCAAGGAAGGAATGCGGGTGGGGGTGGGGGAGGGGAAAATAGGTGCAAGTCCAGGTGGGGCACAGGGGAAGGGGTTGGGTGACAGAAAGGGGAGGTGGAGTGGGTGAGTTATTGAGGTGACCTAAAGTTGTAGAGTTCAATGTTCATACTATTGGGTTGTAAAAGGTGCTGTTCTTATAGTATGCATGTGGTCTCATGCTAGCAATGGACGAGGCTCAGGACAGAATGGGAAGGGGAGTTAAAATGATTAGTAATTGGGACATTTAATAGGCCTTGGCAGACCAATGCATGTTACTAAATATGGACTTCCCAGATGCTGCCAGAATTTATTACCATCATTAACTGCTTCAGAACCGAGGAGGCTATTGTCTACCTCTGCAATCACATTCAGGCCAGTCTGGTTAAGGATATCAAGTCCATTTTCCAGTAGGATATGACTGAACCAGATGGGTTTGAATAGCAATCTGGCAATCTCATAGTCAACTGATTCTAATTTTATTCAAATCATGATTTTTAATCTTCAGGTAACGGTATGATTTAAACTCATCTGTCTAGGTCAATGGTCTAACCCTGAGGATGATAGCCTAGTAAGTTAACTAATATATTATCGCAACAAAAGGACGTGGTGCACTCTTTAAAAAGGTACTCTTAATAATTATACAAGTATTTTGGTACTACTGCGTGATTAGTTTAGTTTAGTTTTGAGATAGAGCCTGACTACATGCGCTATTGGCATGCTCCGGTTTCCTCCCACATTTCAAAGACAAGCAATTTGTAGACTTTGGACACTAGACTTTAGAGGTACAACGCAGAAACAGGCCCTTCGGCCAAATGAGTCCACACCATCCAGCGATTACCAGATGTTAGTTGTATCCTACACACTAGGGACAATTTACAGAATCTATTTAACATATAAATGGCACAGTGGTGCAGTGGTAAGGACATGTCCCACTTGGGCGTCTTTTGCGTGTCATTTACACGACATCATTTATGCGTCACGACGCACAATGCAAGCGTTGTGACGCGCACGTGATGCGCGCATGGCATGCATTACGCGCGCAAGGTACGTGGTGCGTAGGCAGTGATGCACAGTTGCGCGGTCGCACGCGGTCGCGCGCAGCGCCCCAGGATTTTGGGATTCACAAAATCTTTGCGCGCCACCTGCGTGACGTGCAAATGACGCCCAAGTGGGACAGGCCCTGTAGAGTTACTGCCCTACAGCGCCAGAGACCTGGGATCCATCCTGACTATGGGTGCTGTCTGTACGGAGTTGGTACATTCTCCATGTGACCGCGTGGGTTTCCTCTGGGTGCTCCGGTTTCCTCCCACATTCCAAAGGCGTTTGTAGGTTATTTGGCTTCAGTAAAAATTGTCCCTAGTATGTTTTGTGTTAGTGTAAGAAGTGAACGCTGGTTGACGTGGACTCGTTGGGCTGAAGGGCCTGCTTCTGCGCTGTATCTCTGAAGTCTAAAGTCTGCAAACCTGCATGTCTTTGAAATGTGGGAGGAAAAATGGAGAATCTGGAGAAGACCCACGTGGTCACAGGGAGAACGTGCAAACTCTGTAGCGACAGCACACGTAGTAAGGATCAAACCTGGACATGGTACTGAAAGCCATCAACTTTACCGCTGCGCCACAGTGCCACTGATGTCATTGACTAACATGTTAATGCCAGTTTTAACTGATGGTAATGCCTCTTTTAACTGATCATACAGTTTGCCTATGCAGAGTGCAACATAGTGATACACCCAATGTTTACACATGTCCTTTCAATCAAGGGCACTGGGTCTGCTTCAGATTACCAAGGTTTTCATATTATAAATTGAATCTTCCTCTAAACAGGAAATATATTATTGCTGGTTTCCCCTTCACACAATCAAGAAGCCTACTTAAAAAGAAAGATCACGGAAGAGAGATGAATTTCACTACATTACTACTACTCTCAAAGGGAGGGTTCTTCCTGCTCTGTTGAAACAGTTATTCATTAGTTGAAACATCTTTACTACTCCTGATGTAAAGCTATACTATACATCAGTAAAAATGTGAAAAAAGGCACCTTTGGGATTAAAATTCATTGCATCAGTCACAGCCGTAGCCTCTCTATAAATTGTTCAATGCATCAAAGTGCATGAACAACTCTGTCCAATTGCAACAAAACTTAATCTAGCCAATGTTTTTAAAATAAGTCTGCCCTTTTCCATCAGTCCAGTAAATATGACATGTTCATATTAATTATGTATAAATGTGGGCAAGTACATCTCAAGAACTGTTAATCATGTTTGTAAAATGAATGTGATAACATCTCAAAATATGATACCATTTGGTCATTGCTTCTGTAATATCCGTACTATATTTAAAAGTTCAATTGGATTTCCAGATAATCTTTCCTTTATTTCTAATCTGTAGAAGCACATTTCCATGTCCTGGTACTCAATAGTAAAGAGTTGAAGGAGCCATGGTCCAGAGAACAGTGGTTCAAATCCCACACTGCAGCTTGAGGATTACAATTCTGTCTAAAAATCTGGAAATTATAAAGGCAGTATTAGTGAAAGTGACTCTGGGGCTGTTAGATTACCAGTACAAACTCACGCACATGGCTAACTGTTGAAATTGAAGTCGATGGGCATCAAGGGAAAACACTCTAATAGTTGCACAAAGGAAGATGAATATTATGTTGAGATCAATCATTGCAATTCACTACAAAGGTCATCACAGCAGGGATTCCTCAGGGCACTGTCCTAGGACCAAACATCTTCATCTGCTTCATCATAAGGTGACAATTTCATGGTGTTTGTCTCTGTTAATAGCTCCTAAGAAAATGAAGCAGTCCCTGCCTGCATGCTGTCAGACCTAGACAATGCGCAGGTTAGGTTGATAAGTGGCAAATAATATTTGTGTCATATTTACACATAAACGATCAGTGAAATGGCAAGATAGAGTTTAACAACTGACCCTTGACGTTCCATGACTTCATCAATGTTCCTTGCTTTCAACATCCTGGAATCACTATTGACCATAAGCTCAATTGACCAGGACCTAAGCACCTTGGCACTAAGAGCGGATCGAAGACTGGGTACGAGGTTTACTAGGTTTACAAGGATGTTGCCAGGACTAGAGGGTCCGATCTATAGGGAGAGGTTGAGTAGGCTGGGAGCACAGGAGGATGAGGGGTTATCTTATAGAGGTGTGTAAAATCATGAGAGGAATAGATCGGGTAGATTCACAGAGTCTCTTGCCCAGAGTGGGTGAATTGAGGACCAGAGGACACAGGTTTAAGGTGAAGGGGAAAAGATTTAATAGGAATCTGAGGGGTAACTTTTTCAAAAACAAAGGATGGTAGGTGTGTGGAACAAGCTGCCAGAGCAGGTAGTTGAGGCAGGGACTATCCCAAAGTTTAAGAAACCGTTAGACAGGTACATGGATGGAACGGATTTGGAGGGATGTGGACCAGATGCGGGCAGGTGGAACTAGTGTAGCCGGGACATGTTGGCTGGTATGGGTAAGTTGGACCGAACGGCCTGTTTCCACGCTGTATCACTATGACTCTATGACTCTATGAAGTAGGCTGTGGCCTGGGGAGGAGTGCAGCTCCAACAACAGACATGTGCTGCTTTCCAGAACACAGTAGCCTATTTGATTGGCATCAAATCATTCACCCTAAACAAGCATTCTCTCCACCACCAGTGCAGTGTGTACCATCAACTGCTGCACAGAAGTCATTCATCAAGACTCGTCTGATAGTACCTCCCAAAACATCAAACTCTAACATCAAGATGAACACTTACAGCAGGTTCTCAGGAACATCATCCTGACCTGAAGCCTTTGATTAGTGCAGATCGGTAAGAACACCTCTTCCTCACTGCCCATTAACAGGTGTATATTTAGTTCCCTGCCCTATGCTCTTTGCACTAATGCATGTGAGGCTAATCCAATTTAATCTATAAATTCACCAAAGATACCACTGTTGATGGCCAAGTTACGGGCAATGATGAGTCATGGGGTACAGGAGAGAGTTAGAAACAACAACTTCTCGCTCAACATCAACAAAAGCACACAACTATTCATTGATTTTAGAAAGGGCTTCAGGTGACCAAGTACAGGTTTTCATTGGTGGGTCGGTGGTGGAAGTTTAGTTTAAATTAATTTAGTTTAGAGATACAGTACGGAAACAAGTCCATTGGCCCACAGTGTCCACTCCCCCCATTGATCAGCCATTTGCACTAGTCTCTGTTATCCCACTTTCTCACTAGGTTATCCCACTTATAGTATCTCCACTCCCTGCACACAAGGGGCAATTTACAGGGGCTAATTTACCCATGTCTTTGGGATGTGGGAAGAATGGGAGCACCCAGAGGAAATCCACATGCTCACAGGGAAATCATGCAAAATCTCCACACAGATAGCACCTGAGCTCAGGATTGAACCTGGGTCTCTGGAACTGTGAGGCAGCAGCTCTACCATGAATACTCTACACCCTTAGAGTAAACAGAATCTGACGTAGTGTAAATAAATTGTAACCATCCCCCGACTACAAATTCATAGGTATTGTTAAATTTGAAGCGTCCTCCAGCTTTGGCTCAACATTAACTCTGCAGCATATGATTTATATGGGATTCTATGGCGTAAAAAATCTTTAGACTTTACTTTGGAGATACAGTGCAGAGACAGGCCTTTTGGCCCACCGAGTGTGTGCCGACACTGGCACCGTCCTATACACTTAATGACAATTTATAATATTACCAAAACCAATTTACCTGCAAACCTTTGGAGTGTGTGAGGAAACTGCAGCACCAGAGAAACCCCATATGGTCACAGGGAGAACATATAAATAGCACCCGTGGTCGGGATCGAACCCGGGACTCTGGCACTGTAAGGCAGCAACTCTACCGCTGCGCCACTGTGCTGCCCAAGTGGAGCCATAACCCAATGTTTTAGAAACAGTTGGTAAATCTATACATCATCCAGACAAACATCAATTTTAATGTACCACAGTGCAAATTAATTTCAGACATAAACCCAGAGGCCTTATCGGCCTGTCCAACTTAGGCGATTTTTCAGCGGACTGCCGGCAACTGTCAATTTGCCCGCAGTTGCCTGCAAACCTGGCAACTGGAACGGCGACTGTCAGAGTGGAACACACACATATACACATTCAACCACGTCGCTTCCTTCACCAGCCCGCTCTGTAGGCGGGGGGCAGAGCAAGCGGGGGGAGCGCTGTCTAATATATTCCCACGGTGCAAAGCCAAGGTGAAACAAACACACACCGCGATGAACAGGAAGGTTGGCGGTGTAAAAAGACGGCTAAAACACAGTGTATGGTAATTCCTTTAAAATAGGGGGGGAGAGGGGGGAGAAGGGGGGAGAGGGATTGGAGACAACTTTTAAGAAGCCAGAGATACACGGCTGTGAAGCTCGGCGAAAATTTAACATTACCGGTCGGTTATGAAAACTTTTGTTTACTTTTTTTTTCCCCAATGAGCCAATTAAATTCATCGATCAACACCGGCACAAGCTACGAGAACCTCTGAGAACCTTCGACCTACTGGCAACCCATTAGGACCTCCTGGCGACCCACCTACGGATCGAGAATTCTCGCTACTCTCCATGGCGGCTTCATTCTAGTTGCCGCTAATGTTTTCAACGTTGAAAAAATCATGGCGACCATAATGAGGCTGCGACTAGCTCCCAGAATGCGGGAACTCCTGGCATTAGGTAGGCGACTCCCCGGCAACCATCCGTGAACGTGTGGCGACCATGTGGTGACTGCATAGACTCCTGCAGTCGCCTAAAAAGTCACCTAAGTGGGACAGGCCCATTAATTGTACTCATTTTTCCTGCTCCATTATGCATTTCAGAAGTGGAGATAAATTTCCGATCCATTCATTATGCTAGCTCATTCCAGCAATTCATTCCATTAAATGACAAACATGACGCAATGGTTACACAACTGGCATCTTTCATGCCCAGCATGATAAAAGTTACCTTTCCACATTTATTGAACATTACCAGTTATGTTAATGTTCTTTGGGTTGGCTTCCTAATCCATTCTGATCACTTCAGAACCAAAATATAAATCGTTCTTGCAATGGTATAATTTCTGGTGACTGATTTTTATCGTGCAGCTCAAAAAAGAAATCTCTCCGGGATTATCGTGGTACTATTTGTGAAGCAGCCAGATAGATAGGAGTTGTACAAACCCCCCATTGATATGTAAGAAAAGCAACATTGTGCAAGGAAATGAAATATTACTGCTGGGATTGTGAAACTGAACATCAAATATGTCCCGGAGAAACTTCAATCACAAACTGTAAAATGTGTGGCAATCAGCTCAATCCCACAAGTAGAAATAACGGGGGAGATAATGTATCTATAAGCTGTTTGATGGCATACAGGAGGTCATTCTGCCTTTCGGGTCTGTGCTAGTTCCCAGCTGAGCAATCTTAAACTTCCGTCCATTGTGCTTACAATGCCACACATTGTTATGTCATTAGCATGCTTGGAAATGTGGGCCAGTACCTGATTATCTGAATTGTTAGGGAACAACTGTAAAATGTCACCTGTCACAATGTAATCATGTAGCTGCTCATTATTGTTACTTTCCCAGCCAAATATCTGCTCAAGACAAAATTTGCACTCAAGTTTAGGACTATCAGTTTTAGATAACCATCTCTTATCTAGTGTAGTGTAAATAATGTGTGGGGATCGCAGTTCGGTGCAAAATAGATGGGCCGAAGGGCCTGTTTCCACACTTTATCTCTACCTAAACGAAACTAAATCTAGAACACAATATAATGATCTGGTATATCTTTATCCCCTTTTTTTCCCCTGTAGCCCTGCTAGTGATCCTCTCTCTTATGTGCCTCGCTTTCCCCTCTGATACTTTTGGCTCTTACATACACTAGTGGAAGATTTACAATGGCCAATTAACCTACCGGTAGTCTTTGCATTGTGGGAGGAAACCAGGCCACATAGGGGAAAACCATGCGGTCACAGGGGGAACAGATAAAACTCCATGCATACAGCGTCTGAGGTGAGGAATGAACCTGGCTTCCTGGAGCTGTGAGGCAGCAGCTGCACGAACTGCTGTACTATCATGACTGTGTCGATGGTGAAACATGCTTTTTGAGCCACTCATGGAAAGTTTAGACATTGATGCTGAAGTATAAATGTTCATAGTTGCTGAGTTAGTTTAGTGTTCAAGAACCTGAGGTTGATATAACCGCCCACTGATAAATGGGATAAGTACAGATGAGTACTTGGTGGTGAGTGTAAACATGGTGAGCCACAGGGACTGCTTCTGTGCTCTCTGGCCCTACAACTCTATGCCTCTCTGATACAATAACTCCATGATCTGACACTGAGAGAGTATTCAACTTTGCTCAAAGGAACAGATGAAGGATGAACAGTTTCTTAAAAGACTGCAGTTGCTGGGAATCTAAAATAAATACTAAAATAAAATCAGTAAACACTCAGGAGGTCCGATTATCTGCTCAAGAGAAGCATCATTTTTACTGAAGATGGACATAATGTGCTGGAGTAACAGCAGATCAGACAGCATATCTGGAGAATAAGGGTAGGTGATGGTTCAGGTCAGGGCCTGGCCCATCCTTGACAGGCCTGAAGAAACATAGAAAATAGGTGCAGGAGGAGGCCATTCGGCCCTTTGAGCCAGCACCTAAGACTGAAGACTGAAGAAGGGTCCCAACCCGTAACGTCACCATCCTTTTTCTCCAGCGATGTTACTTGACCTGCTGAATTACTCCAGCACTTCTGTAGGAAGTAAAACCCAGAGGTATAAATATTGATTTATCCATTTGACAATCAATCACAATAATACTTTATTAGCCAACTATGATTTGCAACATCTGAGGAATTTCTTTTGCCAAGTCAGTCATACAAGTAACCCCTGCATTCCCTCTCTCTCCATCCCTCCCCCACCTTATCTGTCCTGCTAGTTCCACTGTTGGCATCCATATGTCCCTTTGTTATTACCTCTTCCGCATCCAACCATTTTAGGCTCCACTTTTCCTTGGTCATCGGTGCCAGCTCTGATTTGTTCTAAATCTTTTCATACCTCTAGTTTCCCTCTCCCCTGACTCTCAGTCCAAAGAAGCGTTTCGATCCAAAATGTCACCAATCCGGTTTCTCCAGAGATGCTGCCTGTCCTGTTGAGTTACTCCAGCATTTTGTGTCTATGCTCCAGCACTTTGTGTCTATCTTTGAAATAAATCAGCTAGGTATGTTACAAAACTTACCTTTAATGGCGCTGCAGTTCTGCCACTGCCCGTGTGCATGACTTTGGCGCCTTTGAGAGGGGGGTGGGTTTAAAATGCCGCTTACTCCAGACTATTCAAATCGATTAATCTCAGGGGGTTTAGTTGCTGAAGAGAAATTGCTCCGACATTTGTTTTATGGAGTTATTTTTAAACTACGCTGGATCATTTATTAGCATGAGTAAATTAAAAATCATCTTCTAAAGCCGTGAACGCCGACAACGGGACGGATCTCACGTAGGGGACAAAACAAGGTACACAGTTTGTTTTTACATAAAAACATGCTTCTTAGGATGCTTTAAATCAAAATTTCATGTTGCGAAAAGGTGACTTCGAAAATATACGAACTGGCAGTATTTTTCCTGCCGACTGGGGGTTAAATTCACCGCAAACCGCAACGTTCCAAACGATCGCGTTCCACAAAAACCCACTCGCAAGATTATTTAAATGGCCATTAATTTAAGGGAATTAAACACTAAATTCCTTCAATTGGGCCTATAAATACATGACAATGAGATTTAAAAATCATGTTATATTGTGAATTCTTGTGTGAATGTTATTTGGACACTTAGGGTTTTTAAAAAAGTTAACCTTTTCTTAAGAAATGGATAGACGTTTAAATCTAGTAATTGAATTTTGTAATTAGCTACAATTAGGTAATTAACTAATTATATGCTTTAATTTCAGGTCATCCATGTAAGATTGTTTCATATTTGTTTCAGAATGCTTCTGAAACAAATTTCATTCAGTCCTCTTACTTTTTAAGAAAGTTATGGGCTTTTGACTGTCCTTGATCACAGCTTTTGTGTTAACTCAATGGAAAAGCAATGGGGAACAAGAGCATGAAAATGGCCATAACTTTTCATGCTCTAATTTCAGAGCATGAAAATGGCCATAACTTTTTTCATACTGAAGATATGAAAGTGAATTAGGTGTCAAATTAAACTTCTTTTTATACTTTAACTGATGGGATAAATTGCAGTCTTGATTTTTTTTATCTCAAAATTTTGTAACATTGCTAAACCAGCATCTGCAGTTACTTGTCAGAGAGTCAACGAGTGATACAGCATGGAAACAGGCCCTTCAGCCCAACTTGCCCACACCGGCCAACATGTCCCAGCCACACTAGTCCCACAATCCCACGTTTGGCCCATATCCCTCTAAACCTGTCTTACCAATGTACCTGTCTAACTATTAAAACCATGTACCTGTAAAACTCTTAAATGTTGGGATAGTCCCTGTTGAGCTACGTCCTCTGGCAGCTTGTTCCATACACCCACGTCAGTTGTTTCCACATCAGTTTTACTAACGCAGCATTGCCTGTTGCTAAGTCCTCTTTGCAACTGTTTCAGCTACCATAGTGTTGGAGGATTGCTTGTGCACCGAGCGATGTAACAGAAGTCTTGCATGGGCCTTGCCACATCGTGTGCAGGGCCGCAACAAACGTGAGGTGCAACAGAGGTGCTGCCTGCGGGGAGAAACACATCTGCCAGGCAGGAATTGCGTGGACCTGGGTAGACCAGCTGCCATTGCTTTGGGTAGTTCAATGAAGCGAGTCACCCAAAAACAATTCCCTCCAGTCCAGGGCCAGAGCAGAATGAAAAGCACTTCCTAACGGGGGGCTGGGGAAAGGAAAGCTGCATTAGCAAAAAGATTTTAGTTACTGGCTTAGCCGATCTCCCTGAGGTGGGACAGGATTTTCACCCGATGCAGCCAGACAAAAGCTTGTGAACTAACAAGCAGAGTGTTCCTTTGGGTCTCATTAGTTCACAAGGTTAACGCCACTGCTCCTTAAGGAATGTTATAGTCAATTAGTGATTAAACCATCAGGTGTGACATTTCGTTCGGAGAAATGTTAAAAATATAGTCAATACTGTTAGGAATATGCTGAAGAGTTGAAAATGACATTTTCTAGGGACATGACATTTGACTTCAGGTTGTTAATTATGTAGCATGCAGTAAAAGACTGAATGTCAATATGCCGTATGTTACTGCTGGTTTCCTGTCAAATTCTCTGTCAGATTACACAGGAGAGCCACATGATTAATGCAGGCTCATTACATTTGTTAATGTAAAGCTAATTTTAATATTGAATTGAAATGTTGCTGGAAAATGAACTTTGGTCAGGCAAGCCTGCAGCACCAGAATGTTCCTGATGGATTACAGAACAGTCTCAAGCTCATTGGCAAATCGCTAAATACCGACTGTGAAAGCAAGTCGACTCCAGTCCACCGCATAGAGGGTATCAAACAAGCAACAGCAAGTTGTTAAATACAGATCTTTAGCAGATTTGAATTAACATTTGTGCCAGAACTGTCTCTGGCTATCTGATATCAAGGCCTGTAATCCCCACTTTTAGTTGCTGCTAGGATTTTGAATTTAGTTTGGAATTTCAATCTATTGTAACTTAGCTTAGTATTAGATTAGTTTTACTTGCCCAACATGGAAACGGGCCCTTTGGCCCACCAAGTCCCCCTGACAAGCATTCACTCTTACACTAGTTCTATCCTGCACATTAGGCTCATTTACAGAAGCAGTGTCAATAGTCACACTAGTGGTAACTTACAGGGGCCAAGTAACCTACATACCTGCATGTTTTTTGGATATGGGTGGAAACCGGAGCACCTGGAGAAACCCCCACCCCCCTCCCTCCCCCCCTCCCTCCCCCTTCCAGCTCCAAACATATCGACAACATTTTTCACCACCTCCCACATTCATCAATCTCCCATATTTATCTTGAGAGTATGTATGAAGAGGACCCTGCTAGGCTAAAGCTCCGAGCACTAATGGGCACATCCCGTCGTTCACTAAAACCCTGCCTCAAATCAAGCAAATTTTGACAGATAGCACCGTCATACATCTCTCTAAACTGTGAATTTTAGGATATACGTGAGATATACGGTGAGATATACGGTGGAAACAGGGCCTTTGGCTCACCAAGTCCTTGCCGACCAGCGATCACTCATACATTAATTCTATGATATCCCACTTTCCCATCCTACATACAAGGGGCAATTTACAGAAGCCAATTAACCTACAAACCCACGTATCTTTGGGATTATGGGATGAAAAGGGAGCACCCTGAGAAAACCCATGCAGTCACAGGGAGAACGTGCAAACTGTAGTTAGAATCAAACCCGGATCTCTGGCACTGTGAGGCTGCAGCTCACAAAGGAAATTGAACAAATATCACCAGAAGTAATTAAAGATAGTGTTGAAAATGCAAGTAATTTCTAAGCAAATCTCCTATTCCAACATTCCTTCATTACAGCAGTGAAAAATACTGGAGAAATCCACTGTGGAAGAGCACACTGACTGGAGTCTGCCTCCAAAGACAGAATTCTATATTCGTGGCAGTCCCAATCCCACTGATACATGTGTTTTACAATTAGTCTCCAGAAGGGTTCCAACCCAAAACCTTACCTATCCATGTTCTCCACAGTTGCTGCGTGACGCACTGAGCTACTGCAGCACTTTGTGTATTTTTTCACGACCAGCATCCCGAGTTCCTTGTTACTCCCATGAATATAGGAAACATAAGAAAGGAGGGAGAGAGAAAACTGGGAATTATAGACCAGTTAGCCTTACATCGGTAGTGGGGAAGATGCTGGAGTCGATTATTAAAGATGTTATAGAAACATAGAAATTAGGTGCAGGAGCAGGCCATTCGGCCCTTCGAGCCTCAACCGCCATTCAATATAACCATATAACCATATAACCATATAACAATTACAGCACGGAGACAGGCCCTCTCGGCCCTTCCAGTCCGTGCCGACCATTTGTTTTCCCCTAGTCCCATCTACCTGCACTCAGACCATACCCCTCCATTCCCTTCACGTCCATATACCTATCCACTTTACTTTTAAATGTTAAAATCGATCCTGCCTCCACCACCTCTGCCGGAAGCTCATTCCACACAGCCACCACCCTCTGAGTAAAGAAGTTCCCCCTCACGTTACCCCTAAACTTCTGTCCCTTAATTCTCATGTCATGCCCTCTTGTTTGAATCTTCCCTACCCTCAATGGGAAAAGCTTATCCACGTCAACACTGTCTATCCCTTTCATCATTTTAAAGACCTCAATCAAGTCCCCCCTTAACCTTCTGCGCTCCAAAGAATAAAGACCTAACTTGTTCAACCTTTCTCTGTAACATAGTTGCTGGAACCCTGGCAACAGTCTAGTAAATCTCTTCTGTACTCTCTCTATTTTGTTGACATCCTTCCTATAACTAGGCGACCAAAATTGTACACCATACTCCAGAATTGGTCTTACCAATGCCTTGTACAATTTTAACATTACTTCCCTACTCCTATATTCAATGCTCTGATTTATAAAGGCCAGCACACCAAATGCTTTCTTTACCACCCTATCTACATGCGATTCCACCTTCAGGGAACTATGCACAGTTATTCCTAGATCCCTCTGTTCCACAGCATTCCTCAATTCCCTACCATTTACCATGTACGTCCTATTTTGATTTGTCCTGCCAAGATGTAGCACTTCACACTTATCAGCATTAAACTCCATCTGCCATCTTTCAGCCCACTTTTCCAAATGGCCCAAATCTCTCTGTAGACTTTGAGAATCTACTTCATTATCCACAATACCACCTATCTTAGTATCATCTGCATACTTACTTATCCAATTTTCCACCCCATCATCCAGATCATTGATGTACATGACAAACAACAGTGGACCCAACACAGATCCCTGAGGCACCCCACTGGTCACCGGCTTCCAACCTGACAAAGAGCCATCCACCATTACTCTCTGACATCTCCCATTCAGCCACTGTTGAATCCATCTTGCTACTCCGCCATTAACACCCAAAGATTGAACCTTCTGAACCAACCTTCCATGGGGAACCTTGTCAAAGGCCTTACTGAAATTCATATAGACAACATCCACTGCTTTACCCTCATCAATTTCCCTAGTTACAGCTTCAAAAAATTCAAGAAGGTTTGTCAAACATGACCTTCCAGGCACAAATCCATGTTGACTGTTCCTGATCAGACCCTGTTTATCCAGATGCTTATATATATTATCTCTAAGTATCCTTTCCATTAATTTGCCCACCACTGACGTCAAACTAATAGGTCTATAATTGCTAGGTTTATTCTTTGAACCCTTTTTAAACAATGGAACAACATGCGCAGTACGCCAATCCTCCGGCACTATTCCCGTTTCTAATGACATTTGAAATATTTCTGTCATAGCTCCTGCTATTTCTACACTAACTTCCCTCAATGTCCTAGGGAATATCCTGTCAGGACCTGGAGACTTATCCACCTTTATATTTTTTCAAAAGTGTCAGTACTTCCTCCTCTTTGAATCTCATAGTTTCCATACCTACTCTACTTTTTTCCCTTACCTCATAGAGTTCAATATCCTTCTCCTTGGTGAATACCGAAGAAAAGAAATTGTTCAATATCTCCCCCATCTCTTTTGGCTCTGCAGATAGCTGTCCATTCTGGTTCTCTAATGGTCCAATTTTATCCCTCGTTATCCTTTTGCTATTAATATAGCTGTAGAAACCCTTTGGATTTACTTTCACCTTTCTTGCCAAAGCAACCTCATATCTTCTTTTAGCCTTCCTAATTTCTTTCTTAAGATTCTTTTTACATTCTTTATACTCCTCTAGCACCTCATTTACTCCATGCCTCCTATAATTCTTGTAGATATCTCTCTTTTTTCGAAACAAGTGTCTAATTTCCCTTGAAAACCATGGCTCTTTCCAATTTTTACTATTTCCTTTCAACCTAACAGGGACATAAAGATTCTGTACTCTTACAATTTCCCCTTTAAATGTCCTCCATTTCTCTTCTACATCCTTTCCATGAAACAAAGTGTCCCAATTCACTCCTTTAAAATCCTCACGCATTCCCTCAGTTAGCCTTTCTCCAATCAAAAATCTCCACTCTAGGTCCTGTTCTGACTCGCTCCATAATTATATTGAAACTAATGGTATTGTGATCACTGGTCCCGAAGTGCTCACCAACGCATACCTCCGTCACCTGTCCTGCCTCATTTCCTAACAGGAGGTCCAGCACTGCCCCTTCTCTGGTCGGTACCTCTATGTACTGCTGCAAAAAACTATCCTGCACACATTTTACAAACTCCAAACCATCCAGCCCATTTACAGAAATGTGTTTCCCAGTCTATTTTTGGGAAATTGAAATCTCCCACAATCACTACCTTGTGCCTACTACTAATATCTGCTATCTCCTTACATATTTGCTCTTCCAATTCTCGCTCCCCATTTGGCGGTCTATAGTACACCCCTAAAAGTGTTGCTACACCGTTCCCACTTCTCAGTTCCACCCAAATAGCCTCCCTAGACGAACCCTCTAATCTATCCTGCCAAAGCACTGCTGTAATATCCTCTCTGACAAGCAATGCAACACCTCCACCTCTGGTCCCTCCAATTCTATCACCCCGGAAGCAACAAAATCCTGGAATATTTAGTTTCCAATCACAGCCCTCCTGCAACCATGTTTCACTGATTGCCACAACATCATATTTCCAGGTGTCAATCCAGGCTCTAAGTTCATCCACCTTACTTACAATGCTCCTAGCATTAAAATATGCACATTTTATAAACCCACCATCCTTTATTCTCTGTCTATTATCTTTTTCATCTTTCTCGCCTACATTTTGGGTCCGAGTGCTTCCCTTCTCTGTCTCTTGCCCCACAATATGATCATGGCTGATCATCCAACTCAGTATCCTGTACCTGCCTTCTCTCCATACCCCTGATCCCTTCAGCCACAAGGGCCACATCCAACTCCCTCTTAAATATGGTCAACGAACTGGCCTCAACTACCTTCTGTGGCAGAGAATTCCACAGATTCACCACTCTCTGTGTGAAAAACGATTTTCTCATCTTGGTCCTAAAAGACTTCCCCCTTATCCTTAAACTGTGACCCCTTGTCCTGGACTTCCCCAACATCGGGAACAATCTTCCTGCATCTAACCTGTCCAACCCCTTAAGAATTTTGTAAGTCTCTATGAGATCACCCCTCAATCTTCTAAATTCCAGCGAGTACAAGCCGAGTCTATCCAGTCTTTCTTCATATGGAAGTCGTGCCATCCCAGGAATCAGTCTGGTGAACCTTCTCTGTACTCCCTCTATGGCAAGAATGTCTTTCCTCAGATTAGGAGACCAAAACTGTACGCAATACTCCAGGAGTGGCCTCACCAAGACCCTGTACAACTGCAGTGGAACCTCCCTGCTCTTGTACTCAAATCCTTTTGCTATGAATGCCAACATACCATTCGCTTTCTTCACAGCCTGCTGCACCTGCATGCCTACTTTCAATGACTGGTGTACCATGACACCCAGGTCTCGCTGCATCTCCCCTTTTCCTAATCGGTCATCATTCAAATAATAGTCTACCTTCCTGTTTTTGCCACCAAAGTGGATAACCTCACATTTATCCACATTATACTGCATCTGCCATGAATTTGCCCACTCACCCAGTCTATCCAAGTCATCCTGCAGCCTCCTAGCATCCTCCTCACAGCTAACACTGCCCCCCAGCTTCGTGTCATCCGCAAACTTCGAGAAGTTGCATTTAATTCCCTCGTCCAAATCATTAATGTATATTTTAAATAGCTGGGGTCCCAGCACTGCCTTGCGGCACCCCACTAGTCACTGTCTGCCACCCTGAAAAGGACCCGTTCACTCGTACTCTTTGCTTCCTGTCTGCCAGCCAGTTCTCTATCCACATCAATAATGAACCACCAATACCGTGTGCTTTAAGATTGTATACCAATCTCTTGTGTGGGGCCTTGTCGAAAGCCTTCTGAAAGTCCAGATACAACACATCCACTGCTTCTCCCTTATCCACTCTACTAGTTACATCCTCAAAAAATTCAATAAGTTTCGTCAGACATGATTTACCCTTCGTAATTCCATGCTGACTTTGTCCAATGATTTCACCACTTTCCAAATGCGCTGCTATCCCATCTTTAATAACGGACTCTAGCAGTTTCCCCACTACCGATGTTAGACTAACTGGTCTGTAATTCCCCGTTTTCTCTCTCCCTCCCTTTTTAAAAAGTGGGGTTACATTAGCTACCCTCCAATCCTCAGGAACTACTCCAGAATCTAAAGAGTTTTGAAAAATTATCACTAAGGCATCTGCTATTTCTGGGGCTACTTCCTTAAGTACCCTGGGATGCAGCCTATCTGGCCCTGGGGATTTATCGGCCTTTAATCCATTCAATTTACCCAACACCACTTTCCGGCTAACCTGGATTTCACTCATTTGACCGTCTCATTTGACCCGCGATCCCCTGCTATTTCCAGCAAATTATTTATGTCTTCCTTAGTGAAGACAGAACCAAAGTAGTTATTCAATTGGTCTGCCATGTCCTTGTTCCCCATGATCAATTCACCCGTTTCTGACTGCAAGTGACCTACATTTGTTTTAACTAATCTTTTGCGCTTCACATATCGATAAAAACTTGCAGTCAGTTTTTATGTTTCCTGCCAGTTTTCTTTCATACTCCATTTTCCCTTTCCTAATTAAGCCCTTTGTCCTCCTCTGTTGGTCTCTGAATTTCTCCCAGTCCTCTGGTAGGCTGCTTTTTCTGGCTAATGTCTGGCTAATTTGTACGCTTCATCGTTTTCTTTGATACTATACCTGATTTCCCTCGTTATCCACGGATGCGCCACCTTCCCTGATTTATTCTTTTGCCATACTGGGATGAACAATTGTTGTAGTTCATCCATGCAGTCTTTAAATGCCTTCCATTGCATATCCACCGTCAACCCTTCAAGAATCAATTGCCAGTCGATCTTGGCCAATTCACGTCTCATACCCTCAAAGTTACCTTTCTTTAAGTTCAGGACCCGTGTTTCTGAATTAACAATGTCGCTCTCCATCCTAATGAAGAACTCAACCATATTCTGGTCACTCTTACCCAAGGGGCCACGCACAACAAGGCTGCTAACTAACCCTTCCTCATTATTCAATATCCAGTCTAGAATAGCCTGCTCTCTCGTTGGTTCCTCCACATGTTGGTTTAGATGATATATAGCAGTGCCAGGATCAGTGCCGGGAAAGCAGTGACGGGATCAGTCAGTCAGCATGGATTTATGAAAGGGAAATCATGCTTGACTATTCATTTGGAATTCTTTGAGAATGTAACAAGTAGAATGGATAAGGAATAGACAGTTGATGTGGTGTATCTGGACTTTCAAAAAACGTTTGACAAGGTCCCGCACAAGAGATTAGTGTGCAAAATTAGAGCACATGGTATTGGAGGTATTGACATGGATAGAGAACTGGTTGGCAGACAGGAAGCAAATAATAGGAATTAACGTGTCCTTTTTTCAGAATGGCAGGAACTAACTAGTGTGGTGCGCAAGGTTCGGTGCTGGGAATCCAGTTGTTTCCAATATATATTAATGATTTAGATGAGAGAATTAAATGTAACATCTCTAAGTTTGCGGATGACACAAAGCTGGGTGGTAGTGTGAGCTGTGAGGATGATGCTATGACAGATGCATGGCAGATGCAGTATAATGTGAATAAATGTGAGGTTATCCACTTTGGTGGCAAGAACAGGAAGGCAGATTATTATCTGAATAGTGTCAGATTAGGAGGAGGAGAGTTGCATCGAGACCTGGGTGTGCTTGTGCATCAGTCACTGAAAGTAAGCATGCAGGTACAGCAGGCAGGGAAGATAGCCAATGGCATGTTGACCTTCATTGCAATAGGATTTAAGTTTAGGAACAAGAAGGTCCTAGTGCAGTTGTACAGTGCCCTGGTGAGACCGCACATGCAGTATTGTGTCCAATTTTGGTCTCCTAATTTGAGGAAGGAATTATTGCTATTGAGGGAGTGCAGCATGGGTCCACCAGGTTAATTCCTGGGATGGTGGGACTGACGTATGATGAAAGAATGGGTCGACTGGGCTTGTATTCTCTGTCATTAGAACGATGAGAGGGGATCTAAAAGAAACATATACAATTCTTATAGGATTGGACAGGGTAGATGCAAGAATTTTGTTCCCGATGTTGGGGTCCAGAACCAGGGGTCACCGTTTAAGAATAAGGGGTTGGCCATATAGGATTGAGATGAGGAAAAACCGTTTCACCCAGAGAGTTGTGAATCTGTGGAATTCTCTGCCACAGAAGACCAATTCACTGGTTGTTTTCAAGAGAGAGTTAGATTCAGCTCTTAGGGCTAAGGGAATCAAGGGATATGGGGGAAAAAACAGAACGGGATACTGATTTTGGATGATCAGCTATGATTTTATTGAATGGCGGTGTTGGCTCAAAGGCCCGAATGGCCTACACATACACCTATTTTCAATGTTTCTATGTTCTAACTGCATGAAATTACCATTTGCTCCCTGACACCAGAAAACTGATGATAGACACAAAATTCTGGAGTAACTCAGCGAGCCAGGCAGCATCTCTGGAGAACAAGGATGGGTGACATTTCGGGTCAAGATCCTTCTTCGGGCAGGTTAGATGCTTCCTGACCCACTGAGTTACTCCAGCACGTTGTGTCTATTTTCGGTAAAAGCTGACATCTGCTATTTTTTTCTACACAGACAGAAAACTGATAAATCCGTTTTATTTTTAAAGTGTTCACAAGATCTCACTTCCGTTGCCAGAGTATAACATCTATTCCTATTTGTCCCTGAATTGAGGAAACAGTTAAGAGTTAACCACATGGATAGGTCCTGACTTACACACAGCTCAAACTAGACATTACTGAACCAGGTGAGTTTTTAAACAATTGATCAATTTTAGGGTTATTGTTACTACATAAGAACTTCAAGATGGTGGTGGTGGTGGCAAAGTGGTGAGCAGTCTGGAGTCTTGTCTCCTGCACCCTCGGAAGTGCTCTGGGTGTTCTGAGGTCGGCTGTGAGTTGCATCGGGAAAGTGAGGCAAGTGACGGTGCGTTCACGTGCTGGGCATGAAAGATGCCAGTTGTGTAAACATTGCTTCATGTTTGCCATTTAATGGAATTAATTGCTGGAATAAGCTAGCATGATGAATGGATCTGAAACTTATCTCCACTTCACCCTTTAAAATGGTTCACCCGGAGCACAATGGAGCAGATAAATGGGTATAATTAAGGCCTCTTGACGTATGTCTAAAATTCATTTGCACTTTGGTATGGTCCACATCAAGTCGGTGGAGTGGGTAGCTGGAGGCCCTGCAGCAGCCCGGGGCTCAAGTAAATCAGACACCACTCCAAGTGGCCACGCATGCGGAATGGACATGGCCTGTAGCGGCATGGAGCAGCAGAGCAGCGGTGGAACACATGGACACATCACCTCGCCAGGGCAACCGCTGAAACTCCAACCCAGTGCCGCCACCAGTACAACAAGTCTTTATGGCCAAGTTAAGACTAAGAATATTTTTAACACTCTGAACTTGAAGTGTACAGGATGGTGCCAGCAACGTAGCGACTCTTGTGTCCAGTCCCAGTGCAATCTACTATCTTACACTCTTGTACTTTAGTATGGTCATGCTTAATGTATTGTAAAAATATTACTGAAGTGCATACAAAAATGGAATTTCACTATACTTGGGTACATGTGACAATAAAGTACCATTGAATCATTGCACCATTGATCACCATTATTAATGCCAGATTTATCTAATACTTTGAATTTAAACTACCTTGCTGCTATGGTTGGATTTGAAATTGTGTCCCAGAATTAATGCCCCAGAATACTATCTACTAGCCTGGTAGCTTAACCACTATACCACCAGTAATGCTTGTGAGTGCAGTTCCAAACAGATTGAGAAAGCTGAGATTTATTGCGTACTACCATTTTCCTGATCATTCATCACTGTCTATCAGTGAGGTGGTAATGGTATGATAGTGGGGTGTACCATCTCTTTCGTGACTGTACCGGGCGGCACGTATTGCAGCGGTAGAGTTGCTGCCTTACAGCGCTGGAGAACTGGATTCGATCCTGACCACGGGCACTGTTTGTACAGAGTTGGTACATTCTCATTGTACCATGTGGGTTTTCTCCCACTCTTCTTGGACTCCCCTGGATGGCCTTCTACCGTCTCAACTTATCGACTCCATTTACCTACTCTATCTCACCACCTCTGAATGTACAGCCGCTCACTCGGCAATAACCCCAACATCATCATCAAACTCGCCGATGAGGGAGGTGCTTGATAATCTGGTGAGCCGATCTCCACCGCGCAGCAGCCAGGTGCCAGCTCTTCGATACCTCCTCCTACTTACCACAAGATCATGACCCCCACAGATGAACACCAGGCCATCATTAAGCACATTTTCTCTGATTTTATCACTTCCGGCTGTCTGCCTTCAACCTAATTGTTCTGTAGCCCGGTTTTACCTTCTCCCCAAAATCCATAAATACAACTGCCCTGGCAGCTCCATTGTTTCTGCCTGCTCCTGCCCCACTTAAATCATTTCCCTCGACTCCATCCTATCCTCCCTGGTCCAAATCGTCCCAACCTATGTCCAACACACCTCACATGCCCTTTATCTCTTCACTGATTTCCGTTTTCCAGGCCCCAGTTCCCTCATCTTTATTATGGACGTTCAGTCATTCTATACCTCCATCCCCCACCAGGAAGGTCTTTAAAGCCCTCCGTTTCTTCCTTGACTACAGAATCAGCTAATTTCCCCCTACAAACACTCTCCTCCACCTAGTCCTTACTCTTGACAACTTCTTCGACTCCTCTCACTTCCCCCAAATCAAAGCATAGGCCCAAAGCTATGCCTGCCGCTTGTTAGGATACATCGAACAATCCCTGTCCAGGCCGACACTGGCCCTATCTCCGAACTCTCTCTGCAACATTGACGATGGCATTGAGGCTACCTCCTGCACCCATGCAGAACGCATGGACTTCGTTAACTTCACGACCAATTTCCTTAATGATAAAGATTGGCATCCAAAGTTATTAACATTTAACTAAACAATAAAAACTTATTAAAAGTTATCTTTAAACATGTAAAAAAAATCAAAATCACTTTTAAACATTTAAAAATAAATGAAAGAATTATGGCAAATAATACAACTATCTATCTATAAATAACTAAAACTCTGATCTTGTGCTCTTCCGGTTTGCGCAGTTTTTCTACTTGCGCAAAAAACGGTTCACAATAGCTCTACGATTTTTCGCCAGCTTACGTGTGTTGCGAGTGCAGCAAGTTTCGTTCCAATCGGTGGTTTATTGTAAAAGTTAGCGAGGTTTAAAAATCTTGAAAACTGCGTGTGCGCAGATCAATCTCCTCCCCTGCCGTTCAGCGCCGCGTGGATTGGTCTTTTCTCCTGTCACTCCATGGGATGATCCGTGCCTTCCTGCGCCATCGTGTTTTTACTGGAGCTGAGGGATGCTGCGGGTGGCCGGCGGAGGTTTCCAACCGGACACAATTTTCGGAGGGACCGGAAGCGGTCTGGCCCGGCCCTGCACGGGAGATGTCGCCAAACGGAAAGCGAAGAATCTGATCCCGGCGGAGGAGAACATCCACCGACCAGCGTCCGCTGTGAGTTCCCATTGCAGCCCCTTCCCCTCTGGTCCCCCTCACTGGCTCCTGCCCCCCTCCCCCGTGATACCACCCTCTCCCCCACAACTCCCGTCTTATCCTCTGAGCTCTCTCCCCCTCACCCTGCCCCCCCCCCCCCCCCCCCCCCACCACCCTGCCCTCAATCCCTACTATTTGTTTCCTGTCTACCAACCACTTCTCTATCCATGTCAGCACTCTACCCCCAATAGCATGTCCTCGAATTTTGCCCACCAATCTCCTATGTGGGACCTTATAAAATGCTTTCTGAAAGTCCAGGTACACTACATCCACTGGCTCTCCCCTGTCTATTTTCCTAGGTACATCATCAAAAAAATCCAGATTAGTCAAGCATGATTTCCTCTTTGTAAATCCATGTAAAGGTGCCGCTATTTCATCTTTTATATTTTATAATTGACTCCAGCATCTTCCCCACCACCGATGTCAGGCTAACTGGTCTATAATTCCCTTTTTTCTCTCTCCCGCCTTTCTTACAAAGTGGGATAGCATTAGCTACCCTCCAATCCACAGGAACGGATCATGAATCTATAGAACATTGGAAAATGATCACCAATGTGACCACGATTTCCAGAGCCACTTACTTAAGTACTCTGGGATGCAGACCATCGGGCCCTGGGGATTTATCAGCCTTCAGTCCCATTAGTCTACCCAGCACCATTTCCTGCCTAATGTGAATTTTCTTCAGTTTCTCCGTCACCCTAGATCCTCTGGTCACTAGTACATCAGGGAGATTGTTTGTGTCCTCCTTAGTGAAGATGGATCCAAAGTACCTGTTCAACATGGTCTGCCATTTTCTTGTTCCCCAAAATAAATGCGCCTTTTTCAGTCTTCAAGGGTCCAATTTTGGTCTTAACTAATTTTAAATTAGATAAAAAGAGAGGGAAAGAGTGAGAGACAGTCAGACAATGAGCGAGGGAGAGAGAGAGAGACAGAGAGTCAGAAGGAGAAAATGATAAGGTGATAAAAACAGACAGGGTTGAAAGGTAATGAGGATGCAAAATGTAAGGCATGTAGGCCTACAGTGAAGAATAGACTTAGCATATCCATCCCAATATTTCAGTCAATGGTTTTTCATCATAAAGCATTACCTTTCACAGGCTCTCTTCCTCATCTTATCATTTAATCTATCTATCTATCTATCTATCTATCTATCTATCTATCTATCTATCTATCTATCTATCTATCTATCTATCTATCTATCTATCTATCTATCTATCTATCTCTCTCTTTATCTCTCTCTCTATCTCTCTCTCTATCTCTCTATCTCTCTCTCTATCTCTCTCTCTATCTCTCTCTATCTATCTCTCTATCTATCTCTCTATCCATCTCTCTATCTCTCTCTCTATCTCTCTCTCTATCTCTCTCTCTATCTATCTCTCTATCTATCTCTCTATCTATCTCTTTATCTATCTCTTTATCTATCTCTTTATCTATCTCTTTATCTCTCTTTATCTATCTCTTTATCTATCTCTCTATCTATCTCTCTATCTATCTCTTTATCTATCTCTCTCTCTATCTCTCTCTCTATCTCTCTCTCTATCTCTTTATCTATCTCTTTATCTATCTCTTTATCTATCTCTCTATCTATCTATCTCTCTATCTATCTATCTATCTATCTATCTATCTATCTATCTATCTATCTATCTATCTATCTATCTATCACTTCTTCACCTGACATGCTCTTGCTCGCTCTCCCATAATCTTTAACATTATATCATTTTTTTTCTGTTTGTTTCTCTCTGCTCTCTCACCCCCTCTCTCTCTCTGTTCACATGATCTACACCATTTTCTCTCTTTCTATTCCTCCCACTGCAGTCTACCTTGCATTTAATGTAACCTCTAACAATCCATCTTTTCTATGTCTCTCTCTCTCTCTCTCTCCTCTCTCTCTCTCTCTCTCTCTCTCTCTCTGCCTCTAACAGTTTATCATTTGTGTCTGCCTGTCTCTCTCTTTCTCTGTCTCTCTCTCTCCATTTCTTGCTATCCTCAAGATCTCCAGCACTCTCTCTCTTTCTTTCTATTTCTCCCTCTATAGTTTACCGTACATTTAATGGAAAGTATCCTGTGAATATACTGATCCTATGAACAGCACAGAAAAAACAACAAAACGCATTTCCCCATTATATGCTGTGTGAACTTTATTCTTTTCCCTCCTGAAAAACATGCATTACATAAAGCTCCTCTGTTCACGTGACGTTATCTTGGAAACAGCAGGGTGGGAAGAGCTAAAAGTTTCCTTTGTAGCAGTCACCGGTATTAGTTGCATGTCTTTTGATGCGAGTTAATACTAATGGTGCGTATTACAAGGGCACTCGGAGCTTAGTAAGTGAGGCAGCAGTAGCATCTGATGCACTACAAAGGATGAAAAGGCTACTGGCTTAATGTATTTTTCTTTAAAGGAACATGTAACTACTGAATTAATGAATTAAACAAGACTATCTTTTTTATCAAGAAGGGACTGCATCAGTTTGGAACAGCATAATGCACGTTTCAGATCCTTTCACTGCAATTATGCTAAAATGCCCCATGCAGAGAAGGGATTAGACCCGATCGACAATCAGACACAATGGCCAATCCCACCTTTTATGATAAAAAGGTGTGCAAAGATCTTGGCTCTGAAGCTGAAATTATTACACCTACTTGCAGGAGGCCAATAGAGCCAGTCTAAAAGTCAAGGCAGAAATGTTAAAATGCGGAGACTGCTTAGTCACGACTAGGTACTTGTCTTTGACATCTTTGTAATACCTTTTGATTCAGAAGCTGAGGCCATAATGCAAATGGTCTTCCTGACAGGTAATACTTAGTGTTTATCAGCTCAGTGCGGCAGTGATGACACCTGGCAGTGTAAAAGTCCCAGTGGGAGGCTACCACTCGGCCAACCAGCGGGAGACTGGGCTGCGAGAAGACAAGAGTGAAGATTAAAGCGATAAAACTTGTGCCAAGGACAAAAGGAAGATGTTATGTTTCATGATATGGAAAGCCTATAGCACAAATGGAAACATAATGCTCTGCTTATATCAGGTACAAATAGTTCAATACTACATTTGTCACAGTTGCAGGTGCACAGTGAAAATCGTTTTCTATATTACACATGCGGAGGCTGCCATTTTGGGTGCCATTTTTCAAAGTAGATTTAATATGTAATTCATCAGATTAATGTGTAGGAAGGAACTGCAGACGCTGGTTTAAACCAAGATAGACACAAAAAGCTGGAGTAACAGCGGGACAGGCAGCATCTCTGGGGAGAAGCAATGGGTAATGTTTTGGGTCGAGACCTTTCTTCAGAATCTCAACCCGAAACTTTCACCCATTCCTTTACATCAGATTAATGTTCATTAGTTGGACATTTATGAATACAAGGAAAAAATAAAATTATTCCTTTATGACTATAAGTTAATAAGACATAAGAGCAAAATTAGGCCACTCGACCCATCAAGTCTATTCCGCCATTTGATCATGGCTGATCTATTTTTACCTTAGTTTAGTTTAGTTTAGTTTAGAGATTCAACGTGGAAACAGGACCTTCAGCTCACTGAGTCCACACCGTCCAATGATCACCCATACACTAGTCACTAGTTCTTTCCTACAAACCTGCATGTCTTTGGAATGTGGGAGGACACTGGAGCACCCAGAGAAAACCCTCGCAGTCACAGGGAGAACGTGCAAACTCAGTACAGACAGCACCCTTAGTCAGGATCAAACCCAAGGTCTCTGTTGCTGTAACTGCTGTGTCACTGTGCCACCCCTGAACATCCCTCTCAACCTCATTCTCCTGCCTTCTCCCTCCAACCCATTGACACCCTTATTGATCAAGAACCTATCAATCTCGGTTTCAAAAATACCCAACGTCTTGCCCTCCACTGCTGTCTGTGGCAATCAATTCCACATTTACCACCCTCTGGCTAAAGACATTTGTCGTCAACACCATTCTAAAGGTACATGCTTTTATTCTGAGACTGTGCCCTCTGGTTCTAGACTCTCCTATTACTGGAAACATTCTCTCCACATCCACTCATTATCCAATAGGTTGTAATAAGATTCCCTCTTATCCTTCTAAGCACTTGCTCTTTATTTATTTTTATGATGGATTACAGATTCAGAGACACAAAGCAGAAACAGGCCCTTCAGCCCATTGAGACCACGTGGACTATAAGCACTCAGTTACACTAATCCAACATCATGAGGAAAGGGCTCGACCCAAAACATCACCTATCCATATTCCCAGAGATGCTGCCTAACCCACTGAGTTACTCCAACTCTTTGTGTCTTTTTTGTAAAGCAGCATCTGCAGCTCCTTTTATCTCCTTTCTATGTTAATATTTTTTTAATTCTTCCCATATCCTTAAAAAAATCCCAGCAGATCCTACCACTCACCTACAATTTACTGTGAACAAATAACCTACCAAGTTACACATCTCTGGGGCGTAGCAGAAAATGGAACCGTTGGGAGGAAAGGTGCGCAGTCACAGGGAGAATGTGCAAACACCACATGGATAACACCCGAGGTCAGGGCTGAATCCAGGTCTCTGGCACTGTGTGACAGTGACTCTAATAGCAGCCACCCTATTATTTTATGCTTGGATGCAAAGCAACACATTTTAGTTTATTTAAATTTGAACATGCATGAGTGACATCTTTCAAGTCACTCTTGAGACTTGTCCAACGATAAATATACATCCTGTCATTAAAGATGTCAGATTTGGCTAAAAACATTAAATAGCTTGTCTTGCTGTGTTTTCAAGTTAATGACTGTTGCTATTTTGAAACTATAATTTGTCTCCTAATTTAAGACTAAGAAATTTAATAGCAAACAAATTGAGGTTTTTTTTGTTCGAAAGCCTAACTTAACATTGTATTGTGTTCAGAGCTAATTGTAAAAGATCAGTTGTCTGATTCTCTGTAAGTTACTCCTGAGTTTATCTATTTACCTTCAATTTGTGGCTCATTGGCATTTAGAAAGCTTTTCTCTGGATAAAAGCGTAATATTATTCATTTCTGTGCATCTGTGCATCGCTGAGGTAAATCCAAAGTGATTTTATTTAATTATTGTCTTGATTAAATTAATCAAAAGAAAATGCTGGAGCTAATACCAGTTAAAGAATAGGGGATTAACTTGATCAGAAATTACAAGCCACAAGTGCTAACTAAGACCAGGCCTCTTTGTAATTTCCTTTACTTCAATACTTTGTAAGCCCATCTGCTGCTGAATAGAATGATGTAGAATATGAAACTAGTTAGGGTGCTTAAAGATACTGTACTGTAGCATAATGGATATGCTGAGCAAAACACAAAGTGCTGGAGGAACTTAATGAGTCCGACAGCATCTGAGAAGGGAATAGGTAGATGATGCTTTGTATCAGGACCCTTCTCCTTTGTGCATTGCTCAAGATTCCAGCATCTGCAGCCCGTTGTGTCTCCATAAAGGATAGGTTACTGGTCTAACAATCAGAGACCTGGGCATTGATTTGGAGACATGAATTCAAATCACACCAAGAGAAACCATGACATTTAAATTTAAATCACCAAATAAATCTAGAATATAGAATATCCTGTCATTCTGTGGCTACTATTGTTATAATTTTAGCAATAGCAGCCATACTGACTGGTTGCATCGTAGCCTGGTTCGGCAACTTGAATGCCCAGGAGCAAAGAAGACTGCAAAAATTGGTGAACACTGCCCAATCCATCACGGGTTCTGACCTGTTCAAGAAGGAACTGCAGATGCTGGAAAATCGAAAGTAGACAAAATTGCTAGAGAAACTCAGCGGCATCTATGGAGCGAAGGAGATAGACAACGTTTTGGGCCGAAACCCTTCTTCAGACTGATGCAGTGTGGGGGTGGCAGGAAGAAGAAAGGAAGAGGAGGAGCCAGAGGGCTGAGGGAGAGCAGAGAAGGGGAGGAGACATCAAGGGTTACCGGAAATTGGAGAAGTCAATGTTCAGGCCACCGGGATGCAGACTGCCCAAGCGGACTATGAGGTGCTGCTCCTCCAATTTGCGGTGGTGCTCCCTCTGGCAATGGAGGAGGCCCAGGACAGGAAGGTTGGATTTGGAATGGGAGGGTGAGTTGAAGTGCTGAGCCACAGGGAGTTCAGATTGGTTAATGCGGACTGAGCGGAGGTGTTCGGCGAAACGATCGCCAAGCCTCCACTTGGTCTCACTGATGTAGATCAGCTGACATCCAGAACAGTGGATGCAATAGATGAGGTAGGAGGAGGTGCAGGTAAACCGCTGTCACACCTGGAACGACTGCTTGGGTCTTTGAATGGAGTCAAGGGGGAAGGTAAAGCTGCAAGTGTAGCATCTCTTGCGGTTGCAAGGGAAAGTGCCCGGGGAGGGGATGGTGCGGGTGGGAAGGGAAGAATTGACCAGGGAGTTACGGAGGGAGCGGTCTTTGCGGAAAGCAGACGGGGGGGGAGATGGGAAGATGTGGCAAGTGGTGGCATCTCATTGGAGGTGGCGAAAATGACGGAGGACTATGTGTTGTATGTGACGGCTAGTGGGGTGGAAGGTGAGGACTAGGGAGACTCTGCCCTTGTTCCGAGTGGGGGGATGGGGAGAGAGAGCAGTGTTGCGGGGTATAGAAGAGACCCTGGTGAGGGCCTCATCTATGGTAGGGGAGGGGAGCCCCTGTTGCCTGAAGAATGAGGACATTTCCGATGCCCTGGTTATAGAACACCTCATCCTGGGAGCAGATGCGGCGTAGACGGAGGAATTGGGAGTAGGGGATGGATTCCTTACAGGAAGCAGGTTGGGAAGAAGTGTAGTCTAGATAGCCGTGGGAGTCAGTGGGTTTATAGTGGATGTCGGTCAAAAGTCTATCACCTGCGATGGAGATAGTGAGGTCAAGAAATGGTCGGGAAGCGTTGGAAATGGTCCAGCCATATGTGAGTGCCGGATGGAAGTTAGTGGCGAAGTTGATGAAGTTAGCGAGTTGTGTGTGGGTGCAGGAGGTAGTACCAATGCAATCGTCAATGTAGCGGAGGTTGAGGTCGGGGATAGGGCCCTGGTACGTCTTGAACGAGGATTGTTCGACGTACCCTACAAAGAGGCAGGCATAGCTGTTGCCCATGAGCGTGCCGATAGCTACACCTTGTGTTTGGAGGAAATGGGAGGAGTCAAACGAGAATTTATTAAGGGTAAGGACCAACTCCGCTAGGCGGAGGAGAGCATCTGTGGACGGGTATTGGTTGGTGGTATAGAGTGACTGGACGTCCATGGTGAAGATGAGGGATGGGGGCCTAGAGAATGGAATGCCTGGAGAAGACGGAGAGTGTCTGAGGTGTCTTGAACATAGGTCGGGAGGGATTTAACCAGGGGGGATAGGATGGAGTCAAGGTACGTGGAAATAAGTTTGGTTGGGCACGTACAGGCAGAGACAATGGGTCTACCAGGACAGTCAGGTTTGTGGATTTTGGGGAGAAAGTAAAATCGGGCCGTACGGGGCTGGGGAACGATGAGGTTGGAGGCTTGGGGGGGGGGCAGGGAGCCGGAGTTGATGAAGTCAGTGATGGCGCTAGAGATAGTGGCCTGGTGCTCGTCAGTGGGATCATGGTCCAGTGGTAAGTACCATGGGTTCTGACCTCCCACCATCGAAGGGAATTACAGGAATCGCCGACCTCAAAAAGGCAGCCAGCATCATCAGATACTCACACCACCCTGGCCACACATTCATTTCACTCCTGCCATCGGGAAGCAGATATAGGAGCCTGAAAACTATAACGTGCAGCTTTAGAAACAGCTCCTTCCCTAGAGCTATTAGGCTAGTAAACACTACAGCCACTAAATAAACTCTGAACTACATAGATTTGGGAGCAATGTTCTTTTCTTTTTGCACTATTATTGTTTGTTTGTTTTTATGTGTATATGTATCTATGCATGTGTGTATGTATTTATATATACACACCCACTTATTTTCTCATTTATTACATTGTTTATAGAGCACGATGTTTACATATTTTGTTGTTCTGCTGCAAGCAAGAATTTAATTGTTCTATCTGGGACATATGACAATAAAACACTCTTGACTTGTCTCTTGCCTCTTGACTCATGGAACAACAGGGCAATTGCCAAAATTCCATTTGATTCAACAATTATTTGGGGACAAAGATCTGTCCTTGACTACTGTAGCACATCCATGACTCCAGATCCCAAATCAGTATGTTCGACTTCTAACTGTCCCCTTAACATGGCCCAGTAAACCACTCAGTTCGGAGATAATTGATGCCTCATTGATGCCTCATTTGGTGAATTAATAAAATAAAAACAAGGTTTTAAGGACATATGCCCACCATAACAAGCACAGGCAATGGAGACTGTGTAAAACCTAGATCATGTTTGTAAAGTTTATGATAGGCCGTTGGTCCTTGATCAGAAACAGCAGCTACTGGTATTTATATTTAGGTCACTTTTGTATGTAGTAAATAATAAGATTGCACAACTCAATCAACAATATCTCAACTTTACCTCACAATGTGCTAAAATGATTAATTTGCTTACGTTCACAATGTTTTTCAGCTCAACTCCGTAAACAATATAATTTAAGATAAATACACACAGAAGGTTTTTTTTCAATTGGGATCTGGTGCAAAGCACATAATATTTTTAATGGAGACATAAGATGCTGGAATCTTGAGCAAAACACAAAGTGCTGGAGGAACCCAACAGGCCAGGCAGCAGAGGGGGAATGCACAGGGGACCCTTCTGCGCCTGACCCGAAACATCGCCTGTCCATTCACTCCACAGATGCTGCCTGACCCACTGAGTTCCTCCCGCACTGTAAATATTGCTTTCACTGACAGTTAAATCCCCCTTCTCATTTGGTCAATATAAATGAATATTGGTAGAGATATATATACATGCACATGAAGCTGTATACCCCATTACACATTACCATGCAATGTCCAAATTATACCAAAGGTACCAAACACTGCAAAATCGCCAAGAAGCTGAGATTCACTTCAAACTATGGTGTGTCTTCATTGTTACTTCTTTTAAGATCCAACTTCCAAATTTCATATTTCAGATTCACAAAATTATTCACAGATGCCCAATCAGTGCAAGGCTGAAGCACGATGATAACCTCTTCAATGTAATTGTAAAATAAAATTTGAAGAGTGGATGGGATAATGTGAGACTGGTATAAAACAATTTACTTTAAAATGAAACCGTGGATAATTTGGTGAAAGATGTGTTTGTCCCAGCAGTTTGAGTAATTGTGGCAATTTCCATCAAGGGAATTTTCAACTAGACCCTAGTTTCAGGCAATACTGAATAGCTTTATAGTTATTAATTGAAGTCGTTTGGAAAACTAAAGGTATTTAGGCAATAGTGGTCTTAAAGATATTAATAAAAGATGGTTCCTAGGTAACCATATTGATTTTGGAGTTCAAATGTACAAAGGGTCAATGAGAGTGATAGAAACAATGGAGCTTTTCACAGTAGGGTTTAAGACTTGCTCCATGCTGACATCTTTAAGTCATGTGCAGAGTTCATTAATTGTGTGGTTGCGCGGGGCAAGGAGGGAGGCTGGAAGCTCTCAGTGAGTCAGAGGGCAGGAATCATAGTAATGTGTCAGAACCCCAGCAGAATGCACAGCAGGGAAGCCAATGTTGGTAAAGGCAGCTGTCCTAAACCAGCACACCAGGAATAACCTGGGATTAGGTCAAGATCGGCTAATTGTATTGATGTTTGTTAAAAGTAAGTGTTGACTGCAAGTCCCCTTCTATAACAGTTAGTAGTATTGCTTATGTGACAGGTGATATGATTGTTGTGTATTTGTTCCTCAACATATGTGTATGTGTATGTGTGTGTGTGTGTGTGTGTGTAAGGGTGTGTGTAAGGGTGTGTATGAGTGTGTGCGTGTGCGCACTTACATGTGTTACATGTTTGTGTGCATGCACGCACCCATGTGCGAATATAGTTGATTTTAGATCAGTTGTAAAATATACGTGATGGCTGAAGAGTTTGCTGAATATAGTTTAACAGTTCAGTGACGCTGTTTCATGGCTCAAAAGCAAGTCTCTGCTCGATTCACTGCATTTATACAGCATATTGCATGTTAAAACTTACATTAACTTAACAACCTTGTTTGATCTTTACACACAACATATGCAGAATGCCATTGACAGGGGTCTGAGATTGAGTTGCTTACCCACCCTGCAGGAGGGAGACATAAAGATTGCTGGTTCTAGGGGCAGAGGTGGAGGGAAACGAAAGCATGAAAGATAAATCACCAAAAAAAAACATTGAATAGTATAAAGGGCTTGGGCAACATACATACTGCATGTGGCCACTTCATCAGATGTAATATGGTGACAACACTGACAATGGGCGGCATTGTGGCATAGCGGTAGAGGTACTATCTTACAGTGCGAGAGACCCGGGTTCGATCCTGACTACGGGTGCTGTCTGTATGGAGTTTGTACGTTCTCCCTGTGACCGCGTGGATTTTCTCTGGGTGCTCCGGTTTCCTCCCACATTGCAAAGACGTACAGGTTTGTAAGTTAATTGGTTTTGGTAAAAATGGTAAATAGTCCCTCGTGTGAGGGAGAGTGCTAGTATACAGGGTGATTGCTAGTCAGCACGGACTCAGTGGGTCGAAGGGTCTGTTTCCGTGCTGAATCTCTAAAGTCTAAAGTTTGAAGTCTGGCAGTGAGCTGTCAGCATCAAATCAGCATAGAGATTTTTGCCATGACATTCTGATAGTCTGATATCATAATCGATTGCATTGATTGACCAGCAACTGAACTAAATTAAAGAAGAATTTACAAGGATGCTGCCAGGACTTGAGGGCCTGAGCAATAGGGAGAAGTTGGCCAGGCTAGGACATTGTTCCATGGAGTGCAGGAGATTGAGGTTAGAGGGGAGCTTATAGAGGTGTATAAGATCACGAGAGGAAAGAGTAGGGGAATCCAGAATTAGAATACATAGGTATAAGGTGAGAGGGGAAAGATTTAATAGGAACCTGAGGGGCAATGTTTCACTTAGGCTACAAGGAAGGAGTAGCGGAGGCAGGTACTATAACAACATTAAAAATATATATGGACAGGTACATGGATAGGAAAGGTTGAGAGCAATATGGGACAAACACAGAATGGAAGGGCTTGTTTCCATGCTGTATTACTCCATGATTCTATGAAAGAGGAAACATGATGAACAGCAGATGCTGGAATATTGAGAAAAACACAAAGTGCTGGAGAAACTCAACGGGTCAGGCAGTAACTGTGGAGTGGAATTAACATGCGGCGGGACTCACCGTCATACTCGAAAGGAGAAAAAATCCGCATTTTTTTGTAGCATATTTTAGAGTCTCCACTTACTAAGCATTTAGCAAATTAAATTAATTTGAGGTACACTCACTGTAATAAGGGCAGTCAATTTACACACAGCAGGTTCACCAATGTGATAATGTGAGGCCTGTTTCAGCTCTACTGGTTGGCGGATAAATAGAACAGCAGGCACGGAAATCGCTCTCAAAACATGAGGGGGACACACAATTTCTCGGCGGCCGTGCGCGCATGCGCACACACGCGAGGATTCGGCCATGGGCCCTGTGGATGGTAACATCGGGAGCTGACCTGGTTGGTGACCGACTACGAACACCAGCACAGCAGCTTTGTCCGCCCCGAATCGTGGGGCTTCAATCGGCCCGTTCGCGGGGGCTTCAACATCGGGAGCCCCGATCACCTCGACGCAGCAATTTGCCCGCGGGGCAGTGGAAGATCCCGCAGACGGCTGTGCCGGGCCGGGCGATAAAATGCCCCGTAAACGGGACGATTCAAACTCCACTCTATGATCTTTGCTCCATGGACGTCTCCCTCCTCCAATCACCGTGCTCTGTTCTCAGTCCCACCCCCTCTACTTCCGCCTCTGACCGACACCTCCCTCCTCCAATGATCGCGCTGAATCATCATGTCCCGCCCCACTGCCTGCTGACCAACGTCTCTCTCATCCAATCGGCGCCCTCGATCGTGTCCCACCACTCCTGTCTCGCGGAAAGTGGAGATTTTTAATCAATTTTTTACCGAGTTTTAAAATTACAATTACAAATCATGAGGGGTGGGGATTATCCCCGCCTCCCAAAACATGGAGGGGGGGACGTGTCTCCCCTGTTCCCCCCCCCGGGATTTCCAACCCTGCAGAACAGTGTGAATAACTGCCTTCCTCTTCATCTATGGAACCGTTAACATTCATTTGACAAAGTGTTCATCTTATATCCTGTTCAAAGTGCAGATATCTAACAACGCAGTAGCTGAGCAGTACTAATGTGTCATATCAGCCTTATTGCACTTTAGTTTATCGTGGGACTGGAAACCTAACCTTTGCAGTTAGAGGTGAAATTAAAAGCAATTAACCACAGCAAGCACCATCCATACGGCATAAAACATGGATTAGTTTGGTTTAGATTAGAGGTACAGCATGGAAACAGGCCCTTTGTCCCGCCGTGTCTGCACCGACCAATGATCACCCATGCATTAGTTTTATCTTACACACTAGGGACAATTTACAGAAGTCAATTAACCTACAAACCTGCACGTTTTGGAATGTGGGAGGAAATTAAGAACACCCGGAGGAAACCCACGCAGTCACAGAGAGAACATACAAACTCCGTACAGACAGAACCCGGCTCCCTGGCGCTGTAAGGCAGCTACTCTACCTCTGTGCCACTGTGCGGCCCAATCTTGAATTGTGGTACAGATCCTACCAGAATAAGCAAGACACTGAGAGTGTACATGGGGGAAATTGTGTTCTGGTGTATTGTGGTAAACTTAATAGTTGTTACAGTAAAGCAAAGAGATGATAAGTTCTATGTATGTAGAAATACAGTCAGTGCTTCATAAAACAAACACTCCAGAGTAGCAAGCTGCATTCCAAATTACATTTTAAAGATCAAGGACTACAGAATAACCTCTATGCCGTTCTCTTCCTATTAAGAAAGAGCACATAAAGTTTCAACAACATATTGTCTACTCTTTAAATTGGTTTTCTTCAGTATGTTTAACTGCACAGTAAAGAAAAGGAAATAGCCTCGTCATGTATTAATGATGTTCACTCAAAGTAAAATGCAACAATTATTTTATTTTTAAAACTAAAATAATAATTAGCAGTTAATAGGTTGAAAAACAAATTGTACGCAACCTATTAGTACATCTGGAAGTTGGTCCACAATGCAATGGCTTTTGGAGTGTCTGCATTGAGAGATTTTAACAATAAGATGGATTGTGATCATCCCATGGGCGATTCTTGTGGGATCTCCACTGTCATACTTGCTTCATCAGCCCTGCAGTTTAGTTTCAGACACTAATATCCCAAAAGCTACGGCCAACAAGTAGTGTTTAGGGTGGCACAATGGCGCAGTGATAGAGTTGCTGCCTTACAGCCCCAGGGACCCACGTCTGATCCTGACTATGGGTGCTGTCTGTACGAGTTTGTACGTTCTCTCTGTGACAGCATGGGTTTCTCCGGGTGCTCTGGTTTCCTTCCACACTCCAAAGATGTGTGGGTTTGTAGGTTAATTGGCTTTGGTAAAAATTGTAAATTGTCCCTCGTTGAATGGCACAATAAAATGTGTGCTTCTACTCATCACAAAATTCATACCCATGAATTGTAGTGCCATGGAGCTGCTGCTGTGAAATAAAGAATGTCACCATCAGCATTTTAAAATGTTATTGAAAACAAACCCAAGGAATTTCAAATTATCAAAATCCCTCCATTCCCTGCATATCCATTTGCCTGTCTCAAAGCATCTTAAATCCCACTATGGTACCTCCACCACCACCCTAGCAGTGTGTTCCAGGCGTAATCCACCATTGGTGTAAAAATGCCTGTATATCATATACTTATTAAAACTCTGATCTTGTTAGTGTATTGTGTATATGTGTGTGTATATGTGGTTGGCTTAACACTTCACAAAAACACTACGTGGTAACTATTACATTTTTACATATTCCGATTGACATTTTATCCCGTGGAGGCCGGGATCACCTTATCTGAACATATCATGCTTTATTTCTTGACATTCTCATTACTGATTAAAAGTCTTAAAAAATCAAAAGACTTTGAAATTAAAATCACCAAATGATGGCGTCACAATGGCTCTGCTAGCAGAGACCAGCATCAATGAAGATTTCATCCTATATTTGATACGTTATTTGCGATTAAAGCTTTAAAAATGCCAACTGTCACAAGATTTTTACACATTCTGATTCATATATTTCCCCTCTGGCCAGAGAACACTTTCACTGAATATTTTATGCTTTATTTCTCGACATTACTGATTAAAGTTAAAAAAAATCAAAATACTTTAATTTCTAAACGACCAGCTTCAACTGATGAAATCACAATGGCAGCTTCAACTCATGACGTCACAATGGATAGACTAGAAGGGGAGAGAGAATTGCTATTGCAACACGCAGGACAAGTGCAATTGGCTATTTTAATAAAAATCACTGCTGAGAGAGGCAAGGGGAGTGCTGGAATCTTACGTCCGGGAATGGTTTGAGTTGGAGGACCACGTGCGTTGGGGGACAAGTCCAACGGGTCTGCACTTGGTCTAGTTTCCTTTTAACTTTGCTGCTGTCACCTTAAAACTATGCCTTCCAGTATTTGACATTTCCAACGTCGGAGGAAAGTTGTGACTGTCTACCCTATCTATGTCTCATAATTTTATAAACTTCTCTCTGGCCTCCCTTCAACCTTCATCGTTTTAGACAAAACAATTAAAGTTTGTCCAACCTCTCCTTGTAGCTAATAGCCCCTAATTTTATTTTTAATAAATATAAACTTTATGCAGAATAACAAATATGTACAGAACAAGATCTGTGCAAAAAAATCCTCCGACCTTCTCCGCTGCTACACTTATGTTTGTTAGCGTTCTATTTGATAGTGTTCCCAAAACCATAATTATATCCTGCATCCTTGCTACTCATGCGGTCCCCTACCCTGGTTAGAGGGGCGTCCCCACCCCACCCCACCCCACCCCACAGCCCAATGTCCAGCAGCGGAAGAAACCTAGTTTGTGGTCCTCCCCAACAAAGCCTTGGCGTTGGCTGCACCAAGTTTCAGTGCGTCCCTCAGCACGTATTCCTGCAGCCTGGAGTGGGCCAGTCGGCAACATTCCCTGACATTCCTCTGCTGGGAGGTCAACAAGTTTCGGGCAGACCAAAGAGCATCTTTCACCGAGATGGTGACCTTCCAGCAGCACTTAATGTCCGTCTTTGAATGTGTCCCTGGGAACAGTCCATATATCAGAGAGTCCTCTGTTACAGAATTGTTCGGGATGACCCTTGCAACCTTCCCCAGACTCTCTTTGTAAATCAACACTCTACCCTCAAATCCAGGCAGCATTCTGGTGAACCTCCTCTCCAGCCTCTCCAAAGCCTCCACTTTGTTGCTGTATGTTACTTTTGAAGATTCTTTGTTAGTCCATGGTGGTTTATTAAATTAATCTGGTACTGTAGTTCCGTTACTATCGATCACTGCAAAAGGATGATTTAATTTTTTGTGACGGGCTGATCAATACTTGTGCAGATCAGGGTAAGGGGCACATTAGAGCCTGAAAGCTATCAGCTGGAGGGAGAGGTGTCTTGCACAGTTTTCTACAAAAGTGCTTCTCAATTTCCAATCAGAGTTCATGATTTATTTCAGTTTTCAACATTTTTGCAATAAATAATGATTTTGCTTGATTGCCCATATCTCAAAATGAATTTAAAATACTTATTCATTAATAAATATTCATTTCTGAAGCATAAAGCTAAATACACAAAATGTAATGGTTATTTCTAGAATTTGGACTATAGTAACATTTGATCCTGAGGGCAGCACTTGAATTGGAATTGAATGCATGAGAGTGGCAAATTAATTGCATTGTGCTGCATGGCCAATACTTAGTTTCCATTCTTATTTGAGTAGGCAATACATAGAACATAGAAAAGTACAGCACAAGAACAGGCCATTCAACCCACAATGTCTGTGCCATACTAATCTCTTCTGCCTGCCCATGATCTATATCCCTTAATTCCCTGCATATTCATATGCATATCTGAATGCTTCTTAAATGCCACTATCATATCTACTGTATCTCCATCACTACCCCTGGTGGCATATTCCTGGAACCCACCCCTCTGTGTAAAAAAACTTGCACTGCACATCTTCTTTAAACTTTGGTCTTCTCACTTAAAGTTATGCCTTATAATAATAGACATTTCCACCCAGAGAAAAAGGTTCTGACTATATGCCTCTCAGGTGCTCTATACCTCAACCACCGGTGCTCCAGAGAAAATGCAATACAATTAAAACTCTCATCATCCAGTACCATCGAGGCCTTGGTGCTGAATTAGCAGACTTTAGTTCAGTTTTAGTTTAGAGATATAATGCTGGAACAGGCCCTTCAGCCCACCGGGTCAGCTCCGACCAGCGATCCCAGCATAATAACATTATCCTACACACACTGGGGACAATTTTTACATTTACCAAGCAAATTTACCTACATACCCGTACGCCAATGGAGAGTGGGAGAAAACCGAAGATCTTGGAGAAAACCCACGCAGGTCACGGGGAGGACGTGCAAACTCCGAACAGACAGCACCTGTAGTCGAGATCGAACCCCGGTCTCTGGCGCTGCAAGTGCTGTAAGGCAGCAACTCTACCGCTGTGCCGCCGTGCCACCCACATTTCGATTTGGACTATTGGATGTTATTCAATATTAATATCCCAACATATTTTTCAATCAATTTTTTTCAGATGTTCTAATAGTATTTACAAGTGAACCTGGTAATTTTAAAGGGATTGCGGGATACGGTATGAGGAGCCATGGAACTGTGGCCAGCATGAACTGAATGGGAAGGAGTGCAGGAAGGATCATAACCTGGAAGTAGTTTAGTTTAGTTTAGTTTATTATTGTCATGTGTACCGAGGTATAATGAAAAGCTTTTTGGTGCGTGCTATCCAGTCAGCATAAAGACTTTACATGTTTACAATCAAGCTGTCAATTGTGTACAAATACAGTATTTTTTGGGTTCCTGCATTGAGGGAAGAGATGAAAGGACCGGTGTATCTCTGTGTTTGCAGGGGAAAATATCTGGCTATGGTTGAAATGGAAAAGTGAACCAAAGAATTGAAAAGGAAATGGTCATTTTGGAATATTTAGTAAAGAAACAGGACTGGTGGTGGCATCATGTTGCATAAAGGCAAGATTTTTCCAGGATCAGTCACCTGCAACACTATTTTATCAACAAGTAAAGTCCATAACATTTGGCCCTCAAGCGATACTCCTGAATGAGTATAGGTTGTCTGAATGTGATATCATGTGTTGTCTCTGGAAAATATATCAGTTGTGATTACTGAGTACCATTTCATATGTTTTCATTGTTATTACAATTCAGAACTCCTACAATTCACCCTAAAGCTTTTTGTAGACAAGCCTGCACCTCCCATAACCTTAAATAAGGGGTATTTCAGGGGAGAACTAAATGGAATTACAGGTGTACAATTAATTCGTTAACCTTTTCCTTCTGTTGCCCATGGAAAGATTTATCAAAATGTCCTGACCAATTTTATCCATCAACCAACCTCACCAAACAGATTAATTGGCCATGAGCATTTGGTTCAGAAGAGCAGCTGCTTTATTTGCAGGTGCAGCAAGCCATTAGGAAGGTAAATGATTTGTTGACCATTACTGCAAAGAGTTTGGACTACTAGAGTCAGCAAATTGCTGCAACATCAGCAAATTGCAGAACGTCAGTCCTGGAATAGGATGTGTAGTTTTGTCCATGTGCCTCAGGAATGAGGTACTTACATTGAGGAGAGTGCAAGATGGGTTTACCAGAGTAATTCCTGGATTTACTCTTTAACCAGAGGGTGGTGAACCTGTGGAATTCATTGTCACATACAGCTGTGAAGGCCAAGTCAGTGGGTACTTTAAAGAGGAGATTGACAGATTCTTGATTAGTAAGGACGTCAAAGGTTATGGGGAGAATGCGGGAAAATGGACGAGAGAGAAAGATAGATCAGCCATGATTGTGTCGCCATGGCAGAGTAGACTCAATGGGCCAAATGGCCTAATCTGCTTATACACAAAATTGGGTAGAAATTGTTTTCAGGGAGATTCAAATGGGCTCAAATTCACTACAGTTTGGAAGATTTCCACCACCTTTTATGAACTGAAGTTCCTAAGATCATCCTTGGCCACCTTAGATTTTAAGGTAACACCTTCTAGATTGGTCTTTCAATTGATATCCACATAAACAAACGCCATGGAGTTCTTCATTAAAAAAGTGATAAGAAGATTGGACTAAATGAGCCAAAGTCCAACAACCACCACTGTACCTTGATTTTTGAACACGGAACAATGATTAAGCCTGATCTGAAACATAATCATTTGGAAATTTGCTCCTGTAATACTTTCATTTTTAAAGTGCATCTGACATTACCATGCTTCCCAGAATTCAAATATGATGAGATTGGATTAGATTAGAGTACTATGTTTACATATGCTGTTGCACTGCTGTAAGTCAGAATGTAATTGGTCCGACTAGGACATATGACAATAAAACACTCTTGGCACTTGACACTTGGCTTCTGGATTGAATTGCACCACTCCAGAAATGCAGCCATGTTATTTCTATCCACATCCTCTCAATCCCTTTTGATTTGTGTTGGTGCCAATTGCAAAATGATAACATTACTTATTTGGATGTTGCTGCATGAAATTAGAACACATTCTTCCAAAGATTATCTGTTCTTGCAAAAGTACAACCCAAACCTTTTGTGCTGTTGAGTGCTCACTTGCAAAGGTATAATAGGTGACAATATGGGACTTGGCCCAGACAGGTCCCTTTTCATTTATTGAATTAGCTAGTACTTCTTCAGGCCACTGCCCTCCTGCACATGTCCTCACCACTATGTCGACCTTCATCCCACCCATGCTTACAAACATTGCATAACCCCATCCACAAACCAAATGTTCATCTAAAGTCCAAGATCCTGAACATCTAGCTCTAAGATCTCATCCACAGACTTCAGACACCCATTACCTGAAACCATTCCCAGCCTCCGATTGCCTGAGCTGAGATACAATACAACAATCCTCACTCCCACTCCATAAACATTGACCACAGTTTCTGAAACTCGTCTCTCAGTGACCCAAACCTCAACCCCAATCACACTAACTTACCATCAATGCTGTGTCACAAATCTAAATCCCCCCAAAATAAACACTGGTAAATTGCTGGCCTCCAAATCACCTCAGTAAAATCTATCCCCCACATGCAGCCCTCCCTTATCCTTCACCCTTCTCACTTTAGACCCTAGACTTACTTATGTCCCAGGATCTCTACACTCATTCATTATGTGCAGGAAAGAGGTGGAAGGCTGACTTGGAAGACCCCATCACCACGAAGTACTTGCAAGCGGCAAGATGGCACAGCGCCAGAGGCCCGGGCTCGATCCTGACTCCAGGTGCTGTCTGTATGGCCTTTGTACGTTCTCCCCATTACCTGCGTGGGTTTTCTCTGTGTGCTCTGGTTTCTTCCCACACTCCAAAAAGGTTTAGGCTTGTAGGTTAATTGGTTTGGTAAAATTGTACATTGTCCCTTGAGTGTGTAGAATAGTGTTAGTGTACAGGGATCACTAGTTGCCATGGACTCAGTGGGCTGAAGGGCCTGTTCCCGTGCTGTATCACTAAACTAACAAAACTAAAACAAATATAATGGCCACTCGTGCCTATTCAGCAGCTGAGCAATGTACCTCAGTGAGTACCATTAAATTATCTAGGCAAAATATTTTAAATTATTCACATTCTAATTAAATCTGCTCTGATGCAAGCTGACAACATTTCCAGGAATTGCTGATACTAAATGTCTATGTTAGTAACTTCTGAAAACAAAATGAACTATTATTTTCTACCCCACATCTGTATTGCCTTGCAATGGATTGCCAAAATTGATGACAAAATCAGCGATCTCCACTCTCTTCACGTAAACAAAGACAGGAGGTTTTGGGACACATCAAGAGAGAACAATGTACAAATTGAGGGACATGCTTGCCAACAATTACAGCAGCTACTGATTTTCCAGGGCACTAACATGAAGTATTTTACTTCGGAGTCACGTGAGCGTGCAATAGGCCAGAATAGTCCTGAGGCCGATTTTGATGGGGAAGTTCAGCCAGGAGAAACTGAACTGCCAAATGTTCCACCACTGGCACTTCCATTTGCTGTCCCATCAGGAGCAGGTGTGCCACTAGGTGAAGAGCTGGCTACCACAATAAATTACAAGTCTCATCAGCTTCAGGAGCTTACTATGGATGAGACAGCCAAAAAACACGAGCCTCCAAGCAACTATGAAGTATTAAGAGTTCCAACGGTGAATCAAGTCATCTGGGGTCAGATGGGACCCGGTATGCGAAGCCAAGAAAGAGAAAGTATCCCTACAAAACCACCTCAGCATCTGGAGCTACTCCAGGGACAAGCCGGCCCTCAGCACAGGGACGTGGGTGGTATCCCTCGGTGGGAGCACAAGCGACTATGGGAGCTACTGCCAGAGGCTGGAGGCTGGAGTCAGCAGGGTGTACCAGTCACCAGGGAGGTAAGTGGACCTGGTTCTCATAAAAACATATTAAATATAACTCAAGAGAATATTGGTGGTAGATTACTGCTTTTTTATAACGAATGGAAGCAGCTTACTTCAGATCTATATTTCAGGAGTGTAATTCAAGGGTTTTGGATTGAAGTTATTCCAAATGTTACTTTACCTTTCCAACATGTTCCTGTTAGAACACTTTATTTTTCACAAACAGAGGTAATACAGGTTCAGGCTGAACTCACAAAATTATATAACAAAGGTGTAATTGAAAAGACGGACCATCAAGTCCATCAAATAGTGTCAAATATTTTTCCCCGTCCTAAGAGGGACGGAGGATGTAGAATCATTTTGGATCTGACAAAATTAAATACATTTGTACTATATAGACACTTAAAATGGTTACGGCCAAGCAACTCATTTATAAAGGTTGTTATATGGCCACAATAGATCTGAAGGACGCTTTTTATTCAGTGCCTGTTCATTGCGAGCATAGAAGGTATTTTAAATTCAATTGGATGAATCAATTATGGCAGTATAAAGCACTGCCAAACAGATTGACCTCAGCCCCTAGAGTATTCACCAAATTGTTAAAACCAATTTTGGGGTTGCTCAGAGGTCAGGGCCATGTGATTATGGCCTATTTGGATCATATTTTAATAATTGGACAAACTAAAGCTTTAGACGAAATATCAGTGGTAGTTGTCAAATCCACATTTGAAAAACTGGGGTTTGTCATTCATTTGGGAAAATCCAAACTTACGCCAATTACCACAATTGATTATTTGGGGTTTTCAATTAACTCTATCAAAATGGTAATTACCTTGCCAATTGGGAAAAAGTACAGAGCTAATTGGGGATTGTGTAACACTTTTAAACAAATGTAAACCTTCAATTAGGCAAGTGGCGAGACTTCTGGGGGAAATGGTAGCAGCCTTTCCAGCAGTCCAATTTGGGCATTTGCATTATCAGCAATTACAAAGAGCAAAAGAACAGGCACTTGGTACAAATTGGGCATTATGATAGGCCCATGCAGTTATCAGCTGATGCAATTACTGATATTTTATGGTGGATTCAACATGTCTCCAGTAGTTTTAACATGATAGAGCTGGAACAACCTTCCATGGTTTTGCAGACTGATGTAAGTGCACTTGGATGGGGTGCCACAGACACAAATTCAAGTTGTGGAGGAAGATGGAGTTCAGAAGAAACTGGGCTTCTGCAGACATGGGGAATTAACCATTTAGAGCTTTTAGGAGCATTTCATGGGCTCAAAGCTTATTGTTCTAACAAAAACAGTCTGCATGTTCAGCTCCAGATCGATAACACCACGGCAGTGGCATATGTCAATCACATGGGTAGTATCAAGTCGGTATCTTGTGACAGACTGGTAAACCAAATCTGGATCTGGTGCATTGATAAACACATTTGGCTCTCAGCTATTTATCTGCCAGGAAAACTTAATACAGTGGCAGACACCAGGTCATGGAAATTCCATGACAACATAGAATGGATGCTGAATCATGATGTGCTCAAAGACATCATTGCCAAATATGGAACACCAGATGTCGACTTGTTCGCATCTAGACTAAACCACCAGCTTCCCAAATGTGTGTCATGGGAACCAGATCCTGGGGCAGTAGCGATTGACGCTTTCTTGCTGATTGGGGTGGTATGTATATTTATGCATTTCCACCTTTCTGTCTCATAAATCGATGTCTGCTTAAAATCAAGCAGGACAATGCTTCAGGGGTACTGGTAATACCCGACTGGCCTACCCAGCCATGGTATCCTTTGATCTGACAGTTGATGACACAACCTTTGATGGCTGTTCCTAAACAAAGGAATTTATTGGTGAATCCAGTGACTGGCGAGTGTCATCCGTTGTATGACCGTATTGATTTGTTAATTTGCAGATTCTAAGAAGGCCGTATCTGGGACAAGGATTGTCGGGTCGAACTGTCAACATGCTTACTGCATCCTGGAGATCGAGTACTCAAAAGCAGTATTTTTGTTATGTAAAGAAATGGGAAGTTTACTGTGTACAAAATGATATTGATTATTGTACAGCAGGTATTTCACATGTTTTGGAATTTTTGTCAACTCTTTACTATGATGAAGGACTAAGTTATAGTGCAATCAATACAGCAAGAAGTGCTTTGTCATCATATTTAGTGATGAAATCAGACAATCATGCAATTGGATCTCACCCTCTTGTGGTTCGATTTATGAAAGGCATTTTTAATTCCAGACCTCTCAAACCTAGATATATGGCTATTTGGGATGTAAGTATAGTCCTTAAGAAACTACGTGTGGTTTCCTTTGACGTTGACCAACATTACCATAAAATTGGCCGTGCTTATGGCGTTGGTTTCAGCACAAAGGGTACAGACATTAGAAAAATTACAGTTAGACAGAATGGAAACTGCTGTGGACAATGTTACATTTTACATTTACGACCTCCTCAAACAGAGCAGGCCAGGTGTCACAGGTTTTAAAATAATATTTGCAGCATATCCTACGGATCCAGCTTTATGCGTAAAAATACATTTGAAGCAATACATTGCAGTGACAGAGAATTTACGCAATATGGAGAAAGGATTGTTTATCAGTTATAAAAAAAACACATAAAAGAGTGTCAGTTAACACTATTTCCAGGTGGCTGAAGCAAGTTTTGATTGATGCAGGTATTAACACAGATGTGTTTACATCTCATTCCACTAGAGCAGCAGCTACTTCAGCGGCCAAAGCGATGGACGTGCCCGTCGACCATATTATGGCGGCCGCCGGATGGGCAAATGAGCTGATGTTTCAGAATTTTTATCATCGCCCGATTGTTGATCCAGGGCTGTTTGCTAATGCCATTTTAAGTTCTGTTTAAATGCCCTGGTATTAAAGAAAAACTATTGTTTGTTTATATTATTAAATAAACCCTATTACTACATTGAATGCAATGTTACTACTAATGCATTATTTCTCATTCGAGTCAGTCAATGCAGTGGGATGCCAAGTTTGTAATCTGCGGCATGAAATCACAAAACTTTGAACTCTTCACGGAATCACTCACATGACTCCGAAGTAAAATAGTAAGATTAAACGAGAACTTACCAGTTTGAAGTTTGATCTTGATTTTATGAGGAGTTAAGTTGGTGATTACGTGCCCACCACGCCCAACCCTCTCTCATGAAAGATCACCTGGTAGTTCTCGAGTCGCTGATCTTACTGTTTACTTCGGTGTTGTTTATTTGTGATTTAATACCTCTGCTTTGAAGATTGGTGCGCATGCGGCCTGGCGGGTCTTCTTCACGTAATCACCAACGTAACTCCTCATAAAATCAAGATCAAACTTCAAACTGATAAGTTCTCATTTAATCTTACTATTATAATGCAGATCTTGAAAAGTTAACCAATTTTTGAACAAGTTAACTTATAATTTATAGTATTGAACAATATCACTATACTAGTCTAGGTTGTTACAACGATATGCCCCATGTTGCTATTAAGCCCGTATATGCCCACTGTAAAGGGTGCATTAGTAAATGGATTAGATTTGACATTCAACTCCTCTAAGTATAACCCCCAAACTCTCAATTCAGTGTTAAACTATTAGAGAGGTTGGCACAGTGGTGCAGTGGTGGAGCTGCTGCCTTACAGCGCCAGAGACCGGGGTTCGATCCTGAACAGCTGCTGTCTGCACTGAGTTGGTACATTCTCCCTGTGCCAACGTGGGTGCTCCGGTTTCCTCACATATTCCAAAGGCATGCAGGTTAGTAGCTAAATTGTGTTCTGTAACTTGTCTCCTGTGTGTAGAATAGAACTAATGTACAAGGTGATCGCAGGTCGACGTGGACTCGGTGGGCCAAAGGGCCTGTTTCCACGCTGCATCTCTAAAACTAAAAATACGAAAGAGTATTAACACAACTTCTTGGTGTAGTAAAGGCCAGTGATTGCCTTGCTCACAGAATACTTTGGGATAAAATATATTGATTTCCTCTCCAAACTTTAATTTGTGATTGTGTATTAACAACAGGAGATTTCAAGAAAGGTTATTATCAACAAGGTATTTAGAATCCACCGGGGGATGCAGGAATGAAAGCTCATCTTTTTAAGGTATGTGATTGCAGAGGAAACTGGGAGGGGAGTGGGGCAGTGTCAAATTCCTCAAATGATAAATGGATAAGATTTAAAAAATAAAATTCCACCTTTTAATTCCTCGGCATCATTCCCCTCTGACCTCGGAAAAGCATGACAATTACATCCATCATTCGCAACAAACCTTATTGCAAAACATCTGACTAGCCTGGAATGTGACAAGATGAAGTGGATTTGGGGAGTTTCAGAATAAAAGAAACAACAAAAGGGAAAAGGCTCTGTCAGTCTCGGGTAACAGTAAGGTAAAGAGTTTGTTATTGGAAACACATTCTTTTGTGCCTATTCACAGAGGCACTATGAATCAGCACAGTAATGCAGTGTGCTAAGCACATTAGTATAACTTTCCTTAATCTATACTCCACAGGCAGTCAGACGTTTGGCTACAATAAATGTTAATAGCAGAACAGAGCAAACAAGCGGAAGAAAATCATAAAAATTTCATTGTACAATGTAAGCCTTTTACAGTAATGTTTTCAAAGCTCACAATCCTTATAAGGTACATATATTTTTTTCATAAGATGGTTTTGATATTTTTTAGAGCCATTTCGGCAGTGCACTCTCGAAAGTTCTTGTAACAAATGTGTGGGATGATGTGAATGCGAACATAATGGTGCTATTGTGGCGCACAGGTTGTTTTAATAACGTGGTCAGATCAAAGATAGTCAAAGGAAAATACATGCAGAAGGGGCTATTAGTGCACCCACTCAAAGAAACAGTCAACAGGGCAGCCTTTCAGCGGAATAGTTAGTGCAAGGGCAGTGATATGATTACCCCTTGTGTTAGTACAGTCCTTCTAACAACCTGGGGTTAACAAAAAGGCTTCCCCCAATCTTGGTTTATCAACAGACCTGACTGCAACGATTAAGAAGATGTGTTGTTTTAGCATTAAGTGCTGCAAGCCAATTAACACCGTTTCTGAAAGTGTAGGAATTTAGGAAGCATGAGACGAAATGATTTCATTCGGCTCAGTAAGCTCACTAATTCCACTGTGTAGGTAGCTTCTACTCCAGTGTGTGTTTTAACCAGAGATAAATCAGGACTAATTGCAGGTCCAATCTGCAGCACACATTGGATTATTTAACAGAGAGACAGTAGCAAAATAATCAAGTACAGATGTTAATATTACAATCATTCCCACCCCAGCCTTTATTCTGTTTTTGAAAGATTACAGGTAACACAATGGTTTACCTTTTCATGCAGTATAGGAGATAAACCTCCTCCCATAATCAGCGCAGTGGTCGAGTTGCTGCCTTCCAGTACCAGAAACCTGGATTTAATCCTGACTAACCATATAACCATATAACCATATAACAATTACAGCACGGAAACAGGCCCTCTCGGCCCTTCCAGTCCGTGCCGACCATTTGTTTTCCCCTAGTCCCATCTACCTGCACTCGGACCATACCCCTCCATTCCCTTCACGTCCATATACCTATCCACTTTACTCTTAAATGTTAAAATCGATCCTGCCTCCACCACTTCTGCTGGAAGCTGATTCCACACAGCCACCACCCTCTGAGTAAAGAAGTTCCCCCTCACGTTACCCCGAAACCTCTGTCCCTTAATTCTCATGTCATGCCCTCTTGTTTGAATCTTCCCTACCCTCAATGGGAAAAAACGTATCCACGTCAACTCTGTCTATCCCTTTCATCATTTTAAAGACCTCAATCAAGTCCCCCCTTAACCTTCTGCGCTCCAAAGAATAAAGACCTAACTTGTTCAACCTTTCTCTGTAACATAGTTGCTGGAACCCTGGCAACATTCTAGTAAATTCCTCTGTACTCTCTCTATTTTTGTTGACATCCTTCCTATAACTAGGCGACCAAAATTGTACACCATACTCCAGAATTGGTCTTACCAATGCCTTGTACAATTTTAACATTACTTCCCTACTCCTATATTCAATGCTCTGATTTATAAAGGCCAGCACACCAAAGGCTTTCTTTACCACCCTATCTACATGCGATTCCACCTTCAGGGAACTATGCACAGTTATTCCTAGATCCCTCTGTTCCACAGCATTCCTCAATTCCCTACCATTTACCATGTACGTCCTATTTTGATTTGTCCTGCCAAGATGTAGCACTTCACACTTATCAGCATTAAACTCCATCTGCCATCTTTCAGCCCACTTTTCCAAATGGCCCAAATCTCTCTGTAGACTTTGAAAATCTACTTCATTATCCACAACACCACCTATCTTAGTATCATCTGCATACTTACTTATCCAATTTTCCACCCCATCATCCAGATCATTGATGTACATGACAAACATGACTATGGATACTGTCTGTATGGACACTCTCCCTGTGACCGCGTGGGCTTTCTCCAGGTACTCCATTTTCCTCCCACATTCCGAAAACATGCAGGTTTATAGGTTAATTGGCTTCTCTGTCCAAAGAGTGGTTGTCCTCTGGTTTGTCTCTATGGGTGGTTGTTGGTCAGCGTGGGCTGAGGGACCTGTTTCCATGGTGTATTTCTAAACTAAACTAAACTAAACAACGACAGAATTTGTGTGGCACCCTTTACACAACATGGACCAAGGTGCTTCAGTATCTTGTAGAAACTAGGAACTACAGACACTTGTTTACACAAAAGGACACAAAATCCTGGAGGAAGATAAAAATGCTGGAGAAACTCAGCGGGTGAGGCAGCATCTATGGAGCGAAGGAATAGGTGACGTTTCGGGTCGAGACCCTTCTTCAGACTGATATGGGGGTGGTGGGGGCAGGAAGAAGAATGGAAGAGGTGGAGACGATGGGCTGTGGGAGAGCTGGGAAGGGGAAAGAGGGAGAAGGCAAGGAATATTTGAAATTGGAGTTCAATGTTCATACTGCTGGGTGTAAACTACCCAAGCGAAATATGAGGTGCTGCTCCTTCAATTTACGGTGGGACTCGCTCTGGCCATGGAGGAGGCCCAGGACAGAAAGGTCAGATACAGAATGGGGGGGGGGGGGGGGTTGAAGTGCTGAGCCACCGGGAGATCAGGTTGGTTATTGCGAACTGAGCAAAGGTATTGGGTGAAGCGATCGCCAAGCCTCCGCTTGGTCTCACTGATGTAAAGCAGCGGACACTGAGAGCAGCGGATGCAATAGATGAGGTTGGAGGAGGTGCAGGTGAACCTCTGCCACACCTGGAAAGACTGTTTAGGTCCTTGGATGGAGTCAAGGGGGGAGGTAAAGCGACAAGTGTAGCATTTCCTGCGATTGCAAGGGAAGGTACCAGGGGAAGGGGTGGTTTGTGTGGGAATGGACGAATTGACCAGGGAGTTACAGAAGGAGCGGTCTCTACACACACACACACACACACACACACACACACACACACACACACACGCACACACACACACACACACACACACACACACACACACACACACACTCACACAAGGATTGTTCGACGTACCCTACCAATAGGCAGGCATAGCTGGGGCCCATGCGTGTGTCCATAGCTACGCCTTGGATTTGGAGGAAATGGGAGGAGTCAAATGAAAAGTTGTTGAGGGTAAGGACCAGCTCCGCTAGGCTGAGGAGGGTATCGGTAGACGAGGATTGGTTGGTTCTGTGGTTGTGGAAGAAACGGAAGGATTTAAGACCCTCCTGGTGGGGGATGGAGGTGTAGAGTGACTGGACATCCATGGTGAAGATGGGGGAATGGGGGCCTAGAAAACGGAAGTCCTGGAGGATACGAAGAGCGTGTGAGCAGTCTTGGACCTAGGTAGGGATTTAACCAGGGAGGATAGGATGGAGTCGAGGTATGTGGAAATAAGCTTGGGGGACACAAACAAGGAAAAACAATGGGTCGGCAAGACAGTCAGGTTTGTGGATTTTGGGGAGAAGGTAAAATCGGGCCATGCGGGGCTGTGGAATGATGAGGTTGGAGGCTTGGGAGGGCAGGGAGCCAGAAGTGATGAAGCCATTGATAGTGTTAAAGAAGGAACTGCAGATGCTGGAAAACAAAAGGGTACACAAAATGCTGGAGAAACTCAGCGGGTGCAGCAGCATCTATGGAGCGAAGGAGATAGGTAACATTTCGGGCCGAAACGCTTCTGACCCATTGAGTTACTCCAGTATTTTGAGTCTGAAGAAGGGTTTCGGCCCGAAACATTACCTATCTCCTTCTCTCCATAGATGCTGCTGCACTTGCTGAGTTTCTCCAGCATTTTGTGTAAGCCAGTGATAGTGTTTGAGATAATGGCCTGGTGCTTGTCTGTGGGGTCATGGTCCAAGGATAAGTAGGAGGAAGTGTCTGATTGTTGGCAACTAGCCTCAGACTTGTAGAGATCAGCGCGCCATACTACCACGGCACCTCCCTTGTCGGCACGTTTGATCACCCTGTCTGGGTTGTTGCAGAGTGAATGGGGGGCTGTACGTTCAAGGGGGGAGAGGTTAGAGTGAGAAAGGGGAATGGGGAAGTTGAGGCCGTTGATATCCCGCCGGCAGTTTAAAATAAAAAGGTCTCATGCAGGTAGATGGCCATGAGGCGGAGTCCTAGAAGAGGGGTTCCGTTGGAGATGAGAGAAGGGGTCATCACTAGGGGGCAAGGAATCCTTCCCATGGAAAAACACTTTAATAATGAGGGTTTCGGAAGAAGAGCTCCACATCGTGGCCGATGTGGAACTCATTGAGGTGAGGCCTCTGTTGAGGATAGACTGTTCGGTATCAGAGAGGGGGAGGTCAGGGGTGATGGTGAACACACAGCAAGGATGATGGTTGGAGCTGGAGGGAGACAGGTGAGTGGACGGAGGCGATGTCTGGTAGGGGGGGTGGTCGGGGAGAAGGGGGGGTATGAGGACTGTAGAGTGGGTGGGGAGGAGCTAGGGTCACATGGTTTAAGGGGGAAGGGGAAGACCCAGTGGAATGGCCACTGAGGTTCCCTTTGTTAAGGAGGGGAGCACTAGGACCCAGTACAATCAGACCTCGTGGTGTGAGATTCGGCAGCGTGGAGACTTTAGGCCCGGTGCTGAGCCTAGGCCTCGGGTAAGGTGATGGCTGCGGCCTGCTGGAGGGCGGTGGAGTGTCGAGGGTCGGTAGAGCCAATGTTGGAGGCCCGCGGGGAGTGGAGTCCGCGTCAGCAGGCGAAGCATAGGAAGTCCCGGTCAGTGGATGGATTAACACTGTATTAACATTAAATGCTGGAGTAACACTTTCCAAAGATTCTTTGTACCATTTCATATGTTAGTTTCCCTCTTCCATGACTTTCAGTCTGAAGAAGGGTCTCAAGAAACGACACTTATCCACGTTCTCCAGAGATGCAGCCTGACCCATTGAGTTACTCCATTATTTTGCGTCTTTTTGGTTCAATACCTCGATGACTACTGAGACAAAGCGAGCAAAAGGACTCTGAAACTTGCTCAAGTTCCAGTTCAAGTAAACCTGTTCCCATTTAAACTCATTCATTTATTAAACTTGAATCACAACTCACCTAATCTTTAGGATTTAATAACAAATCAATTCAACGCCTTTAAAAAAGAAGGGGTGGAAATAGAAACCTCCAAAGGAATGATTAAGTACAAGTTCGAATTGAATCATGATGCAATGCTGCAGGGTCTGTACATGAAGTATTTATTCTTTTCTTTTCAAATTTTGTTAGATGTTTTGTGCACCATTGACCTGCCACAACCCAAGGCACATGCAGTGGTGCCGTTTACAGTTTACTAACATGCTGCCTGATGGATACATTGCCGAGGTAGACAAATATTTTTTTAACTCTTCAACTTGCCGCAGAACTAAAACAATTTAAAAATGCTGGAGAATTTTAGTTTAGAGATACAGCTTGGAAGCAAGCCGTTCGGCCCACCATGTCTGCGCCGCACATTAGCACCATCCTACACCCACTAGGGACATTTTTTTTTTACATTTACCAAGCCAATTAACTACAAACCTGTACATCTTCGGAGTGTGGGAGGAAACCGAAGATCTTGGGAAAAAAACCACACAGGTCATGGGGAGAATGTACAAACTCCGTACAGACAGAACACGTAGTTGGGATCAAACCCGGGTCTCTGGCGCTGCATTTGCTGTAAGGCAGCAACTCTAGTGCTGCACCACCGTGACCTTTGCTTGGTTCAAGAATCAGATGATGATGTTGCAATAGGTTAAGTGCGTTGGGTAGTCAGAAACAGAGTGTTTATCTAAACACATATTGCATACAAATAGTTAAAGAAGGAACTGCAGATGCTGGAAAATCGAGGGTACACAAAATGCTGGAGAAACTCAGCGGGTGCAGCAGCATCTATGGAGCAAATGAGATAGGCAACGTTTTGGCCAAAACCCTTCTTCAGACTGATGGGGGGTCACAAAATGCTGGAGTAACTCAGTGGGACAGGCAGCATCTCTAATTAGAAGGAAGGGGTGACATTTCAGGAAGAGACTCTTCTTTAGACTGGATACATTCAGAATGCATTTTCCGAATGTGACTTGCCAAATTCTCAGAGTATCTAGGGATGATTTTCACTCTAACGTCATGAACAGATTCAGGGAGATTTACTTCAGTATTACAAGCAGAGTAATATCTATATAACTAAAAGTCTCATCTTGACCACTTCCTGTCTGCACTGTATATTGATTTTAGAAAAAAACGCTAACATATATCCTTATAATTTTTGGCCATCTTACTCACAGTCCTCCTCCGCTGAGGCAGCCCCGAGGATTTTTACAATCGATGAAAAACAAAAACGTATCAGTGTTTAAAAAATATTGAGATCAGCTGATTGGTCCTCTCGCCTGTCAATCACCACGATTAAGGTAACGACCCTTCAGGGGGTGGGCTGGACTATAAAACCCTGGATGTCTGGACATGAGTCAGTCAATCTGGAAGATCGCGAGGGAGAGTCCACAACTCTGATTCTAAGCTGTGAATCAACTAAACTGTGAGTCTGCAATGTACTTGCAATAAATGATTTGTTAGCCCTTAACGACAATGCAATGAGTTATTTAGTAATTTGATGGCCTGCACTCTGCTTGAAATGCTATGAAATTGAATTTGGTGGCCTACACACTGCTTGGAATGGTATGAAATTGAATTTGGTGGCCTGCACTCTGCTTGGAATGCTATGAAATTGAATTTGGTGGCTGCACTCTGCTTGGAATGCTATGAAATTGAATTTGGTGGCCAGCACTCTGCTTGGAATACTATGAAACTGAATTTGGTGGCCTGCATTCTGCTTGGAATGGTATGAAATTGAATTTGGTGGCTTGCACTCTGCTTGGAATGCTATGAAATTGAATTTGGTGGCCTGCACTCTGCTTGGAATAGAAACATAGAAATTAAGTGCAGGAGTAGGCCATTCAGCCCTTCAAGCCTGCACCGCCATTCAATATGATTTGGTGGCCTCCATTCTGCTTGAAATGCTATGAAATTGAATTTGGTGGCCAGCACTCTGCTTGAAATGCTATGAAATTGAATTTGGTGGCCTGCACTCTGCTTAAAATGCTATGAAATAGTAAGATTAAATGAGAACTTACCAGTTTGAAGTTTGATCTTTAGTTTATGAGGAGTTACGTTGGTGATTACGTGAAGAACCCCGCCAGTTCGCATGCGCGTCAATCTTCAAAGCAGCGGTATGAAATCACAGAAAACAATAATCAAAGTTAACATAGTAAGATCAGCAACTTGAGAGCTACAAGATGATCTTTGTGAGAGAGGGTTGGGCGTGGAGGGCACGTAATCACCAACGTAACTCCACATAAAATAAAGATCAAACTTCAAACTGGTAAGTTCTCATTTAATCTTACTATTTTACTTCAGAGTCACGTGAGTGATTCCGTGAAGGGTTCAAAGTTCTGTGATTTCATGCCACAGACTCAAATCCCGGCGTCTCACTGCATTGATTGACTCGGGATGAGTGAATAATCAACAATGCATTAACCATGACATTGATTCAAATGTATTAATGGTTTACGTTAATAAAGAAATCAATAGCAACCCGACTATCTCAGGGGAGGCTAAAGTGGATGCAAAACAGAATGGGCAAATAGCCCGGTCAGTAACCGGCCTATGTTAAAAAAATAAATAAAAATTAAATCATTGGATTGCGGTGGTGAGGATATGGTCGATGGGAACATCCATTGCCCTGGCCACTGACGTTGATGCCGCCCTGGTGGAATGAGATGTAAAATTGTCAGTGTTAATACCTGCACAAAACCAGAGCCTGCTGCAGCCACCTTGAAATAGTCTGACCCGACCTTTCCTTGTGTGGTTGTTTGTCACTTAATAGACAATGCTCATTCCACACTTCTTAGGATTCTGGTGGCCTTGATATAATACAGCAAGCCTGCCCTCACAAATAGATGTGAGTCCGTGGGGTATGCTGAAATATGATCTTAAATCCTGCCACCCGTGGTCTGCTCTGCTTGTGTAGATCAGAAATGTAAAATGTAATGGCATCTGCAGCCAATTCCATCCTATCTAGCCGCAGCATTTGCAATGTTGCCCTTGTTGTGCTTATACTAGTGTCATGACTAAGAATGTAGCTGGAACCCCCTGGTGAAGTATTGTTAACACATTTTCAATATCCAAACTGCATATATTTGTGGTGGGAGAACTTGTGTCAAGATCTCTTTTACAGCTCGATATCCGGGGTTGAACCCGACAGAGTGGTTCCCGTTTGTTGCAGCTGTAGTGACTCTATAGCTGAATTATTGTCAAAGACCATTTAAGAATGAACTGGAAGATGTCAGTAATCTGTACCATATTAAATGTAACATTAACATTCAACAAATCGCTTCCGATCCCCTCAATAGGAATGTACTGCTTTTTTGGTGCTATCCCTGCACTCTATAGTGAGCACACCCATGGATTGATGTGACAACCTGAGCCGTAAGGCAGTTCATTCAGAATGTGTAAGTCAATAATTTTTTTATTATGCAGAGGCCAGTTTCCTGAACCACAGTTTGAACCAGCAAAGTTTTTGTTTTTTAGAATAACCGTATACGGTTGTATTGTTATGCCTGACGAAAGCTGGCTGCTAAGCCAGTCGGACAGTACGAAAACCTAAAGCGAGATCTTGCTGACTTATTTCAAGACCTGACTAATGAGGCAAAATGGAGGAAGAAATAAAATAACTTTCCTCCTTTTTGTAGCGAAAATGTATTTCTCCGCACTGTTCTGCCACATATTTTTGCAATCAGTGTATAAACATGAAACCAACATGTTGATATTCGATGTACTATTGAACCATACTTTCATAATACTTTGAGATCCAATACATATTATGTGTTGTCATCGATCTGAACTTGATGATACACCGGTGGCAAAGGAGATTAGGTAAATGATTAAAGGATACTTTTAATTGATTGCCATGTGATGCCACCACTGTAGTGTAGCAACTTGAAGTTGAGCATGTAGGTTATGTATATTCACTCAATAGCCCTTTACCCATATAGTGTATATATTTAGTTGATATCAACAACTGAAGAATTGGCAACTCATGCAAATCTCCTCCACGTCCAACTAGTGATGATATTCGCAACTTCCCACCTTAGAGCTCTTAGCATCAGTTTGTGAATAACTGAAATTCGACTGCCCAAACTACTGGAGCAATGCTGAATGCTGTTTGTTCATCATTGTGACTTGGGTGGCTTCAGCTGGCAATAGCATAAGGTTGTTAACAATGATCTACATGTCCTTTGAGAGGTTGCTACTTTGCACGATGGCAGTTCCCCAACTTGCACAGCTGAAACAGCTACTATATTGCCAATTACTCTTGATGAATAGAAGTCGGTTTCATAACAGGTTGCTATTAACTCCAATCTCTTGCCACAGGGTGGAGTCTAGTCTAATTAATAGTTAAAGGTAAATCCCAATGACCAACAAATAGTTTATCCCATTTAGCAATGTGTTACTGTTATTAATACAATTATCATTGCCTTTTGATGACCTCTGTGAAGGGAACTGCATAGAATGGATCTTTGAGAACCTTATGAATCCGTTGTTAGTCAGTAAGAAGTTTCCTATTCAGAAAGTTCATATGCGAGTTACCCGACACTCTCCATTTTTCATGATGAACAGGGCACTCCTGCCATCATTCCATGGGTGCTTTGTACGATAACTCTGGCCCGATTCCAGAGCCTGTCTTAAAATACAATCCTGGCCATAATCCCAAAACTTGCTTGGAATGCTAGTATTGTGCCTCTAAGCAGATGCTTTTATCCTTTGTGTGTTGTACAAACAAGTGTAAATATTACAACTTGTGAGTGGTTCACTTACCCATGTTTTGGAAGTACCAGACCCACCTTGTTGAGTAGGGCTGGTAGGGTGCGTGGAATGTCTGCCCAGCTGTCATGCTGCCACCAGCTTCAGTGAACAGCTTACTGCCAATGAGTGCCTGGGGTGCGTTCTGTAACGATGAACCTTTGCCCGCCGTTGGCCTTGATTGATCCGTCTGCCAGGTTTTTCCCTGTCGAGTAGGCCTTAACCTAATAGAAGATTCGGCGGCTGGCTCTCATCTCTCCCCCGTTAGCGCTGTTCACTGCCGGCACGCATGTGCTCCAGTATGTTCCACCGACATCTTTAGAACCTGGCGTCAGTTACATCTGACCTTTCGTGCTCCCCTCCTCAGAGAGGGCAATTCGTAGGCAGCCCTAAACGGGTGCTGCCGCAGGCCCCACGATACCTGCACTGATATGGCCCCATTGGACCTATACCAGGATGGAACATTCTGTTGGGATGGCAACTTTTTTGTCAGGAAAGGGTTTCTCTGACATGTGCCCTTCATCCCTTGGGGTATGCTCCACGGCCATACCCTGAGATTCGGTGTCAGCAGGACACTGACCCGGCATGCTCTCCTCCTCCAAGTGGGAGACATGAAGCAGCCCTGTCCCAGGCACTGCTGGTGCTGCCTGTCCCATAGGCCGGCGCTGTCACACATGAAGCAGCCCTGTCAACAGGTGCTGCTGGCATGGCTCTCCTGTAGGCCAGCGCTGTGACAGATTCAGCGTCAGCAGTACACTGACCCGCCCTGGTCTCCCCCTCCAACGGGGAGACTTTGAGCAACCCTGTCCCAGGCGCGGCCGGCGCAGCCTCTCGTAGAGGCCGGCGCTTTCACACATGAAGCAGCCCTGTCCCAGGCGCAGCTGGCGCTTCCCTCCCATAGGCCGGCGCTTTCACACATGAAGCAGCCCTGTCCCAGGCGCTGCTGGTGCGGCCTGTCCCATGGGCCCGCGCTATTACAGATCCGGTGTAGTCTCACTAATTTAATTTTGTAGTGTGGAGCTTCACCTGTGAAGGGTTAAAAGTACTACAGCAAAAATATCCTTATTATCAGAGAGGAACCCTTGCTGCCCGACTCACCCAAGTCCAATAGGGCTGAACGAATTCTCTCCTCCTCCAATTTCACTCCATGCCTGGGGACCAATGTGTCTGTGAGCCGCTGACCGCACTGTTAGCGACTCTGGCGTTTAGCACATTCCGACATGTTTTGCCACTCCACAGCATCCCAGCAGGCTGGAAGCCACTGACTGCTTTGTCAGTGGCTGTTATCGCGAAACCTGATCTTTACCGGCTATCCGCTTCTGCGGTTGGAACCAGGGTTTCCCCACAGCCCATAGCCGGCTCACTCATCGAACTCCGCAATAAATCTGGCAGGAAACCTCTGTGAAGACAGGCTCCTGCTTGAACAAGAAACCCTGGTAAGTAAAAGAAACTTACCTTCTAGGTTTAAACTTACCGCCGGCAGGAGCGATGCCCTGCCAGTCTGGTGCTTGCGACAATGTGGCTGACGTAATGACGCGTATGCGAACTGGCGGGGTTCTTCACGGAATCACTCACGTGACTCTGAAGTAAAATTGAATTTGGTGGCCTGCAATTTGCCTGAATTGCTATGAAATTGAATTTGGTGGCCTGCACTCTGCTTGAAATGGAATTTCAAGGAATAGCCGTGAGTGAACTGCCAGCCCACAAGCCCTGAGTAAATGATCTGCCAGCCCACCAACCCTGAGTGACTGATCTGCCAGCCCACCAGCCCTGAGTGTCTGAGCTGCCAGCCCAAGAATCAATTTGGCCCAAAATGTCCATACTAGCGCTCCAGAAAGCCCCTCCCCCTCCCCCTCCCCCCTACTGGCCACCAAGATTGGAATTGGTGGAGAGGTGGAATATTGCGGTCCAGCCCTCCCGTCTAATAATGTTTAAATCCATCTAGACTTGTTTCATATCTGCAGCCTCACTCAAGAAGACTACCATGAAAATTCAGCATATATTTCATTCTAATTTTGCAATGCACTATGATTAGAGGAAATAATCCTGCAGATGGGTTTAATCAGATTTTCATTATATTCTTTATGTTTGCTTTTGGTTTCATTCCAGTGGTTTTACTTAGTAGTTGCGTGAAATTCTGTGGGGAAAACTTTAAAGGTACACATTTTAGTGTCCCAGAAAAATATGTAGGCCCATCCATTCATAGATCACTGCCGCAAACATTAGTACAAAAGCAAGGTTGAGAACATTTTCAAATATTCATCAAACCTGAGACAGCACAGTGGGGCAGCTGGTGGAGCTGCTGCCATGTTATGCCAGAGAAGTGATGCCAGAAAACATAGAATAGCCAGAGGCTGACGAGAAGTTAGGGATAGAATAAAACTAAAAGAAAAGATGTATAACACAGCAAAGAGTAGCCGGAAGCCAGAGGATTGGGAAACTTTCATAAGACAACAGAAGGAAACAAAACGGGCAATACGGGCTGAAAGTTGGCCAGGAATATAAAGAAGGACAGTAAAAGCTTCTTTAGATATATTAAGGGGAAAAGAGTAGCAAAGTCAAATTTGGGTCCCTTGAAGGCAGACACGGGTGAAATGTTTATGGGGAACAAGGAAATGGCAGGAGAGTTGAACAGGTACTTTGGATCTGTCTTCACTAAGGAAGACACAAACAATCTCCCAGAAGTACTGGAGGACAGAGGATCTAAGGGGGTCGTGGAACTGAAAGAAATATTCATTAGGCGAGAAATATTATTGGGTAGGCTAATGGGACTGAAGGATGATAAATCCCCGGGGCCTGATGGACTGCATCCCAGGGTCCTCAGGGAGGTGGCTCTAGAAATAGTGGACGCATTGGTGATCATTTTCCAATGTTCAATAGATTCAGGATCAGTTCCTGTGGATTGGAGGATAGCTTATGTTATCCCACTTTTCAAGAAAGGAGCGAGAGAGAAAACGGGGAATTACAGACCAGTTAGCCTGACTTCGGTGGTGGGAAAGATGCTGGAGTCAATTATTACAGAGGTAATAATGGGGCATTTGGATAGCAGTAAAAGGATTAGTCCAAGTCAGCATGGATTTATGAAAGGAAAATCATGCTTGACTAATCTTCTGGAATTTTTTGAGGATGTGAGAAGTAAAATGGATGAAGGGTAGCCAGTGGATGTAGTATATCTGGACTTTCAGAAAGCCTTTGATGAGGTCCCGCACGGGAGACTTGTGACTAAAATTAGAGCACATGGTATTGGGGGTAGTGTGTTGACGTGGATAGAAAATTGGTTCACAGAGAGGAAGCAAAGAGTAGGAGTGAACGGGTCCTTTTCAGAATGGCAGGCAGTGGCGAGTAGAGTGCCGCAAGGCTCGGTGTTGGGGCCACAACTGTTTACCATATATATTAATGATTTAGAAGAGGGAATTAGGAGCAACACTAGCAAGTTTGCAGATGACACAAAGCTGAGTGGCAGTGTGAACTGTGAAGAGGATGTTAGGAGGTTGCAGGGTGACCTGGACAGGTTGGGTGAGTGGGCAGATGCATGGCAGATGCAGTATAATATAGATACATGTGAGGTTATCCACTTTGGTGGCAAAAACAAGGGGCAGATTATTATCTCAATGGGGTTAGGTTAGGTAAGGGGTAGGTAGAGCGAGAACTGGGTGTCCTTGTACAACGGTCACGGAAAGTTGACGTGCAGGAACAGCAGGCAGAGAAGAAAGCTAATGGAATGTTGTCCTTCATAACAAGAGGATTTCAGTATAGGAGTAGAGAGGTTCTTCTGCAGTTGTATAGGGCTCTGGTAAGACCAGAACTGGAATATTACGTACAGCTTTGGTGTCCTAATTTGAGGAAGGACATCCTTGTGATTGAGGCAGTGCAGTGTAGGTTCACAAGATTGATCCCTGGGATGGCGGGACTGTCATATGAGGAAAGGTTGAAAAGACTGGGTTTCTATTCACTGGAGTTCAGAAGGATGAGGGGGATCTTTTAGAAACATATAAAATTATAAAAGGACTGGACAAGTGGATGCAGGAAAAATGTTGGGTGAGTCCAGAACCAGGGGCCACAGTCTTAGAATAAAGGGGAGGCCATTTAAGACCGAGGTGAGAAAACACATTTTCACCCAGAGAGTTGTGAATTTGTGAAATTCCCTGCCACAAAGAGCAGTGGAGGCCAAATCGCTGGATGGATTTAAGAGATAGAGCTGTAGGTGCTAGTGGAATCAAGGGATATGGGGAGAAGGCAGGCACGGGTTATTGATTGGGGACGATCAGCCATGAATGGTGGTGCTGGCTCGAAGGGCCGAATGGCGTCCACCTGTACCTATTTTCTATGTTTCTATGTTTCTATGTAACTGGGTTTGATCCTGACCTCGGGTGCTGTCAGTGTGGAGTTTTTACATTCACCCCAAGACCTCCCCATGTTTTCCTCCAGGTGTTCCGGTTTCTTCCCACATCTGGAATTGCTGCACCTCATATTCTACATGGGTAGCTTACAACCGAACAATAGATTTCCCAATTTTAGCTAACTAGGCAAACCCCTTCACCCCCCGCACCCCCCCCCCCCCCCCCCCTCCCCGCACCTGCCCCCACCCCTCCCCGCCGCCCCTGACACCCAACCACCATTCTTTTTATTTGGCCACCATCTCTTCCATCTGGATTTGTGCCCATTACTGCCCTCTCCCTTTCCTCTATCTACATTCCTTCTTCTGGCTTCACGCTTCACAGCTCTTCTAGCTTTATCCCATACTTTTTGTCTTCCTATCTCTGGCCTTTGTCCAACAATTAAAACCCTCCCTTACCTGTATCTACCTATCACTTACAAGGCTCCGTCCTGTCCCTCCACTCTTCCAGCTTTCTTCCTCGCCACCTCCCTCCCCCACCATCCTGAAACGTCATCTATCCATGTTCTCCAGAGATGCTGCCTGACCCGTTGAGTTACTCCAGCACTTTGCATCTTTATTTCCTTTGAATAGTTGTGGCAGAAATTTGGCAACCTTTAGTGAGATGATGGGAATTATCCGCCACTCTTACAGTGCCCGTGTTAGGAGGCTGAAATAGGAGGTTTTTGTAGCAGATTCTAAAGTGTGAAAGTATTTATTTCCAAATGATTTATAGACAATAATACATGATCAGTCTATCATCAAAACGTATATTGCATATTGAGGCATTTCACCGTGGGGTGGCACGGTGGCGCAGCGGTAGAATTGCTGCCTTGCAGCACTAGAGATCCAGTTCGATCCTGACTATGGGTGCTGACTGTATGGAGTTTGTACGTTCTCCCGTGACCTGCGTGGGTTTTCTCCAGGTGCTCTGGTTTCCTCCCACACTCCAAAGATGTACAGGTTTATAGCTGAATTGGTTTTGATAAAAATTGTCCCTTTTGTGTGCGTGTAGGATAGTGTTAGTGCACAGGTGTCGCTGGTAGGCACGGACTCGCTGGTGAGCCAAAGGCCTGTTTCCATTCTGTATCTCTAAACCAAACTAAACAAAAAATCTCTAGTCAACCAACAGTCATAAAGAGATTGAAACAAAAGTGTTTGAAATGTTTCCAAGAGTAGAAATAACGTGCTGTATCATGCTCAATCTGACCTGTTCTCCACACTTCATCCACAGTTAGTAGGTTGAACCCCCATGGAATGGACTGAGGCGAAGACCTGAACTTAACCCCATTGACTATTGGGCTGTGAGTGGCAACCAGACCACCAGAAAGAGAATCTAAGGCCCCCACTCTTCAGAGCCTTTGACAAGAAAATTTGGCAAATAATTTTCCATTCTTTCCAAATGCCTCTGATATTCAATAATAATTAAAAGCTGCTGAAAAAAAGATTAAAATAATGCACTGACATGCACATTTAGTTTAGTTTGATTAAGTTTAGTTTTGTTTATTGTCATGTGAACTGAGGTACAGTGAAAAGCTTTTTTGTTGCGTTCGATACAGTTAACAGAAAGACAATACATGATTACAATCAAGCTGTCACACTGTACAGATACAGGATAAAGGTTATAATGCTTAGTGCAAGATAAAGTCCAATTAAAGATAGTCCAAGGTTCTCCAATTGTAAATAGCTCGTTCTAAACTCCCCCTAGTCTAGTTTCAGTCAATAAGATACTGAGTCTAACACTTGCGCATCTAAACTTTATTTTGGAAAAACACAATAACAGTTCCTCACTACTATACCTAACCACCGCGGGTTCGATTCTTGTATCTGCTTGGCCAAGCCCTTCTAGCCTTGCGCAAGCAGAGACACTCCAAAAGGTCACGCAGTCCCAGGCATTCTTCCAGAACATCAACACAGGCCCTCATTGGAGCTACCTTTTATAGGTCCCCGAACCTTGAGGGGCCAAACCATACGGGGGGGGGGGGGGGGGGGGGGTGAGGGGGTCTCTTTACAGTCCAATAACAGATATCGATTAATACAGTATATGATAGACATTTCCCTAACCCAACAATACAGTAGCCGCTTTATTGTCAAGGGTTGGATATGCTTCGATCCACCGGCTGAATACATCGACTATGACAAGAACATATTTATATCCTTGACATCTTTCTAGTTCAATGTAGTCCATTTGCAATGTCTCAAAAGCGCCCATAGGCAACGGTGTTTTCCCTCCTTCACATCCTATTCCTTTCTCTGGGTTGTATTTCTGGCAGACCAGACAATTACTGCTTATCTTCTAAGCAAATGATTGTAATTTTGGATGCCACCAAGTAGCCAATAGTGTCCCGTACTGCCCTTGCACCACAATGGGTGCATAGTGCATACACTCTATAACCCATACTGCTAATGAGTCTGTCATGCAAGTTTGCCCTGCTGGAGTGATCCAAAGCCCAGTCATACAATCCAGTACACATCCCAGCTGTCTCCATCTTTCCTTATCTCCTTCAGTAGCCTCTTCTTGTAATCAAATGATTCCTTGGATGGTTGGCATCAGTATCTCCAAGGGGGGCTTGTTAGTTACACTTTTAGTCTGCCTCATCATTTTAGGTACCACCACCTTACATTCCCATGATACTTTCTTAGCTACTAAGTCAGCATTACGACTTCCAATGTCTACTGGGGTCTTACCTTTAGTCTGGGCTCTACATTTCATTACAGAGATTTATCTGGGTAGCATTAAGGCCTTCAATAAATCTGTCAGCAATTGTTTGTTTTGATATTTTGGTTCCTACAGAAGTTAGGAATCCCCTATTTTCCCATAATTGTTCAAAATCATGCACCAACCCAAATGCATATTGAGAATCAGTGTAAATATTTACTTTTAGATTTCCCCAATAATACAAGCCCAAATTAAAGCAAATGATTCAGCTTGCTGTGCTGAATAGGGTGATTTGAAGGCAGCTGCTTCTACAATCTCCATCTTTTGATCAACAATTGCATACCCAGACAAATCTGTTACCCCACGGTCCAATGGAAGCACTACCGTCCACATATAATGTGGTATCAGAATCTTCCATGGGTGCATCCCTCAAGTCCTCTCTCACTGACGTTTCTTCCTCTATAACAAATAGACAGTCATGACCTGCTTCTGATTGCTCTTCTGGGGGTGAAATAAGAAAAGAGGCTGGGTTAATCAATGTACAATGTTTGAACTGCAATTTCGGATTGTTCAACAGATAGATCTCATACTTATTTTGGCGGGTCATTGTTCAGTTCTGAGCTTGAAGCTGCCCCAACAATGCCGATACCGAATGTGAACTGTGCACTACCGTTTCCTGCTGGAGTGTCAAATTAGCAGCTGATTGTAAACTATTGCAGATTGCAATTAAGATTCGAGTGCAACGAGGATGTCCCCTAGCTACTGGATCAAATTTAGAGGAGTAATATGCAACTGGTCTATGTCTATTCCCATGCTTTTGCATTAGTAACAAAGTGGCACAGTCAGATAGAATTGTACAAAACAGCTGGAAAGGACGATCATATAATGGCCTTCCCAATGCCGGGGCTTGCATCAATGATCTTTTTAAGTTCTCAAATGCCTCCTGTGCTTTCTATGTGAATTTAAATTTGCCCTCCTTGCTGGTATAGGGTGTCAGCTCCTTGGTTTCTAGAGCTATATTTGGAATCCAGGGTCTTCAATAATTAACCATGCCCAGCCATTGCCTCATTTGTTTGGCCTCTTTTGGGATTGGAAATTCGCAGATAGGTTCGAGTCTGCTCTTCTCAAGACTTCTTGCAGTGGCCGAAATTATAATTCCTAGAAATTTTACTTTCTCCTGAGCTATCAGTACTTTTGATGGTGAGACCACATATCCTAGACCAGCTAAATGGTTTAGTAGTTGTGCAGTATCTTTCCAATTACTGGATTAATTTTTGCTGGCCACTAATAGATCATCGACATACTGCACTAATGTTGAATTCATTTTGAACTTCAAGATACTCAGTTGATCCTGCAGACACATGGAAAATAAAGTAGACAAATTGATAAATTCTTGAGGCAATCTGGTCCAGTTGTATTGTTGGCCCCTATATGTGAAGGCAAACAAATATTGGCTGTCTTCATGAAGAGGAGGAGAAAATAATGCATGTTGTAAGTCGACTATCAAAAAGATTTTTGCTTCAGCCAAGAATAGGGGTGTTACAAATTGATTGCCACTTCACCAGTATTCCTTGTTCTAGCAAACCCCTAAATTAATTTGTCAATGCTGCTGATGGCCTGTAGTTTTAATGGATATTGTTGGATTGAAGGAAGTGTTACCCCTTTCTGGAGAGCTACACAGATGGGATTGATGTTCACGCATCCTACCTGAGCTGTGTCCTCCGCCCACACTTGAGGGTCCACATACTCGTGTACCTCACTCCCCAGATGATGACGTAAGTGAGTAACAACTTTCCTTTGGGCCTGATAAAATAGTGATTAGACAAATTTTGCATTTGATAATTATTCGGGTCTGCCAAGGTAATTGCCTTTCTTTTACCATCATTCCTAGGTCTTTAGCTTTGGCCGGGAAATTCACCTTTCAGGTGTTGTGAGGAGCAACTTCTTCAGGTCTTTTCCATAACTGTGCTGGTATTTTTGCATACTCATCAGCTCCCGTTTTTCCTTCCACTAGTGCCAACACTTCTATCTCCCAATCCTGTCCTTTGTATGATTTAAAGAAGGTTTCCAGCTCCCTGTCCTTCCCACTCCTATCGTAAGCCAGTGTAATGTGAAGTGGGGGGTATTCGTCCAGATCTAAGGACCGCCATTGAGGGGTCACTATGGAGTAACATTGTCGTACGGGAGCCCAGGGGGGTCACTATTGTGCCTCTATCGCCACATTCTATTTTTAGTTGGAAAGCACGGAGTACATCTCTCGCCATCAGGTTGCAATCTAATCCGGTGGTTATCACAAATCTATGTTTGATTGCTTTTACTCTGTATACTACTTAGACTGGCTCAGAGATGGGATACTGGCAAGCTTGTCCTTGAAATCCGGACAGGTTCTGAACTTCTCTTGATTCTAGTAAATTATGAATTGATTGAAGAGATCACATGGATGCGCCTGTGTCTACTAGGAAGGTGCAGATTCCCCCTCCCCCCCCCCCCCCCCCCCCCCCCACCTCACCACGAATCCACGAATCGGATTCTAACAATACTACAATCCCAATTTATACAGATACAAATATTCAATTCAAACACACTTTTACTCCAATTATCTAACACCCAAAAATCCTTAAGCACTCCACAGACAATACAAATGTGGCCCACGATCTTAACACACTCTAAATCTTTTTACATACACAATTTATACAATTTGGATCCGATCAAGATGCTAAAAAGACGATGCTGGATTTTTACAATTTACAATAATAATATAGTATGCTAGCGCACAGCTTACGAACACTCGATCTCAATGCCGCGTTGCACTGTTATCAATCAGTGAACCTCTCCTTCTGATACCGAAGATTTTCCCTGTCCTAGGGTACTCTTTGCTGAGGGGTACTACTTCTGAAATGGACTACTTTTCCTCCTAAATATTACTTTCCCCTGCTAAGACTGGACTTCTATAGGGGGACCTCTGTCCCTTCTCTCTAAGTTCTACAGAATTAGAGGTACCTCTCATATCCGGGTACTTTTCACCAAGTAAACCAGGTTCCTGTCTCTCAGTTACTCTTCACTATCAGGTACTAATCAACAATCGATCAGAGGGTCACTAATCACTGTTGATCAGCCGCTATTCAAAATCAATCTCAAACGTGCACAAACTCCGTAGTTACATTTACACAGAATTTGAATTCTACCGTATGGGCAGAACTTCAATGTGAAATTTTGTATTTGGAAATTTGATTCTGCAAATCTAAACTCGTTGTCGGACCAACTAATTTTGGTGTGTACCACTCCTAATATGCGGGCTCTCTAATTCAAATTAAATTGCCCAATGACATCTTGAATGGACTAAAATATTCCCAGTCAATCTATATTCTAGCCACTGAGCCCAGTGCCTTTACAAGATTCCTCATCCGTCACTTCAGCGAGGGATTCAGATATCTTCACACAGGCGTGGCCTCTAACCAACCTAGGTTTTACCTCTTCAAAAGGATTTCCTTTATACCAGCTTGCCACCGGGATTCAACACCAAGCCTCTTCATGCTGGCAGTCGCTGACGATTTTTGGAACGCACCTTTCCAATTAGCGCTACCAGCAATCTCAGGTCAAATGCTTCACCGCTTAGCACGTAAACCAGACTTGTATTTCAATACCCCACCAATTGGATACCAAATCTGGGACAGGATGCGTGTTTGGCTCTCGTTAAGCAGCTGCAGTCTGCCAATTACGACCATGTTTTGGGCTTCTAACCCCACTCTGGTTTTATAGGCCGCTCACCCAAAGGAATGCTATACAACCCCCGTGCTTGCTAGACTCTGTTCTATGATCTTGTTGGGACCCTTTCCAAAGCCCGCGAATGATCGATCTGCTCCGACTTGCGAAGTGCCGAAAATCAATACGAAAATCGCACAGTGACGCAGATTTCTGCACTCGTGATCGAGACAGCTCAACACCCTTAATCGTAAACTTGTCTTTTGGGGTCCGTTGTGATCCCAGATGATCTCCCAATCAGAGGCCCACAGGAGCCATTGGAAGAAGAGGAGGGGGAGGAGCGACACCCGACCGGTAAGGATAAAAATCAAGCGCGGGGCTTGTTTTGCCAGAGACCCCAGGAGCCGTTGGAAGAAGAGGAGGGGGAGGAGCGACACCCGACCGGTAAGGATAAAAATCAAGCGCGGGGCTTGTTTTTCCAGAGGCCCACAGGAGCCGTTGGAAGAAGAGGAGGGGGAGGAGCGACACCCGACCGGTAAGGATAAAAATCAAGCGCGGGGCTTGTTTTTACCCAAATCCATAACATTCCATTTGGAGAAGTGGGTTTTTTTTGAGGAAGCCGCTGATTGGTGGAAGAGGACCCGAGGAAGCAGCTGATTGGGTGCAACCCCGGGTTTACAATTTTACATTTCTGCCTTCTGGGAGTGAGGGATTCTGGGAGTTAAGGATTCAGTATTTAGTAGTAAAGTTTAAAGGATAAGTTTTTGTGTTTTTTTTAATATTTAATACAGTGTAATTTGGGAGTAAGGTATGGCAGTAGAGATTGGCCCCGTGGTTTGTTCAGCCTGCAACATGTGGGAGATCAGGGAGATGGTCGGTGTCCCTGGTGACTACGTTTGCAGGAAGTGTGTCCAGCTGCAGCTCCTGGCAGACCGCATTGAACGATTGGAACTGCGGCTGGATTCATACTGGAGCATCCACGATGCGGAGAAAGTCGTGGATAGCACGTACAGTGAGTTGGTCACACCGCAGGCAAAAGGTAAGAGGACAAGAAGGGAACGGGTGGCCAATAGCCAGCAAAGCAGTAGGCAGGTAGTGCAGGAGTCCCCTGCGGTCATCTCCCTCCTAAACAGGTATACCATTTTGGATACTGTTGAGGGAGATGGCTCATCAGGGGAATGCAGCAGCAGCCAGGTTCATGGCACCATGGGTGGCTCTGCAGCACATGAGGGGGGAAAAAAGAGGGGAAAGGGCAATAGTAATAGGGGATTCAATTGTCAGGGGAATAGATAGGCGTTTCTGCGGCCGCAAACGAGACTCCAGGATGGTATGTTGCCTCCCTGGTGCAAAGGTCAGGGATGTCACTGAACGGCTGCAGAACATTCTGGAGGGGGAGGGTGAACAGCCAGTTGTCGTGGTGCATGTTGGCACCAACGATATAGGTAAAAAAAAGGGATGAGGTCCTACAAGGTGAATTTAGGGAGCTAGGAGATAAACTTAAAAGTAGGACCTCAAAGGTAGTAATCTCCGGATTACTACCAGTACCCACGGGCCAGTCAGAGTAGAAATAGGAGGATAATGCAAATGAATACGTGGCTTGAAAAGTGGTGCAAGGGGGAGGGATTCAAATTTTTAGGGCACTGGGACCAGTTCTGGGGGAGGTGGGACCGGTACAAACAGGACGGTTTGCACCTGGAATGGAATGGAACCAATGTTCTTGGGGAGTGTTTGCTAGTGCTGTCGGGGAGGATTTAAACTAATGTGGCAGGGGGATGGTACAAGAGCAGAGAGGCAGGAGGGTGTAAAATGAGGGTAGAAGCATTAGGTAGCAAGGTGAAAAGTAAAAGTGGCAGACAGACAAAACCAGGGCAAAAATCAAAAAGGGCCACTTTTCAGCAAAATTGTGTAAGGGGTAAGTGCGTTGTAAAGACAAGCCTGAAGGCTTTGTGTCTCAATGCAAGGAGTATTCGTAATAAGGTGGACGAGTTGAACGTTGCAGATAGATATTAATGATTATGATATAGTTGGATCACGGAGACATGGCTCCAGGGTGACGTAGGCTGGGAGCTGAACATCCAGGGATATTCAATATTCAGGAGGGATAGAGAGAAAGGAAAAGGAGGTGGGGTAGCGTTGCTGGTTAGAGAGGAGATTAACGCAATGGAAAGGAAGGACATTAGCTTGGAGGATGTGGAATCGTATGGGTAGAGCTACAAAACACTAAGGGGCAGAAAACGCTGGTGGGTGTTGTGTACAGGCCACCTAACAGTAGCAGAGAAGTTGGGGATGGTATCAAACAGGAAATTAGAAATGCGTGCGACAAAGGCAAAACAGTTTAATGGGTGACTTCAATCTACATATAGATTGGGTTAATCAAATTGGCAGGGGTGCCTGAGGAAGAGGATTTTTTGGAATGTATGCGGGATAGTTATCTAAATCAACATGTAGAGGAACCAACGAGAGAGCAGGCTATTTTAGACTGGGTTTTGAGTAATGAGGAAGGGGTAATTAGCCGTCTTGTTGTACGTGCCCCCTTGGGCAAGAGTGACCATAATATGGTTGAGTTCTTCCATTAGGATGGAGAGTGACATTGTTAATTCAGAAACAATGGTTCTGAACTTAAAGAAAGGTAACTTTGAGGGTATGAGACGTGAATTGGCCAAGATTGACTGGCAATGAATTCTAAAAGGGTTGACGGTGGATATACAATGGAAGACATTTAAAGACTGCATGGATGAACTACAAAAATTGTTCATCCCAGTTTGGCAAAATGAATAAATCGGGGAAGGTAGTGCATCCGTGGGATAAACAAGGGAAATCAGGGATAGTATCAAAGCAAAGGATGATGCGTACAAAGTAGCCAGAAAAGCAGCATACCAGAGGACTGGGAGAAATTCAGAGACCAGCAGAGGAGGACAAAGGGCTTAATTAGGAAAGGGAAAAATAGATTATGAAAGAAAACTGGCAGGGAACAATAAAAACTGACTGCAAAAGTTTTTATAGATATGTGAAGAGAAAGAGGTTAGTTAAACAAATGTAGGTCCCTTGCAGTCAGAAACAGGTGAGTTGATCATGGGGAACAAGGATATGGCGGACCAATTGAATAACTACTTTGGTTCCGTCTTCACTAAGGAAGACATAAATAATCTGCCTGAAATAGCAGGGGACTGTGGGTCAAAGGAGGAATTGAGTGAAATCCAGGTCAGTCGGGAAGTGGTGTTGGGTAAATTGAATAGATTAAAGGCCGATAAATCCCCAGGGCCAGATAGGCTGCATCCCAGAGTACTTAAGGAAGTAGCTCAGGAAATAGTGGATGCATTAGTGATAATCTTTCAAAACTCTTTAGATTCTGGAGTAGTTCCTGAGGATTGGCGGGTAGCAAATGTAACCCCTCTTTTTAAGAAGGGAGGGAGAGAGAAAACGGGGAATTACAGACCAGTTAGTCTAACATCGGTAGTGGGGAAACTGCTAGAGTCAGTTATTAAAGATGGGATAGCAGCACATTTGGAAAGTGGTGAAAATCATTGGACAAAGTCAGCATGGATTTACAAAAGGGTAAATCATGTCTGACGAATCTTGTGGAATTTTTCGAGGATGTAACTAGTAGCGTGGATAAGGGAGAAACCAGTGGATGTGGTATATCTGGACTTCCAGAAGGCTTTCGACAAGGTCCCACATAAGAGATTAGTATACAAACTTAAAGCATACGGTATTAGGGGTTCAGTATTGATGTGGATAGAGAACTGGCTGGCAACAGGAAGCAAAGAGTAGGAGTAAACGGGTCCTTTTCACAATGGCAGGCAGTAACTAGTGGGGTACCGCAGGGCTCAGTGCTGGGACCCCAGCTATTTACCATATATTAATGATCTGGAGGGAATTGAAGGCAATATCTCCAAGTTTGCGGATGACACTAAGCTGGGGGGCAGTGTTCGCTGTGAGGAGGATGCTAGGAGACTGCAAGGTGACTTGGATAGGCTGGGTGAGTGGGCAAATGTTTGGCAGATGCGGTTATAATGTGGTAAATGTGAGGTTATCCACTTTGGTGGCAAAAACAGGAAAGCAGACTATTATTTAAATGGTGGCCGATTAGGAAAAGGGGAGATGTAGCGAGACCTGAGTGTCATGGTACACCAGTCATTGAAAGTAGGCATGCAGGTGGCAGCAGGCAGTGGAAAAAGCGAATGGTATGTTAGCTTTCATAGCAAAAGGATTTGAGTACAGGAGCAGGGAGGTTCTACTTCAGTTGTACAGGGTCTTGGTGAGACCACACCTGGAGTATTGCGTACAGTTTTGGTCTCCAAATCTGAGGAAGGACATTATTGCCATAGAGGGAGTGCAGAGAAGGTTCACCAGACTGATTCCTGGGATGTCAGGACTGTCTTATGAAGAAAGACTGGATAGACTCGGTTTATACTCTCTGGAATTTAGGTAGATTGAGAGGGGATCTTATAGAAACTTACAAAATTCTTAAGGGGTTGGACAGGCTAGATGCAGGAAGATTGTTCCCGATGTTGGGGAAGTCCAGGACAAGGGGTCACAGCTTAAGGATAAGGGGGAAATCCTTTAAGACCGAGATGAGAAAGACTTTTTTCACACAGAGAGTGGTGAGTCTCTGGAACTCTCTGCCACAGAGGGTAGTTGAGGCCAGTTCATTGGCTATATTTAAGAGTGAGTTGGATGTGGCCCTTGTGGCTAAGGGGATCAGAGGGTATGGAGAGAAGGCAGGTACGGGATACTGAGTTGGATGATCAGCCATGATCATATTGAATGGCGGTGCAGGCTCGAAGGGCTGAATGGCCTACTCCTGCACCTAATTTCTATGTTTCTATGTTTCAATGTAAATAGATCGTTCTAAGCTTCCCCCAGTCTAGTTTCAGTCAATAAGATACTGAGTCAAGCACTTGCGCATCTAAATTTTATTTTGGAAAAATACAATAACACAATAACACTACTATACCTAACCACCATGGGTTTGATCCTTGTATCTGCTTGGCCAAGCCCTTCTAGCCTTGTGCAAGCAGAGACACTCCAAAAGGTCATGCAGTCCCATGCGTTCTTCCAGAAGATCGACACAGGACCTCGTGGGAGCTACCTTTTATAGGTTGCTGAACCTTGAGGGGCTGAGGGAGTGGTCTCTTTACAGTCCAATAGTAGGAAGATTAAATGAGAACTTACCAGTTTGAAGTTTGATCTTTATTTTATGAGAAGTTGTGATGAGGGATTACGTGAAGAAGCCCGCCAGCCCGCATGCACGTCAACCTTCAAAGCAGCGGTGTGAAATCACAGAAAACAGTTGCTGAACTGATTATGGGAAGATTCGAGAACTAGAACTACCACATGATCTTTATGAGAAGAGGGTTGGGCGTGGAGGGCACGTAATCCCTCATCACAACTTCTCATAAAATAAAGATCAAACTTCAAACTGGTAAGTTCTCATTTAATCTTTCTATTTTACTTCTAAGTCACGTGAGTGACTACATGAAAACTTTAAAGCTCTGTGATTTCATGCCGCGAACACGAGTCCATGTAACACACTGCATTAGTTGACCAGAAATGATTGAAAAGATAATGCATTCAGACATGACATAGCTTTAAAACATGCTGATGCTTTTAATAAACAAATTATAATAATAATAACGATCCCTTACATCCGGGAAAGCAAATTACTGAACAGAACATAAAATTTAGTTGGCAAACGAACCTGGCCTTGCAATCGGTTTATTATAAAAGATTTGGAAAGTCCACTCATTCGACCATCCTGCAGTTGCTAGGATGTGGTCCAGTGGAACCTCCATGAACCTCGCTGCTGATATTGTTGCAGCCCTGGTGGAGTGAGATTTAAAAAACATCAATGTCCACTCCTGCACAAGCCAGGTCTTAACCATCTGGAGATGGTCTGCACTGATACCCACATGTGTGTGTTTTTTATGACTAATAAACATTGCCAGCTCAGTGCCTCTCAGGTTCTTTGTAGCCTTAAAATATTGTTGAATATGTGTGATCACACAGAATCTATGGTCCATAGGGTACGCCAAAAATTCCAGCTTTAGACCTAACACCCCTGGTCTGCTTTGTTTAATTAGCTCATGTACATAAAACGTTATTTTGTTGGTAGATATAACCATTCTGTCCAGCCGCAGCTTATGCAATAACTGGATGCGTTGCGCTGAAACTAGCGCCATGAGCATAACTACTTTATATGTGAGCATGTCCAAAGATAAGGATATAACTGGAGCCCACCGGCGAAGCAGTGTTAACACAATGTTAACATCTTATACCTCCGTATACCATGGCCTAGGTGGATTTGTGTTAAAGATACCCTTCATAAATCTGGATATCAGCGGGTGAGACCCAACAGAGTGGTGTCTGGATCCCAGCAACAAGTATGATGACAAGGCACTTTTGGCACAATTAATGGCAATATAACTTAATCTTTCGTCAAAGAACAGTTTTGAGAGAAACTCCAAGACATCAGTTATCCGTGCCATATCATACATTATATTGGAATTAAAACAAAACACCTCCAATCTCCTGAATTAAGAGATGTACTGCTACTTGGTGCTATCTCTCCAAGCTGCAGTGATCATGTCCATGGTTCGGTCTGACAATCCGAGCCCCAGGAAAGGTCTTCTCAAAGTCTGCAAATCAATGAATTGATTCTATCATGCAGAGGGTGGCCTTCCTGAGTCATGGGATGAACCAGCAAATTTTTGTGTTTAGAAATAACCATGTAAGGTTCTATTATCATCCCAATATCAGTGGGAAACCATGGGTAGGCCAGTCAGGCACTACCAAAATGCCTGAAGCGGAATCTTGCTGGATGTTTTGCAAGCACCGACTGATGAGGCAAAAGGGAGGGAATGCATAAAATAATATTTCTCCCCAGTGTAGCGAAAATGCATCTATCGCCACTGCCCCTGGGTCTGGCTCCCATACTTTATGATCCAACATCCATTCTGTGTTGTCATTGAATTTGCGTAACCTGGTGTCCGCCACCATGTTAAACCTACCTGACAAGTAGTTAGCTGAAATCCAAATGCTTTTCTCGATACACCAGTGCTAAACTATCACAGGATACTGACTTGATTCCACCCATGTGATTAATATATGCCACCGCTGTGTTGTCAATTTGTAGTTGAACATGCAGATTATGCATATTACCACAATAAGTTTTAACCCATAGAATGCCCCCAGCATCTCCAGGTAGTTGATACCATGTAACTGAAGAATTGATAACTCATGCACATCCCATCTGCCACCGCAACTAGAGATGGTATTAGTAGCTCCCCATCCTTGAGCACTAGCATCAGTTTGTAATATAACTGAAGGTTTACTTACCAAAATGTTACTGGAGCAATGCTGAATATTGGTCGTCCACCATTGTAATTCTGATATAGCTTCAGCTGGTAATAGCATAGGTCTGCTAAAATGACCTAAAAGGTTTTTGAGTGCTTGCTCCTTTGCACGTTGTAAGTTCTGATAATGCAAAGGCCCAAATTGTGCAGCTGGAAAAACAGCCACTATTTTGCCAATTACACTAGCCACCTGTCGAATAGATGGCTGCTCCATAACAACAAGGTTGTTACAGGCTTCTATTAATTCTAATCTCTTGCCCCAGGGCAGAGTCACAGACATATTAATAGAGTTAATGGTAAATCCCAAATAATTAATAACTCTAGTTGGTATCAACTTGGATTTAACTGGATGGATGAGAAACCCCAATTTCTCCAATATGAGTTTCATGGCTGAAACAGCTAATTACCAATTTCAGCATTTTTCCAATGATTAGAATATCATTCAGATAGGCCATAACAAATCGTTTTTGAGCTCTAAGCAACCCAAGCACCGGCTTTAATAATTTGGTGAATAACCTGGGGGCTGAAATGAACCTATTAGGCAATGCTTTAAACTGCCACAGTTGCCTCATCCAGCTAAATTTCAAATATCTCCAGTGATCCCTGTGAATGGGAACCAAATAGTATGCATCTTTGAGGTTGATGCATGCCATAAAGCATCCTTTGGAAATCAGTTGATTGGCAGTAATAAAGTTTTCCATTTCTAAATGTCTATACTGCACATGAGAGTTAAGTTGTGTCAAATCAAGGATGATCCGACATCCTCCATATTTCTTTTGTCTAGAGAATATATTGGAGATGAATTGGTGATGTTCATGACTTGACTTCTCGATTACCCCTTTTGTGTGTAATGTATGAATTTCAGCTCGTATATCCAAACCTTCTTGTTTGGAATGAACAAATGCCTGGCTTGGTGTATGGAGTGTGGGTGGCAATGAGTTGGGAAGAAATTCAATTTGGAACCCTTGTACACTGTGCAGTATAAACGGATCTGATGTTATCCAACGCCATTCGTGCAAAAACAAGTATAATCTACCACCAACTTGTAACTAGTCCACACACCCCATGTTCCGGAAAGAACCAGACCCACCTACCTCCATGGTTACCGGTGGTCTTTTGGTAGGCCCAAAGGCCTCTGATACGGGTTCTATTTCCGTCCTTGAGGCTTGGAGGGTAGGACTGCTGGGGTGCGCGGATTGCGCATTTTCCTTGAAGGCTGGCTTGGGCCTTGGCCTAAAAAACACCTCTGCACAGATAAATCAGCTTTCAAGCTGCCACCAACTTCAGCGAACCGCTTACTGCTGATGGAGTCGTAGGGGTGTTGTCATGGAAACGGTGAAGCTTTGCTTGTCATTGGTGCCTTGATTAGCCCGACAGCTATTGCTTCCTCATCCAGGTCTTTTACCTGTTTGGGTAGGTCTTCCCTGAACAGAAGATTCGGCAGCTGGACATTGCTGGTCTTATATAGGTCTGCAAATTTTGGATTTAAGGCAGGTCTGATGGCGTTTTTTCGGAAGCAGTTCATTTTGAAGTGTGCATTGCACATCAATGCCAGGGCATCCTGCTGGAGTCCAATTGGGTCCCGCCATCCACAGATCTGGCAACTGCCGTGATGCCTAAAGCCAGTAATTTTAAAATTCGTTGGAGTTTCATTTCCGGGGCTTCGATGCCCCCTCCAATGTATCCCCAGATAGAGCTGTTGACTGCCGGCACTTTCAGGGATGCACAATTTACAGGTGTATGGTATTTTGCAGCCATTTCAACCATCACCTGTTCCTGTAATTGATGTGACGTGAGGTAGTTGATGCTGGAAGCCTGCTCTTCTTGCAGCGGCTCCCCTGTTTGCAAGAGTATCGCAAACCTTGATGCCATGGTAGGCAATTCTTGAACCTCGCGCATGTCATGCATTCCAGTATGTTCCACGGACATATCTCCGAATTCGGAGTCAGTCATATACTGACCCCGTACACTCCCCTCCTCAGACATTAAGCAGCCCTGGACCAGGCGCTGCCGCAGGCATGCAAGGAGACCTGCGTTGATATGTGTCCGCATCACGAAGCATATCATGATGGAGCATCCTTTCCATACGGTGCTCCATGCGGGATAAACACCCAAAGACTCTATCCATGTTTGTAGGAGGAGAATCCTCCTGGCCTGACTCGTCTGAGTACACAGACCTCTCAGACTTCCATTTGGCTTTGCCCCCTTTCGGGGTTGCCAAAGTGCTTTGGAAAAGCACCAAGTCTGAAGTCGCTGACCACACTGCCAGTGACATGGACGGCGAAGCCGTCGGCCGGCGGCTACCTGCACACCTGCGGTCCTCCGTAGCCGGTTTCCACGTGGCCCATCTGGGTTTCACCCTGGATTTTTCCATTATCCGTTCAGCAATTGGAACTCTGTAAAGAAAACTTTTCCACGCAAAAAATGACCTCAGAATAAGTTTGAAACTTACCTGCAGGGTTTTAAAACTTACCGCTGGAGCCATGTGTTAGACGTATTGTCTATTGTCTCCTCCCAGCCAGTCGTGCGCCATGTGTTAGACGTATTGACGTGCATGTGGGCTGGCGGGCGTCTTCACATAGTCACTCACATGACTTTAAAGTAAAATAGATATCGATTAATATAGTATATGATAGACATTTTCCTAACCCAATAATACAGTGACCAATACAATGTATTTGAAACAAAGTTCTAGAAGGAAGCAAACTAGAATAAATATTGAAACACGTGCCCTGAGATTCAAACAGTTTCTCGAAGGCTCAACAGTTCAACCAATCATCAATCAGCAGGTTGACCATCCGCAACATTTATACTATTTACAATGCCCTTGCAGTGATCCAATCGAAATGATGCATTTAGGGTTCGTTTGCAAAACTGCTATACATTTTATCAATTTAGGAGAAACAAGGAGAATACTTGGACCCCTCACCATCCTGCATTCCAGTCTGAGCCTTTGGCTCCGTTCAAAGGCTGTAAATTTCAGCTGACAATGGTCAAGCAATTCTGACAAGTGCAGGGATCCTCCATTTTACAGTGTCTTTAATTTGGCCAGTATTAACACAATGAGGCAAATGGAAACTTAGGGCTACTCTCTAGTTGTATGGGGTTGTTCAGTTATCTGATCACAACTAGAAAGAAACTGTCCTTGAATCTGGAGGTATATGTTTTTATAGTTCTGTATCTCTTATCTGATGGGAGAGTAGAGAAGAGGGAGTGTTGTCCTTGGTGCGGTGAGAGAGTGAGACTGGTCCTTAGTTATGCTGGTGGCCTTGCCAAGGCAGTGTGAAGTGTAAATGGAGTCACTGGAAGGGACATTGGTTTGTTTGTAAAAGTAATTAAAAAAAATACATCATAATGAATTTGGCGAACAACATAAATCGAAAACATAAATATACAGTAAAATAAGGAAAAATAACAACAAAACCTAGTTTTTAATTTTTTTAAATTTAGAGATACAGCATGGAAACAGGGCGTTTGGCCCACCGATCCCACGCCGACCATTGGTCACCTGCTCATGTTTTCCTTAATTCTATGTTATCCACGTTCTCATCCACGAGCGCCAAGTTTACAGAGGCCAATTAAACTACAAACCTGCATGCCCTTTTGATGTGAGAGGATACCAGAAAACACAGCGGAAATCCATGTGGTCACAGGAAGAATGCAGAAAATCCACACAGCAGCAGCTAAGATCAGGATTGAACCTGGGTCTCTGGTGTTGTGTGGTGGCAGCTCAACCAGTTGTGCCACTGTGTTGGATCTACTGTTTTAATGAGGTTTAAATTAATGGGCAGGAGTGTAGGAAGAAACTGCGGATTCTGGTTTATACCAGAGATGGACACAAAATTCTGGAGTAACTCAGCGGGTCAGGCAGCATGTTTGGAGAAACAAAATAGGTGATGTTTTGGGTCGAAACCCTTCTTCAGACCCAGAGTCAGAGGTAAGGGAAGCTCGAGGTATGAAATGATTCAGAACAATTAGAGCCAGCACCGATGACTAAGGAAAGGTGTAGCCCTCAATGGGCCACTTGTTGGCTGTGGAAGAGGTGATAACAAAGGGATATATGGATGTGAACAGTGGAACGGACAGGAATACTACTGTGTGGGGGGGGGGGGGGGGAGGTCAAAGAGAAGGATTGGAGAGGTTACTTGAAATTAGGGAAATAAATATTCATACTACTGGGTTGTAAGCTGCCAAAGCAAAAAATTAGGTGCTGTTCCTCCAATTTATTCTTCAAAGATGCTGCTTGAACCATTGAGTTACTCCAGCATTTTGCATCTTAAATTAATGGGTTCTCCATTTAGGTCAAATGCAATGCTGACTCATTCAGGTCTGTTCATTCTGGAGCTGACACTGGAGTCAATAACAAGATACATGCCAGAGTCGGTTGATGGTGCTTTGGCAGCAGAAGGCAGTAGCTAAGTAGTCAACCTCTGGCAACAATGAAACACTATCTAGCCCAGTGTATTCTATTTCAAAATGCTCCAAATGTTATGAGTAATCCTATTGAAAAGGAAATTACACCTTAGAAAGAAGATACTTGTTCTCATGAGCACGCACAAGGGAAATAGAGACACACTCAAGGGGAAAATAGCTCCATTTAATTTGAGTTTTCACTTAAATAATTCACAGCAAACTTTATAAAATGTGACAAGTAATAGATTCCTTGGTAAAAACCGATTATCGAGTTATTTCAAATTGTGAATAGGCATTTTTTATGTCTTCTAAATGTGGAATGCATTCCTCCAATGTTGATTACTTACTGATAATATCTTGGTGAATCACTCCCGTTAATATATTAAGCTCTTTGCCTTTTTTCTTGTAATAGTTAAAATGACAAACAAAGCCAGTTTCATATTGGCAGTAAAATAAAAAAGTATGCACTGAAGCAAAAATAAATTATTATAAATTTCTGCTGAGTATCTTTTAATCTCCCACCATGAATATTCCAGAATATGAGACAGACTTGCATCAATCAAAAAAGATATCTTCGATAGACACAAAATGCTTGAATAACTCAGTGGGACAGGCAGCATCTCTGGAGAAAGGAATGGGTGACGTTTCGGGTCGAGACCTTTCTTCGAGATACCTTAGAACCATTTAAATATATCTAATGCATTTAATGGCGGTAGATAATATAAAATGTTATATAATGTAGAGAATCACTGCCGACAATGAAACACCATTTAGCACACCATTGATCACATTTCCCTGTGTGTTCCTGTGATTACCGTTGCATTTATATTGGAAGATGGGAAGACTGTGTAGTTTCAGGGCCAAGGTTTCATTGAGATACTCTGAGTTTGTGACAATTACATCTTCTCGTTAACTATTTAGCCTCTAATCTGACGGACATCAGATTTAATCTCCAGTATTGAATTCAAGAGGGTTGCAAATTTGACTTGTATCGATGCGCAAAGCAAATCATCAGTTTTAAACACAAGAACGCAAGAAAATAGGAGCAGGAGTAGACAATCTGGGCCCGAAAATCTGCTCCACCATTTAACATGATCGTGGCTGATGTGTCCCAGCCTCATGCCCTCTTTTCTCCCAGTTCCACACCGTCCTCAATTCTCTCATCTTTCAAAAATGTATCTGTCCCCTCTTTAAATACATCCAGCATTCAAGCTTCCAAAATCCCCTGGGATTAAGAATTTCAGTGACTGACCACCGTATGTGAGAGGAAATTCCTAATTATCGCAGTTTTAAATGATCACTCCCTTAGTTTGAAGCTACGTCCCATCTTTCAGATTCTCCCATCAGCGGAAACACTAAACATCTCATAAACCTACCTCCTCAGAATTATTTCTGTTTCAATAATATCATTTCTCATTCTAATAAACTCTAAATAATACAGATTTACCGAAATAGGGCAAAAATCTCATCCCAAGTATTATCCTAGTGATTCACTTCAGGTCTGCCTTCAATGCTGGTATGTCCTTTCTTAAATAAGGCAATGAAAACTGTACATAATACTCCTGATGTGGCCATATCAAAAATGTACCAATTCTTTATTTCTAAACTCCTACACATTAGTAACAAGGCTAATATAGAAAACCCTCATTTTAACGGGCTTCTTTACAATGTATTTCAGCTATAGCGGATGGATATAAAAATAGCTTCTGACACCACCCTGATTTGCACCACTTCACCGGCCACATATAGCCCTGGCTGCTGACCCCACCCCCGACTCACAGCACCTCCCTGGCCGCTTACAGGCTGGACCTGCTGCCGCCACCACTAACCCTTACTTGCTGCCCATGAATCGCGACTATTAACTCCAACGATCCTCACCTCTCTCCCGACCATCAGGCAGGCCAGGCCCGCCAACTCACCTGGATTCCAGACCCAGTTCCGGACCAAGAGTCTGAAGGTGAATCTCGACCCCTACCATCCCCTATCCATGTTCTCCAGAGATGCTGCATGACTTATTGAGTTACTCCAGCACATAATGTCCTTTTGTGTACTAACTACCATTGGTGTCTGTTATTTTATTTCTACTACTTACACAATGATTATACCTTACTCGGTTCTGGCAAACAATCGGAAATAATGGACACCATTCCTCCTCCCCCCCGTCTTATAGAGGAGATGTTGTACAAGATATAAGATAAATTTGAGTCATTCGAATCACCTGAAATTATGTGACTGCTGCCACAGACACTGAGTCTCTCTATCACCCTAAGCAGAATTAGGTCATTTGTCCCATCAAGTTTGCTCCACCGTTCAATCATGGCTGATCTATCTCTCCCTCCAAACCCTCTCTCCTGCCTTCTCCCCGTAACCCCTGACACCCCACATTCTGCCCACATTCAAGCAAAATAATTTTTCATAAAGTCATAGAGATACAACACTGCTTAATTCATCCATGCAAACTAACATGCCCTATCTAAAGGTACTCCCATTTACCTGTATTTGGCCCATATACCATTAAAGTATTCCTATCCATGTACCTGTCTTAGCCTGCCCAAACTCTCCCTATAGCTTAGACTTCACGTCTTGGCAAGATTGGCTGAACCATTGACCTTGTATTTTCTTATTGAAGTAAGTTTGCAGGTGACAGTAAGCCTCAACACTTCCCCATGAATTTTGAGGTAATTAGATTTCCAGTGCAGCAGTTCTTATTTTTGCAATTGACCTAGAAAAATTGCAACAATATCGAAGGTCAGTGAATCTCACTGTGGACCTTGAAATCATAGTTTTTGTAATCAAACCATTTCAAAGTATTAAGTGAACCACAATGCATTTATTAAAACCCATGCAGATAGAACAATACATACTGTTGCACTGATCGCATCATCTTACAGACTACCAAACTAAGGTACGAGCAGGCTGTTATCAGTGGCTGCATTCCTACTCAAATCCCAGACTGCATTACATAGTGGAATGTGTATCATGCATAATATATGTGGTGAAGGTTGTATTGACAAAGATTAATGCGGCTGATCTATATCGTTCCTCTTAAAGAAGCAAATCATAATTAAACAAGCATATAGTGGAGTATATAGAAAAACACCAATGTGAGGGGTGTGCACGTTACTTAACACACGCCTTGTACTTTGGATTTGGCTTGCAGACGCGACCTGTGCACGTACGGTTCTCATCGTTTTCTCCGTTCACTGGAGATTGAATAGGAGGAGGGAGTGATACTGATGACCAGTGTTGACGGTGAGGATTGCGATCTCGGCAGCGGCCGGGGAAGCAAAGCAGCAGGCAAAGCATCGGGACCGGGGTCAGCAGGCAGTTGTGGGACCGTGGGACTGGAACTGTTGGACCGTGGAGGAGACACAGCTGTGTAGTCAGGATAGTGTCGAGGCGGCACTAGCTCATTGACCAGACGAAGGTGTTGTTGGGTACGTCTGTAGGTGCCATCATCAACAATGACCATGTAAGAGCGCGGCTCAGGAGTAGTTCCTTGAATGACACCCAGCCGGTAGTAGCCTTTTGGCGTTTGCAAGCGGACAATCCGTCCCTTGGTCAGAGGTGGAAGCGGTGTGTTGACTTGCCATAGTATCGTTTTTGAGTATCGTGTCGTTGTTGGAGTTTTGCCTGGATCATAGCAGGGGCATGAATTTGTGGTTGTAACATCTGCTTCGCTACAGGTAGCGTAGTGCGAGTCTGCCTTGACATCAGCACTGGGCAGGGGAACCCAGAATCTGATCATGAGAAATGTTCCGTAAATTAAGCAAGTCGAGATAGACGTCAGAACAGGCCCAATGGGACCGTTCCAATGGGACCGTTCCATCGCTTGTTTGGGACTTCTCACCGCACATTCAGCCAAACCATTGGACTGCGGGTATTCGGGGCTGTTGGTGATGTGACGAAAATCCCAGCGTTTAGAGAAGTTTTGGAAGTGCTGACTTTAGAGTGTCATCTGCAGCTATCTGCGCTGCCAGATCGTCCAGACACGCGGATGGGAGGTAGGTCTCCAATGGAGGCGTGGGTTTGAATCCCACTTCCGACAGATTGACCGAGATTAATATGGTTGATCTACACATAGTAATCATTAGACATAAGAAATCTTTAGGAAGGCTTTTGGCAATGTGTATGGCTGAGAAGGATTCAGTCTCAGGGAAATAAATGAGGGAATGGGATACACATAGACACAATGGGCTGAATGGCTTCTGTTTCTGTCTTAAGAAAATATGTGAGAATCACAAGAATATACCCACGTCCTACTTTTCCCTGATCAGGGCAAAGGCAGTGCGCTGTATCTCAACAGACGTATGAAACTTCAAACCACTACTGTAACATTTCTTAAATTACCGATGTAAAAAATAGTCCATAAAAATCTATCAGTATGATATTATGATTTATGATGCCTCCAAGACCGGACCTTGAACCTGTCGGTCACTATTATCAGTGTTAGAGTAATAGCTTTATCACATGAGTGTGCAAGTCCTGCCATGTAAAGCATTAAGGGGCTGTCCCACTGTACGAGCTAATTCAAGAGCTCTCCCGAGTTTAAAAAAAAAATCAAACTCGTGGTAAGCACGTAGAATGTACGTAGCGGGCACGTCGGAGCTCGGGACGTCTCTTAGCGGCTCGTAATGCTAACGGCAAGTACTCGGGAAACGCTGTAAGCTCGTGAAGACTCGTGAAGATTTTTCAACATGTTGAAAAATGTCCACAAGAGCCCTGAGTACCCACCAGCGGCTATTACCGTAATTCTCCGAGTTCGAATCAGGGGAAACGCGGGAGACCTATTGAATTAGCTCATACAGTGGGACAGCCCCATTAGAATCATTTCTGCTCTGTTCATCAAAGGAAAAACAGTTAATATAAAGTAAAGCAAATGTACCTTTATCATTGTAGTCCTTACAACACACGGTGCACCATGGTTTTCTTGCATATATCTTTCTCCTGTGGGCTGCCAATACCATCAGGTTGTTTGATTCTCTGCGTAATGGTCTGTAGATATCATTAGGATGAAGTGCGAAATCCTTGTGAAGAGGTGGCTACAGCGGGATGGTATAAGTGCTCACATTTTTACTTCTTCCCCCTCCCTCCAACCTTTTTCTTTCCTATGAACCTCCTCAGCAGAGAGCACTTCAGTAACCACAGTAGGGTATGTTGGTTGATTTAAAGGCTGATTCTTAGACTGAAAGCTGGTGATGAGATGATTTGACAAAGAAAACAATAGCTTTAAATTCTACGGACTAAGTGCTGACAGATTTTGTGAAATGCTGCTCTGCTTAAAAATGATGTGTTCTTTAACCATTTGAAAAATCCATTCTCTTTGTACTATATAAAATATTTAAAGTGTAATAGAAAGCTGCTAGTGATCTGCAAGAAATGAATGGTGCAGAAGCATTCCGGTGATGCCTTAAATAATAAGTGTAAAACCCAAGTTATTATAGTTTTTTTCAGAATTGAAATACTTACTAATATGTTTTGTTACCTCTGCATTTTAATTGTTACTAGACCAAAGGGGACCCGTTGAGTTCTCAACGCACATTTGCGGGGGGGGGGGGCGACCTGCGACATCACACTCACTAACCACCCCGCCACATGCACACACTAACCACCCCCCGCACACACGCACTAACCCCCCTTCTTGATATTATATAATATTGTTCACTCGCTCCTTTTATCCCATCCCCGCCCTATCCACTCTCGCATAGCCCCCAACTGCGCAGGCGCGGCTAGAGAAGGAGGGTGAGGAGGGGGAGGAGGGGGAGGATAGAGAGAGAGGGCAGAGAAAGGGAGAGACTGAGAGGGCAGACAGGGAGGGAGAGAGAGAGAGAGAGAGAGGGGGGGCAGAGACAGTGAGAGAGAGCGCGGGCAGAGAGGGTGAGAGAAAGGGCAGGGACAGGGAGAGGGCATAGACAGGGAGAGAGAGAGAGGGCAGAGACAGGGAGAGAGAGGGCAGAGAGTGAGAGAGAGGGCAGAGACAGGGAGCGAGAAAGGGCAGAGACAGGGAGAGAGAGGGCAGAGAGTGAGAGAGAGTGGGCAGATACAGGGAGAGAGAAAGGGCCGAGAGGGAGAGAGAGAGAGAGAGAGGGCAGAGACAGGGAGAGTACAGAGACAGGGAGAGTGAGAGTGCAGAGACAAGGAGAGAGAGAGCGCAGAGACAGGGAGAGAGAGAGGGCACAGACGGAGACAGAGAGGGCAGAGACAGGGAGAGAGAGGGGGCAGAGCAGGGAGAGAGAGAGGGCAGAGACAGGGAGAGAGAGATGGCAGAGACAGGGTGAGAGAGAGGGCAGAAACAGCGGGCAGGTGTTCATGGACCCTAGGACCCCGAGCGAGGTGGGTGCTCGAGGGCAGAGACAGAGAAAGGGCTGCGGGCGGACTGTGAGCCGGTGGGGCCACGACCAACGGGCAGGCCCACGGCGAGAGGGCGTGCCCATGGCAGGCGGGGTGCGATAAAAGGACTTTGAGTCAAGGTAGGGTGACATCACTCGCAGCGCATGGAAGACAGTGTGGAGCAGGCCGCACGTGGAAAACTGCGCGGAGCAGACCCATTGCACCGTCATCAGCTCGTTTATTTTCAGATATTTCAGACTTGTGAACATTTTCATAAATAACTCGAGAAATAATGCATGAACTTTTCAGGTAAGATGATTTATGAATCCACAGTATAAAATTCTACAGGAATATGTAAAAATGTTACCGTTGGTGCGTCGTTTTTCCAAACAGATGTGATTATACACACACACACACACACACACACACACACACACACACACACAAGATCAGCGTTTTATAATTATAGAGATATTTGATCTTTAAAACTTCTAATATTATGTAAGAGAGCTATCAAATGAAAAGGATTATATATTGCCTTGTTATCCTTAAATGGATTTCAATCTGGATGAGGTTAATAAGAGAATGTAGAAACAAGGATGCTGGTTTACACAAAAAATGCACAAAGTGCTGGAGTAACTCAATGGGTCACGCAGCATCTCTGGAGAATGTGGATGGATGATGTTTTAGGTTGAGACCTTTCCGTGTTTTCTAGAGATGCTGCCTGACCAGCTGAGTTGCTCCAGAACTTTGTGTCCTTTTTTGTATTAACCAGCATCTATAATAGTTCCATATTCCTCTATAATAGTTTATTGTTTCACCGTATCTGGAGAACATGGATAGATGACATTTTGTGTTTGAAGAAGGTTCCTGACTTGAAATGTCACCCTTCTGTGTTCTCCAGAGATGCTGCCTGACCTGTTGAGTTACTCCAGCACTTTGTGCCCTTTTGAGATTAATGACTCTCTCAACTTTGCTGCCTGTTAGAAGTCAACCTGAATCCCAGTTCCTGGTGGGCAAAATAATGATCATTTTTATTCCAAGTAACCAAGTCTTTACCGTACTTTAGAGATACAGCAGAGAAACAGGCTCAATCAGCGATAGTTTTAGTACACTAATACGATCCTGCACACTAGGGACAATTGTAAAAGTGAATTACCCTATAAACCTGTATGTCCTTGGAGTGTGGAGGAAACCGGAGCACCCGGAGAAAACCCACACAGTCAAAAGCGAAGGTTTAATGGAGATGTGCGGAATAAGTTTTTTACACAGAGAGTGGTGGGGGGCTGGAACACACTGCTATGTGTAGTGGTTGAGGCAGATATGATAGTGGCATTTAAGAGCCTTTTAAAGAGCACATGAAAGTGCAGGGAATAGAGAGATATGAATCATGTAGAGGCTGATGTGATCAATGTAACGTGGCATCATGTTTGGCACAAACATTGGGGGTGCAAAGGTCGTTCCTGTACTGTGCTGTTCTATGTACAAAGATTATGCAATGGTTGTTGATATGATATATGATGTTAGCATTTATACTCCATGGGCAAAAATTAGAATGACCCACCCACATTGATTTTGTTAACAATAAATGAATGGAAGCAAGTAATACAATCCTCAAAATTCTGCTTGAGATCCTGAACTCCCATGAAATGAAATAGAATGGAATTTGATTTATTCATACATTGCAAGATACTGCCCCACAATAGTATTTTCACTAGCCATTGCAAACGTGAATCAGGACGCTTAAGTATGGTGAAAATATTTGAGAAATGGTGCTATGGCTCAGCAGTTCAGTTGCGACCATACAGCACTAGGGACTCGGGTTCGATCCTGACTACGGCTGCTGTCTGTGTGGAGTTTGTACATTCTTCCCGAGACTATGTGGGTTTCCCCTGGGTGATCTACTTTTCTCCAAAGATGTACAGGTTTGTAGGCTAATTTGGCTTCGGTAAAATTTGTAAATCGTCCCTAGTGCATAGGATAGTGCTAGTGTGCAGGGATCGCTGGTCTCGGTGAGCCGAAGGGCCTGTTTCTGCGCTGTATCTCTAAAACTATTTAAAAAAACTAAAATGCATCATTTCCACAGCTGTCCTGTAAATGGATGAGGGGATAATAAGGCTAAACAATCAAATGAATTGAAATAAGATGATTTCAATTAACAGTTGCCCGCCTACATTATAAAATGTCCATGTTAATGCTGTAATTTGTAAAAGTTCAATTGAATATTCTGGGGAAAACAATCCTGTCTGAACCATTTGTAATGTAAACTACCAGCAATTTTAATCAAGGGATTACTGAACTTTTGATAAAATGGAAGACTAAAATGTCTATTCCAATTTTATCTGAAGGAGCATTCACACAGCAATTAGATTACCCATGTTCTATGGTAATTCATGAGTGCAACCCCAGGACGCCTAGAAAACAATTTAACAATTTCAATATCAAATCTACTGGGGAAGGGGTTGAAAATCAGAACGTTTTAATGAGGCAAAAACCTACCTGAAAATTTTCCTGTTGCCAGCTTCAGATCACTTTCATCAGTTATGATTTATCATGCCTTGTTTTCTATTCTGATCTGGAGATGCAATCTTAATTTACAAATTCAAATTATGATTTGGCATTATAAGATGTGACAAAACAGTGCAGCCTTTCAAAGTTCCCACAGTCACTAATAGGCATGAAAATAGTTTTCTGTCACAAGCAGCTATGCCAATCCATCAGACATTAATTAAAAACTAATTCCAAAATAACACAATGGCATGGAATTTGCTATTAAAAAATTGTCAAAACTTGTTGCCATCATTACTCCAGCAACTTTGGAACTTTAATGGCATTCTAAAGATTAAACTACTTAGACCAACAAGTCTCTTGTGTGTATAGTTCTTATTTTCTTTAAATGTATATTTCAAAATATAAAAATATAAGGCGAGAAGGGAGGGATTTGCGAGGAACCTCAGGGGCAACGTTTTCACTCATTGGTTAGTCCGTATCTTGAATGAGCATTCAGCAAAAACTAAAGAAGCAGATACATTTTTGACTTTCAAAAGGTAGACACAAAGTACTGGAGTAACTCAGCGGGTCAGGCAGCATCCCTGGAGAAAAACAATGGATGACGTTTCCGGTTGGAACACCTTCTTCACTTCTCCCGTCTCCAATGGTCCTCCTCCCCTTGGTTCTCCCCCGGGTGGCCTTCTACCCTCTCTAGACCCTTTCATTTCTCCTGGCCGTCGGGATATCAACCGTCTTAACTATGAACTTAAAAGATAGATTCATGGATAGGATATGGGTTAAATGCAAGCAAATTGGACTAGCCCAGAATGCCAACTTGGTCAGTATGGACAAGGTGGCCAAAGGGCATGTTTCAGTGCTCGATTTCTCCATGACTAAATAAAGAATTTCAAAATTAAAGTTCACGTACAATTTTCGGCTTCACCGTTGGTCACAGATTTGTTCCAACTTTGGCTTAAAATGAAGTAAACATTTTTTCATGTGTTTGGCTCCTCAACTCACTTGATTTTATAGCAGCAGGTGGGCCTCAAGGAATTGCTAGAGTTCTCAGAGGTAGATAAGGGAAGATCCTGTCACGGAATCATAAGTTTATATGTTCATAAATCATAGCAGCAGAAGTAGGCCATTCGGTCAATCGAGTCTATTCTGCTATTCAATCATGGCTAATGTAACTTTTCCTCTCATCCCCATTCTCCTGCCTGGTTAAATGCCCCCTAAACCTTATTATACTTCTTAAAAGTGTCTCCACTCCTTCTCCCCCCCTTTTCCCCCCCTTCTCCCCCCATTCTACCCCATTCTCCCCCATTCTCCCCCCTTCTCCCTCCCTCTCCCCCTCTCTCCCCCCTCTCTCCCCCTCTCTCCAACCCCCCCCCCCCCCCCCAAAGGACTTACCGTTACTGTGCAGCCGTCTTTTACCATCCTCTTCATAGCGGGTGTGAATTTCAGACAGCGCGCCCCTGCTTTCCCTGGCCCCTGCCTTTGCGATGTGTGTGTGTGTGTGTGTGTGTGTGTGTGTGTGTGTGTGTGTGTGTGTGTGTGTGTGTGTGTGTGTGTGTGTGTTGTGTGTGTGTGTGTGTGTGTGTGTGTGTGTGTGTGTGTGTGTGAGTGTTTGTGTGTGTCCGTGCGGTCGGTCGATCCAGCTCGCGGTTTCATCGCTGACGGTCGATCCAACTCGAGGCTTTTCAGGCGAGTGCCCTCGAGCTCGAAGGTCGAAGACACTCTTCTGAACTCGCAGATTAAGTCGCCGCAGTGGGACAGCCCCTTAAAAGTGCGTCCTTTTATTCTGAGTCTGTGCCCTCTGATCCTTGACTCTCCCACTAGTGGATACATCCTCACCACATCCACTCTATCCACGCCTTTCACTATTCAGTAAGTCACAACTATCAAACTTATTTTTCAAAGGAATGTGACCAGATGCTCTTTTCCTTGTTCTCGGTACAGCCAGCAATGCAGTCTGCCAAGTGGATCTGCCTGTTAAACTATGAAGGATTATTCAATCTGCTTCTTTGCAGATGATTCAGGCATACTTGCAAATCCCAGTATTCAGGACAGATATTAGAAGATACTAGATTTTAGACCAGTCTTAAGAAATACAAAGCCGAAACAGGCCTTTCAGCCCACCAGGTCCGTGCCGACCAGCAAACACTCCGCACACTAGCACTATCCTACTCACTAGGGACAATTTACAATTTTTTTTTAACCAAAGCCAACAAACCTACAAACCCTGACTGTTTTGGAGTGTGGGAGACAACTGGAGCCCCCAGAGAACACCCACACAGTCACAGGGAGAATGTACAAACGTCGTACCGACAGCACCCGTAGTCAAGTTTGAAACTGTGTCTCTGGCACTATAAGGCAGCCTATATCACTGCGCCACTGTGCCATCTGTACTTTCACCCAGAAAGTATTAAATCTTTGAAGTCACCCAGAAACTATTAAATCTTTGAAAGTATTCACCCAAATGGGTGTGGAGATATGGTTGCTGACTATATTCAAGACCAGAGATGCACTGATTATCAGATTTTAAGAGAGATATAGCGTTAGTGCAGGGCAGTCCTGATCTGGTTTAATTATGGAGCAGATCAAAGGGATTTGACAGCCTCCTCCTATTTCTGGTATTCCTCCCTACACAAGAATGATGGTGGAAGGGCCCGAAGAAAGCCGAGCATTGCAATGAACTGTTCCAGCCCCAGCCATGTTCAACATAAACATGAATATCTCGCCACCAGCCAAATCCCTAAAGCACAACCATGCAGAGAATTTGTGCACAAGCACCAGGCTTTAACCATCTCTGAGCTGAGGAAGACCTTAGTGAGGTACCGCAAAGCTGTCCAATTACGCCAAGACCTAGTGCGTCCAATCTCAGGACCAACAAGAGACTAACCAGTCTCTTTCATTCCTATCATGCTCGAAGAGAACTAAACATCATGATTAGCATACAAGTAAAAGCATGATACACAACAATTTTTAACACTAAATGAACACTATGCACAAAAGTCAGAAAAGTAGGAAAAATGGCTGAAGATTATGATGTAATAAACCTATAAAACTCAATCCTCAGATTTTCTGTGATACGGAAAATAAATGTTTATACCCCATTATATCAAGGCAGCAACACACAAACAGGCCACTTGTCCAAGAGGACTGCACAGGTTATAAAATGGCACAAAGTGTTGGAGTATCTCAGTTCAGTTTGGTTTATTGTTATGTGTATCGAGGTACAGTGAAAAGCTTTTGCTGCGTGCTAACCAGTCAGCGGAAAGACAATACATGATTACAATTGATCCATTTACAATGTATAGATACATGATAAGGGAATTACATTTAGTGCGAGGTAAAGCCAGCAAAGTCTGAGCAAGGATAATCCGAGGGTCACCAAAGAGGTAGATAGCAGTTCAGCGCTTCTCTCTGGTTGTGGTAGGATGATTCAATTGCCTGATAACAGCTGGGAATAAATTGTTCCTGAATCTGCTGGTGTGCGTTTTCACACTTCTATACTTTTTGCCTGCAATTAGTGTCCATCTTCGGTGTTAACCATCATCTGCACATAAGCCTGCCTCTGTTGGGGAGCTGTGAGAAAGCACCTCTATTATGTATGCCACTCTGACATTCTTGTGTCATTTTGTTGCTCTGGCATCAGTAATCAACCAATTCCTTATCAGCGAGTGTAGTGCTATGACAACACCAGAGAGCCCTTATTAATATTTTTTCTAACTAAGCATGACTTCCATGGAGTCAACAAGCACAATTGGGGTCTCTGAGCAAAACGAGCCTGTAGTTTAGTTTAGTTTTTTGTACAGCACAGAAACAGGGCCGTTAGTGCATCAAGTCTGCACCGACCAGCGATCACCATTCACTAGTTCCATGCTACACACTAGGGACAATTTACAGAAGCCTATTAACATACAAACTTGCACATCTTAGGAATGTGGGAAGAAACCAGAGCACCTGGAGAAAACCCACACGATCAGAGGCAGAATGGACAAACTCCATACAGGCAGCACCCGTAGTCAGGATCGACTCAGGTCTCTGGTGCTGTAAGGCAGCAACTCTACAGCTGCGCCACTGTGCCACCCTTAATTTTAGTCCAGTTTTAATACTGAAGAAACCAAGAAACACACCTTGGGTAGGCGATCAAACTCATAGCAAGGTCTGTAATTTGTACCTGGGACAGGTGTAGATGGAGGCATTAAAAAAATAATACCAAGTAAAATGTTCAAAATTGTGTGAAATAGATTTCAAAGCATGAAATTTTCAACTCAGCTGGGAAACATTCTGTTTGGTTTTCTTTTAATTCATTTCAAGGAGACTTGCACAGTGGGTTAATTTTAACCAACAAAGTATATTTAAATGGGAAGTATTCTATAAGGGACATTTTATATGCCAATGAGCTTTAGCTCAAAGGCTAGCCAGTGTAGCATTTTTAAGGAAGGCTGGAGATGGATTTTGCTTTCTGTTAAAGCTAGGAAGCAGTTTAATATTTTTTAGATATCCTAGACAGAGAAACACATTTTAATATACCTGTAAATAGTCAAAGGAACAATAAAATAAATAAAATCAATAAAATGATTAAATTACTAAGTGAAAATTAAACATATTAAATGACCTCCTAGTCTCCAGGTTAGAAACCCCGATTCAATTGAGTGGAGGTGTGGTTGGCTTGAGATCACAGAGGTTGATTCCCCATTGTAACCAATTGATTCTGCTGCTGCTCACCATGGAGTCCAGTGTGACAGATGGACTCAAGGATGAGATATTCAAAGCTGGGGCATTGCCAATGGTACAGTCTATTTGACCGGGTTAGTTCCTGAGATTATAGAGACACGGGATGTATAGTGTCTTTCCATCCCCGTTGAAGATTACTCTTCCGGCATGGAGCTCCGCACTAATTTATTTGCACAATCTACATTTCCCACATTTCTTTAGAACAGGGAGAGTGGCCATTTGTTCCATCAGTCCATGCTAGCTCACTGAGAAATCTACTTATCTTCTCTATAAACTCCTGCCTCCATATTCCCACCAATTCTACCCGCACAAGGGGTAATCTATAACAGTCAATTAACCTATGAATTTTTTGTGTCTTTTAGTCTTTAGAGATACAGTGTGGAAAAAGGCATAGCCGTGCTGACCAGCGACCACCCCATACACTAGCACTATTCCACCTACACGCTGCGGACAATTTACAATTTTACTGAAGCCAATTAACCTACAAGCCTGTACGTCTTTAGAATCTGGGCAGACACCAGATCTCAAGAGGAAACCCATGTTGTCACAGGGGGAATGTAAAACATCGTACAAACAGCACCCATAGTTAGGATCGAATCCCGGTCTGTGGTACTGTAAGGCAGCAACTCCAATGCTGCGTCACTGTGCTGCCCGGAATGCCTTTGGGATGTGGGAGGAATCAGGAGCACCTGGAGGATAAGCACGTGGTCACAGGGAGAAACTGCAATCTCCACACAGACAGCACGGGATGTCAGAATTGAGCTTTAGCTGTGGGGCTATGGAGCAGCAGCACTACCTGTGCTACTGTGCCAAACAACCCCACATGGTGCTTTAATCTGTTGACAGCAATAACTGCTTTAAGGGCCTGTCACACTCGCATGCGAATTGCATGCGTCTAGCGCGACCAAACATGGTCACTTGAGGCGTACGGCCTTGCGGGACCGGTCCCTATTCGTACCGTGGAGGCGTCTGGAGTTGTGCGGGGCTGGTCCCGATATCATACTCACCAATCAGCTGGGCAGGAGGCGGGCCGACTGGATTTGGACGTCGCACGGCGTCGGGCGGTGACGTCATCACACAACAGCACGTGGGCGTACGACGTCAAGATGCTGCGTACGCCCGTCGAGACGCTGTGTTCGCCCTCAATGTGCCTGTGGGCTGACAGGGATTTTCGGACGTGCAAGATTTTTGGAGCCCCGCGCAATGTCGGGACTAGCCCCGCACAACTCCATACGCCTCCGCCGATTGAAGTGGGACCGGCCCCGCGAGGCCGTACGCCTCAAGCGACCGCGTTTGGTCGCGCTAGACGCATGCAATCACATGCTGGTGGGACAGGCCCTTAAGGAATGAATTCCATATCCTGCCTTACCATCCACTCCTACACCTGGACATGCACGTCTTCCATTATAACAGTAAATATAAAAGAATATCGATTGGGAATCCTATATTTAGTCCTTAAAATCTCTCTCTATGGGTGATGCAAAAGTAGTTATCCACCAGTTCCATTGAGAATCAACACATGTCCTGCACTGAGTGGGGGGGGATTGGTGCTAAATTCATATTCATCGCATCATAAGGAACTTGTCGATCTCTTAAAATACTTCTTTGTTCTTACTGATTAAGAATACACTTTGTTTCTCTGCCTTTGCTTCCCTGATGCATTTTAAGGAAACCGTGTGGGATTGTATGGAACTGGCACTTTTCACCCCATTTAATGGACGTTAATGAGTTGGACAACGTCTCAGCGGGTGAATTGTATGGAGCCCAGACACGCATTGGATTTTCCTTGTAGCACCAGAGATAAATGGCTACTTCCCAAATTCGTGAGCCAGAAAATCATGTTTGCTGCAATTTAGTGTCACATGAAGTCCAAAAATGGGAGGAACATGGGGAAGTACCCCTGTATGTTTCAGCTTTTCACAATGCTGCTGGCTGAGATATAGAACCACGGGTGAGAAGGCACTCACACTGTCAATTGACAGCCAAAGAGCTACTGAGTTTACCCATTTTCATCATCATGAATTCCGGTCCAGCAGAAGTCCAAATAGGGTGAGAAATCCTAGGCTCGTTCTGTCTGTTATGTGCAGAATATTTTACGGTGTGGGGCAATAATTGTTCAGTATTGTTGACTATGCAATTTAGTAAAACCCCAAAAAGTGTTGCATCTCCTTACCAAATTTTGACGTACGAGGAAAAACACATCACACTGTCTGAGTTGGGCCGTTTTAAACATGTGTTAAGGTGGCTGTGGTATATTACTGTGGTTAATTCCCTCTCCCTTCCCCATCTCCTCCTCCCTCCCCCTTCCCCTCTCCCTTCTCCCTCCCCACCAACCCCCACTGCCCAAGTCAGAAGATTTATTTTTAAAAAGAGGAACAATAAAAGGGGTGGCACGGTGGCACAGCGGTAGAGTTGCTGCTTTACAGCGCCAGAGACCCGGGTTTAATCCTGACTCTGGGTGCTGTCTGCACGGAATTTGTATGTTCTCCCCCTAACCCACATGAGCTTTCTCTGGTTGCTCCATTTTCAACCCACACTACAAAGACGCACAGGTTTGTAGCTTAATTGGCTTTGGTAAAAATTGTATGTTGTCCCTAGTGTGTAGGATAGTACTAGCGTATGGGAATCGGTGGTTGGTGCGGACTCGGTGGGCCGAAGGGCCTGTTTCCATGATGTATCTCCAAACTGAACTAAACGAAACTAAAAGAAAGAAGGTGAAACAGACTCAAACAATGCAGTGGTTCTGATCGAAATGATAGCAGTGGATAGCAGAGAGACAGGACCATTGGTACATCCAAATGTAATATAAAATGTAATATCAGGGATAAAGGAAGAGAAGCTATATGGTGATTCCAACACCTGCTAGGTTGCAATAGAGAATGACAGGAGCAGAATAAGTAGCATTGTTGGGGCAGGCAGCAACTGTGTTTTTCGATGGAATACAGTACATGGACCCACAGTGCCACCTACTTATTTGACGTTAAATTGCACTGCCCCTTCATAGTTGCTGTGCTTTTTTGCTCGCAGCTCTCCAAGAAGAATAATGAAGAGAAACCCTCGTCAGACTTGATCAAGTACGCCTGGCCTCTGTCGGCAGAATCCCACACATCCCTGTACAGGCGCAGCCACGAGGCCCTCAAAGGACTTCCCGACGGAGGCAAAGTCCAGGAGCAAACTATCCGCTTAGAAGTTTCCCACCTTCCCTGAACCGTATCTGCACAGCCACCGCAGGAGAAGCGGGAGAGAGAGAAAGAACAGCTTTGAAAAATAACACCTTTGTTATTGCAAGTGTTAGTAATGAAGTTGAATTTGCAGATGGCCCCATGGTTTCTGTAGTCTTCACCAAACACAGATGGAAAATGGTCCCTTTGAACTGTTCAAAAAAAAAAATCTGTTACCACAGCTTTCTATGGGGTCTGAGAGGCAGCCTTCAGTGACTTCAGTCTGCCTGATTTTCAGGGGCAGGTGCTGAGAGAAAGTCTGATTTTTATTTTCCTTTAAAAGACAGATGTACTCATAAAAAGGCTGCTGAGTAAACAAGGATGAAAGCAAGTTTGAATGTAATTTGTTTTTTGTTTCATGTTTTTTTTCTTGTTCATGACTCAAACATATAATTGAATCAGAATACTACAAAGAAGAGTAGTGGACTGACTTTGAAATCTTTGAAATGACACCCAGATGAGGAATAGGGTTCAGAAGGGTTTTACTTTAAAGTTGTGGCATTTTGTTTCTCTTTCTCTCTGGGACTGAAAAGATTCTTGATAGCATTTGATATTATCATTCCATTTTCAGGGAAGTTAATTTAAAATGCATAAAAAGTTCAAGGATTTAAAGGTTATTATTTTAAAATCTGTAACAACTGCACATGCTGTGCCTGATGTTGTTATCAGGCTTTTTTGAGCCTGCAATGATTTTTCTATTGGTCTGTCAAACCTACCACGGCTAAATCCCTTTTGGAGTTATGCTTGTGTAATCACTCTTCTGATCAATTTCTGAGCGAGAAAATCAGGCAGCCTGATCTTTCTGTGTCCCTGCAGGTCTCACAATCAGGCTATAGAATGCCTGATTACAGACTGCTGCTAAGTGTCCTGCTTTACATGAAAAAAACAGAACAAAATCATAGCAAGGTCCGCTATATTATATATGAGGCTGGATATTTAGAGAAGGATAGAGATAGCGGGAGAAGAGAGAAGAGAGAGTTATATATGATGAGAGCGAGAGAAGAGATATATAGCGAGAGAATGAAAAATATTGAACTAGATAGAGGACTATACCGTGGAGTAGAGTAGTTTAGTTTATTGTCACGTGTACTGAGGTACAGTGAAAAGCTTTTGTTGTGTGCTAACCAGTCAGCAGAAAGACAATACATGATTACAATCAAGCTATGCACAGATGTACAGATACATCATAAAGGGTATAATGTGAATGATGTTTAGTACAAGATAGCCAATGAAGTCCGATCGAGGATAATCCGACGGTCGCCAATGAGCTAGATAGTAGTTCAGGACTGCTCTCTGTTTGTTGGTAGGATTAGAGAACTATAGGAAAGATGTATTTAAGCGAGAGAGGATACAGTAAAGATTCACAAGGAGGTTGCCAGAACTGGAGGGTTTGTGAGAGCTAAAGAGGGATTGGCTAAGCTGGTAGAAGAAAATGCTGGAGAAACTCAGCTGGTGAGGCAGCATCTATGGAGCGAAGGAAATAGGCAATGTTTTGGGTCAAACCCCTTCTTCAGACTGACGTGAGGGTGCGGGGGACGGGAAGAAGAAAGGAAGAGATGGAGCCAGTGGGCTGAGGGAGAGCTGAGAAGGCGAGGAGAAAGTAGGGACTACCTGAAATTAGACAAGTCAATGTTCATTCCGCTGGGGTGCAAACTGCCCAAGCAAAATATGCAGTGCTCCTCCTCCAATTTACAGTGGTCCTCACTATGGCCATGGAGGAGGCCCAGGACAGAAAGGTCGGATTCGGAATGGGAGGGGGAGTTGAAGTGCTGAGCCATCGGGAGATCAGGTTGGTTATTGCGAACCGAACGGAAGTGTTCGGCGAAGCGATCGCAAAGCCTACGCTTGGACTCACTGATGTAGAGCAGCTGACATCTAGAGCAGTGGATGCATAGATGAGATTGGAGGAGGGGCAGGTGAACCTCTGCCGCACCTGGAAAAACTGCTTGGGTCCTTGAATGGAGTCAAGGGGGGAGGAAAAGCGACAAGTGTAGCATTTCCTGCGGTTGCAAGGGAATATGCCCAGAGAGGGGGTGGTACGGGTGGGAAGGGACAAATTGACCAGGGAGTTATGGAGGAAGTGGTCTCTGCAGAAAGCAGACAGGGGAGGAGATGGGAAGATGTGGCAAGTGGTGGGATCACATTGGAGGTGGCGAAAATGTCGGAGGATTATTTGTTGTATGTGACGGCTGGTAGGGTGGAAGATGAGGACAAGGGGGACTCTGCCCTTGTTACGAGTGGGGAGTGGGGAGTGAGAGCAGAGTCATGAGGTATAGAAGAGACCCTGGTGAGAGTCTCATCTATAGTAGAAGAGGGGAACCCCCGTTTCCTGAAGAATTAGGACATCTCCGATGCCCTGGTGTGGAACATCTCATCCTGGGTGCAGACGCGGCATAAACGGAGGAATTGGGAGTAGGGGATGGAGTCCTTACAGGAAGCAGGGTGGGAAGAAGTGTAGTCTAGATAGCCATGGGAGTCAGTGGGTTTATAGTGGATGTCGGTCAGTAGTCTATCACCTGCTTTGGAGATAGTGAGGTCAAGAAAAGGTAGGGAAATATCGGAAATGATTCAGGTTTATTTGAGTGCCGGATGGAAGTTAGTGGTGAAATGGATGAAGTCAGTGAGTTGTGTGTAGGTACAGGAGGTGGCACCAATGCAGTCGTTGATGTAGCAGAGGTAGAGTTTGTGGATAGTGCCACGGTACGCCTCGAACAAGGATTGTTCAATGTACCCTACAAAGAGGCAGGCATAGCTAGGGCCCATGCGCATGCCCATAGCTAAGCCTTGTATTTGGAGGAAATGGGAGGAGTCAAACAAAAAATTATTAAGGGTAAGGACCAGCTCCGCTAGGCAGAGGAGAGTATCAGTAGATGGGTTAGATAGGTTCTGTGGTCGAGGAAGAAACGGAGGGCTTTTAGACCCTCCTGGTGGGGGATGGAGGTGCAGAGTGACTGGACATCCATGGTGAAGATGAGGGAATGGGGGTCTAGAAAACGGATGTCGTGGAGTAGATGAAGAGCATGTGAGGTGTCTTGAACATAGGTAGGGAGGGATTTAACCAGGGGAGATAGGATGGAGTAAAGGTATGTGGAAATAAGTTTGGTAGGACACGAACAGGCAGAAACAATGCGTCTGCCAGGACAGTCAGGTTGGCTAAGCTGGGCTGTTTTCCCTGGAGAAACGGAGGCTGAGAGGTGACACTATAGGGGCATATAAAATTATGAGGCCTAGATAGGGTAGACAGCAGTGTCTATGGTGTCTAAAACTGGAGGACATAGGTTTAAAGTGATAAGGAGGCAGTTTAAACGGAATCAGAGGAGTATATTTTTCTCTCAAAGCGTGGTTGCACCTGGAATGAGCTGTCAGAGGGGTTGATGGAAGCAGAAGCAGTAACAACATTTTTAAAAGACATCTGGCCAGGTATTAGTGCAAGGCTTGCTGGGAAACCAAATTAATGAGGGCAAGTAAACTAGTATAGGTAGACATGATTGTCGGAATAGATGTGGTGGGCCGAAGGACCTGTTTCTACAACTCTATGACTCCAATGACGAGAGAGAGAGAGAGAGAGAGAGAGAGAGAGAGAGAGAGCAAAGAAAAAGTAAAATAGATTGAGGGAGATTTATTTAGGTCGAGTGAGTAATAGCATGCAAGAAAGAAAGGGACATAGATGGATAGTAAAGGACAGAGGAAAAGAGACAGGGAAAGATGGATAGAAATGAAGAGAGAGTGAGTAATTAAAAAAAAAGATAGAGAGTGAGAGAGAAATAAAAATGAAGTGACATCAAAATAGAGAGATAGAAAGAGAAAGAGGAGAGAAAACAAAGATAGGCAGGATAATCACAGAGATATCAAGCAGTAATTGAATCTTAGGGTTCTAATAAGATAATACTGTACAAGAGCTAAACTCCATGTGTTTGTAACAGCCCTGGAAACTCCTTTGATTGAGATCCTGCCAAATGCTTTAAATAGATATGCCAAAAACTGATTATATTTCAAGGACGCTTCCAAAGGATTAATTCTTCATCCTTCCTGCTTCCTTCCTTATCTTTGTCAGTGAGAAGGCAAATCACTGCCTCCAGAACCAAAATATTCAGAAAGCTTGTAATCAAGAAATTCATCAGACCTCTCATATCTGTTGTCATTTAGTTAATTGAAAAGCAAATTCTATAATATATGCTCCCCATCACATTGATACGTTTTAACACAATATCGTTGCTTGTGATGAAAGCAGTTGGCCATTGGATGTTATATTTAGCTCAGTATAGTTTCTGCATTGAACAACTCAGTAGAATGATTCAATTTTAAATCAGTAATACAACCTTCCTACACGGTCCCTCCATTTGTGTCATAGCCTGGTGTCAGTAAGTTATCTGCTCAGAGGCTTAGCCTATTGTGGTTTTGTATAGAGACATCATAATGCATCAAAATTGGTATCTTCCAACAGGGCAGCACCATCCATTTTGATCTTAATTTCTTGTTGATGATCAAGATAAGAGAAAGCTCATCACTTGGCCCATGAAGCCACAATATTTCAACAAAGTTACACTAATATACTACTCTCATTTAAAATCAGCAACATCTTAGGCCCAACCCTAGAAAGAGTCCTAATTAGAATGAAGGCTAAGACAATCAGAAAATATTTGGAACCTGATAAAGCAGTGGGGGGAGCGGGGCAAAGGGTTTAAAGGTGAGGAAAGAGGGGAGGGTAGTGTATGTAGAAGTTACTTAAAATGAGAGAATTCAACGTTACCCAAGATACCCAAGCGAAATATGAGGTGCTCAAATTTGCGTGTGGCCTCACTCTGACAGTGGAGGAAGCCCGGGACAGAAAGGTTAGTATGGAAATGGGAAGGGGAGTTCAAGTGGTTAGCAACCGGGAGACACAGTAGGCCTTGAAGGAACGAGCACAAGGGTTCAACGAAACAGATGCCGAGTCTACGCTTGGTCGCACCAATATCCAGGGACCCTCATCAGGATGCAGTAGATGAGGTTCGAGGAGGTGCATGTGTACCTCTGTCTTACCTGGAAGTATGTCGGGGACACAGTATGGACACCAGGGAGGAGGTATGACAGCTGTTGCATCTCCTGCAGTTGCAGGGTATTGTACCTGAGGCGGGGGTGATTTGGGTGGGAAGGGATGAGTGAAGCAAAGAGTTGTGGAGAGAGGGATCTCTGCAGAAAACAGAAATGGATTGAGATAGGAAGATGTGATTAGTGGTGGAATCACGTAGAAGTGACAGAAATGTTAGATTTTAAATCGGTAAAAACCTTACCACAGATTGGCACAATCACATTCAGGTAAAAGAGTGTAAGAATAGATTACATTGGGATAGTACACAAAAGTCGCCATATTTTTGGCACCATCTTGTATCCTTCAATGGAACCTCACCCATCAGGAAATTGGACAGGACTTTCTGGTACGATTGCAAAGGTCTTTTCCTTGCCATGCCTTGCACAAATGATGATGTCATCAAGGCACATTAAGTGTTTTATTTGCTTGACACCAGAACTTGTTTAAAAGACCCAAGTTTTATGATCTGTGTTATTTTCGCACAATTCAACAAATCTCACTAGAAATACTGAAACCTGACTATACAGAGGTTCATAAGTGATAGGAGCAGAATTAGGCCATTCACCCCATCATGTCTACTCCGCCATTTAATCATGGCTGATCTATCTCTCCCTCTCAATCCCATTCTCCTGCCTTTTCCCCACAACCCCTGAAACCCGTACTAATTAAGAGTCTATCAATCTCTGCCTTAAAAATATCCATCGTCTTGGCCTCCACAGCCTTCTGTGGCAAGGAATTCCACAGATTCACCACCCTCTGACTAAAGTCATTCCTCTTCGAGATGAATTCCTAAAGGTACATCCTTTTATTCTGAGTCTATGACCTCTGATCCTAGTGGAAACATCCTCTCCACATCCACTCTATCCAAGCCTTTTACTATTCGGTAAGTTTCAATGAGGCCCCCCTCATCCTTCTAAAGTACAGGCGCAGCGCCATATCAATAGACTTTGTTTTGCATAAATAATGTTCAGTTCAGATGTATTCTAACATGTGATAGCCACGCATGACATTGGGCTGGATTGCAGCTCATTGCTCATCTCGGAGGTGTGCTTTCTGCTAACTATTTCCCCCATCTTATTCCCTTGTGTACACACACCCACACCCCATGCCAGCAGCCATAGCTCTTGGCCCTTTCTGGTCACTCATAGCTGTTCTATTGCTATGGGAAATCATTTTCTCCCACTTCTAACTTCCACTGGCCCCAATTTCCTTCTTTTCCCTGATTTCATCCTTTCCAGCCAGTTCTCCACCCAATTTCTCCTTTCTCTGAAACTCAGCATATGAACTGTTTCCCAAGGGTTTCTTCACAAATGAGGACGTTGTTCAGTCCTTTTTTTGGTCAAGTTTGTGTAAAATGCACAGGTTAGTATTTGAAGCATGCAAATCACATTAACATTTTCTTAAGGAAGAATGTCCCAATTCTGTGGAGGTTTTTGTTTGGTGACTTCCGGTTTGTCATAGGGTGCTACATTTATCACAAAGTTAGCATACCAAAGGCAAGTCCAATCCAATCTATAGGCATGTGTTTCAGTTTGTAAACAATGTTCCTCGTGCAAGGTCATAGCCCAATGGAAACAGACTCTATTGAGTACACACCAACCATCGATCACATTTTCGCACTAGTTCTGTTATCCCACTACATGTTAGGGAGATTTTTACAAAGGCCAATTAATCTACATACCCACCGTCTTTGGGATATGGGAGACAAAAACAGAACACCTAGAGGAAACCTATGCATTCACAGGGAGAACGTGCAAACTCCACACAGATAACATCAGAGGTTAGGATTGAACCCAAGTCTCTGGCACTATGAGCCAACTGCACAACCGTGTCAATCTTATGACTTAGTAAGGGTGTCAGGGGGTATGGGGAGAAGGCAGAAGAATGGGGTTTAGAGGGAAAGATAGATCAGCCATGATTGAAAGGCAGTGTAGACTTGAAGTGCCAAATAGCCTAATTCTGCTCCTATAACTTGTGAACTTATGAACTTCCTCTTGTATTCCATGTTGAAAAAGTAAGAGGTCAGAACATCAAGTTCCTTGTGCTAACGTAGACTGGAGGCACGATAGAAAATCAGGAAATACTGAAGTCCACAATCATTTATTTATTTTCTGTCCCTGGGTGAAATGCTTTATTGATTCGACATCTGCAATTACATGGGGTTAAATAGAAAGCTGGCAAAGTGGTTGTTTGTCCCATCCAGGCTCTGATGGTATTAATCAACCACACAAGCAGTATTCATAACCTGTCCAAAATTCATCAAAACTCATTCATGGAAAAAGTTGTCGCCAGGGATCCATGCTATCACCTATCCATAGAAATGCAATTAAATACCGGCAGAGCTATCTAGTCTTATAAACATAAAAATCTATTATATTAAATTTCTATGCTGGGCATTGTGCCTCACTATCTGCAACTTGTTTAGACTTTAGGCTTTACTTTAGACTGTCGAGATACAGCGTGCAAACAGGTCCTTCAGCCCATCGAGTCCGCACCAACCAGCGATCACCATATTCACTAGCACTATCCTACACACTAGGGACAATTTACAATTTTACCAAAGCCAATTAACCCACAAACCTGCACCTCTTTGGAGTATGGGAGGAGACCGGAGCACCTGAAGAAAACCCACATAGTCACAGGGAGAATGCATAAACTCTGTACGAACAGCACCTGTAGTCAGGATCGAACCTGGGTCTATGGCACTGTAAGGCAGCAACTCCACCATTGCACCACAGTGTCGCCCCGCACACATAAGAAGTGAATCCCACTGTGACTCTGTGGTAGCTAATGCATTCCCAAAATAGCTCTTCAAACATCTTAGCTTTACAGCCTCCTATTTGATTCAATTGATTGCAAAATACAGCATGGAAACAGGCCATTTTGGCCCATTGAGTCCTCACTAACCACCGGTCATCCATTCGCACTGGTTCTATGTTATCCCACTTTCGTATCCAGTCCCTACACACCACGGGTAACTTATAGAGGCCAATTAATCTGCAGACCTGCACCCTTGGCGTGTAGAAGGAAACAGCAGCACCTGGCGGAAACCCACACAGTCACAAGGAGAACGTGCAAACCCCACATGGACAGCACCAGAGTTCAGAATCAAACCCGGGTCCCAGGCACTGAGGCAGCAGTTCTACCAGCCTTCCAAATAATGCTAAAACAAGCTTTGATAACCGTGGTAATGTGTTGTACACTGATATCCCTTTTAATTCTAACAGAAATGTTGTGGGGTTCCTGTCACCGTCTCCGAGAACTTGAAGTTAACGCCAGGCAGACACCACATTGTAGCACTGATGGAGCTCCGCACAGCTGGAAGAACCATCTTTCAGATGAGGAGTTCCATCTTCCAACTCCAATAGATGTAATAGAACCCATGGTACAATTTTAAAGAAAAACAGTGAAATGTTCCCTGGCGCCTTAGCCAAACGTAATCCTCAAGTCATCATTAAAAGAGATTATCTGTTCGTTATCACATCACTATGGATCCTTGTTTGGTACAAATTAGCTGCTGTGTTTCATACACGACAACAGTGGCTACACTTCAAAAGCACTTAATTGGCTGTAACATTGCAAGTGCTTTGTTGTATCCTGTTGGGAAAGGCACCATAGAAAAGCAATTTCAATATATGTGCAATTCTGGACACTTGTGGTTCCCTCATTTCTTTCACCCCACTTTCAGTAGCTGTGCCATCAGCTGTTTGATCACTCACACCTCTCTCTCTTTCTTTAAGCCTCTTTGTTCACCTGCTTCACTGATCACCTGTTCCTAATATCATCTTTTTGTGACTTGTCATAAACTCCTTTTGTCTGATTACATTTCTGCAAAATGCCTTTTAATGCTTTACTCTGTCAAACATGATTCATAATTGAGTTACCATTATCTGTGTTCCATTTGCAATATAGTAGAAGCTTCCTTTGTTACCATCCCTACTGGTAACCACCCAGAACAGGTACTTCTTCAGACAGACCATGTGATCAGATCAGACAGATCAGTCGGAAGAAGGGTCTCGACCCGAAACGTCACTCATTCCTTCTCTCCAGAGATGCTGCCTGCCCCACTCAGTTACTCCAGCATTTTATGTCTACCTTCGGTTTAAACCAGCATCTATAGTTCCTTCATTCACAGCACATATACTTAGTAACCTGGTGGTCAGATGAGCATTTAGTTTTAGAGATACAGGTACAACGTGGAAACCGAGTCCGTGACGACCAGCGATCCCCATACACTATTACACGTTAGGGACAATTTACAATCTTTACTGAAGCCAATTATCCTAAAAACCTGTACACCTTTGTGGTGTGGAAGGAAACCAGAGCACCTGGAGAAAACCCATGTGGTCACAGGGAGAATGTAAAATTCAGTAGAGGCAGCATCCATATTCAGGATCAAACCTGGGTCTCTGACGCTGTAAGGCAGCAACTCATTAAGCAGCCCAAATCTCCTTGCAGATTGCCTTTACAATTTTCGTTGCAGATAGCTGTCACAATACAAATTCAAATGGTGGCTTCCAAGATGCCTGCACTGATGAATATCTGGGTCAGGCAGCATATCTGCTGAACGTGAATAGGTGACGTTTCGTGTTGGGTCCCCTCTTTAGATTGATTGTAGAAGGGGAGAAGAAAGCTGGAAAGGGGGAGAGACAGGACAACGCATGGCAAATAATAGTTCGACACAGGCAGGGGGGATTTTTTGACATGCAGATGGTGGGAACAAATGATAGAGATAAGGGCTAGGATGGATATTGAAATACTGGAGCGTATAGCTTTAAAATGAGAGAGGCAAAGTTTAAAGGAGATGTGCAGGGCAACTTTGTTACACAGAGGGTGGTGAGCGTCTAGAATGTGCTTGGTAGTTGAGGCAGATTAAAGTGAAGACTTTTTGATAGGCATATGGCTATGTAGGGAATGGAAAATTATGGATTTTGTGCAGGTGGATAAAAGATGGTTTTCATATTATGTTCAACATTGTGGGCTGAAGGACCTGTTCTTGTGCTGTACAGTTCTATGTTCTTAAGATGGGACCTTTACATCAATGCAGAATGACATAATTCAGCATTCCAAATGATTGGGGTCAAACCTATAAAAGTTCGCTGCAACGAGGTCCAGCGTCGATCTTCTGGGTGAGCGTTTGGGACCGCGTGACCTTCTGGAGTGTCTCTGTTTGAGCGAGGCCTAGAGGGCTTGATCAGGCAGATACGAGGTTCGAACCCGCGGTGGGATAGGTACAGTAGTTGAACTGTTATTGTGTTTTGTTAAAATAAAGATTAGTTGTTCAAGTGCTTGATTCAGTGTTTTTGACTGAAACCGGATTGGGGGGAAGCTTAGAACAAGCAATTTACACTTGCACATATTCCATGAGAGATAACAGTCAACAGAGCTGGGCAGTGAACAATGCGCCATAGAATGTATTTTATCAGGACGCATCACAGCATGGTTTGGGAACAGCTCCATCCAAGACCGCAAGAACTTGCAGAGAATTGTGGACAGCCCAGTCCATCACCTAAACCAACCTCCCTTCCATTGATTCCATCTACAGTTCATACTGCCTATGCAAGGCCATGAGCATAATCAAGGATGAGTCGCAGCCTTGTCACCACTCCCTCTAGGCCTGAAACCGCCCAGAAGGCCCAGTTGGGGAAGTGGGCTTCTGGAGGCCCTGCAGCTGCCTTGGGGCTTAGCTGGACCAGGTGCCGCGCGAAGAGGCCAAGCACGTGGACCACACAGGGCCTACAGCTGTGGAGCAGCGGCGGAGGACACCACGGTTATGCTGAGCCAGGCTGACCCTGCAGCGTTGCAGGACAACAGACCTTCAGTGTCAGATCAGGTTCCCTGCACTTAGAGCCAAACTAGCAGTGATGCATATTGTCTCAGTGTACTACTGTTACACATTTGAACTGTATCTGAGATGCTTACCTAATATGTATCGAAGTGCTAATGTATAGTGACACGTACTGAACTGTATACAAAAATGCATTTCACTGTACCACGGTACAGGTGACAAATAAAGTATCATACCATACCATAGACGAGTTGGGACAAAGCATCTGTTTGCATGCTGTATGCTCTATGACTCAATAAAATCCCTATAGACATGTGACTCCCTGGCCTAAGGCTCTTAAAGTGGACAAAGTGCATTTTGGGATGGTATTGAAGGACTGTAAAGGCCTTTTTCTAGAAAACAATGAGTTTAGCATTTAGATTGTCATCCAAACAATCAAATGCTACCTAAGTGTCTAGCTGCCTAACCTTGGTATTCAATAACACAGTCATAGAGTCAGTCATGCAACATGGAGACAGGCCCTTTGGCCCAACTTGCCAACACCGACAAACATGTCCCATCTACACTAGTCCCATCTACCTGTGTTTGGCTCATATCCCTCTAGCCCTATCCTATCCATGTGGATTGTGGATTCAGTGGGCAGAAAGGCCTGTTTCCATGCTGTATCCCTCAATCAAAGCCAAAGATGGACTTCCAAAATGTTTACAGTTTAAAGTTTTAAGAAGGCTCCCGACCCGAAGTGCTGTCAATCCATGTTCTCGAGACATGCTGCCTAACTCACTGAGTTACTCCAGCACTTTCAAACAAACAATAATAGTGCAAAAAGACAAAACCAATGCCCCCAATCTGTGTAGTTCAGAGCTTATTTGGAGGTTGTAATGTTTAATAGCCTGATGGCTGTGGGGAAGAGGCTGTTCCTGAACCTGGACATTATAGTTTTCAGGCTCCTATATCTCCTTCCCGATCCAGCATTATACAATGCAGAGAGCTCCATCTGCTTCATAAGATCAGCTTTGTCCTATGCCTCAGTTCCATTTTGCTGCTTTTGGTCTGCATCCCTTGGTCCTCACACTAAGAAAAATCAATTGAACTCTGCCTCAGTGGCATTTCCATTGTTTACATGTCTGTGGCCCTTCTCTGATTGCATCACTATGATTCCCAACCAGCCTCTGATTGCCTGATAGTCATTAGAAATGAATTATAATAATTTTACAAATCAGACCCACTCTAATTCCAGCACAGTGCCTGAGGCAGAGGCAAGATGAAGCATTGATATGCAGCTCCCCAGTCAGAGCTCCAAAATAGAAAATGTTTAGCATTCAAAAGAAGCGACAAAAACAAATCAATACAGGGTTTGGTTTCAGTCTCCTATGCACCTCTGTTATTGATTTAATTGCTGATTTTCCACTTGGCTGATGGCGCCTAATAGTTGCAAATAGTTCACTGCACAAAATATGAGTTCACAACTGTGATGTCCAAAGTAGATTTGCCAGCCAGGAAAGCAGATTTCCAGTGATTGCTGGTGGAATGAAAACATTCCCGCATCCATTAACCATATATCCTGTGTGCAATATATTGTTCATAATCTCCCTGTCCAAACTGAAGTCACCCACACCCATTGTATTGATTAATAGTAAGATTAAACGAGAACTTACCAAGTTTGAAGGTTGATCTGTATTTTACGAGGAGTCGCGGTGAGGGATTTCGTGAAGACCCCGCCAGCACGCATGCGCGGCATCCTTCAAAGCAGCGGTGTGGAATCACAGAACCAAACCATGACTAAAAAATAGTAAGATGAAAACGTAGAACTACCTGGTTGACCTTATGATAGAGGGTGGGAGCGGTGGGCACGAAATCCCTCACCGCGACTCCTCGTAAAATACAGATCAACCTTCAAACTTGGTAAGTTCTCGTTTAATCTTACTATTTTACTTCGGAGTCACATGAGTGACTTCGTGAAGATTTCAAAGCTCTGTGATTTCACGCCCTGGACAACGTCCATGCTTATCACACTGCCGCCAGTCTGATGGAGGAAGGCTGTTAATGGAGTTCAGTCGAAACTGGCTGAAAAATCAACACAATTTATTAATCAAATAAACAACAAACCCCTAAATCGGGGCCAGACATTTACTGAGTGGTACCCAGGATAGCTTCTGCGAATGTCGCAGGGGCGGCCAGAGGCTTGTTATAGAACCGTTGAAAGGTTTTTCCCCACTGGCCCAGCCCGCGGTGGCGAGAATGTGGTCCATGGGCACCTCCATGGCTCTCGCTGCAGCCCTGGTGGAATGAAACTTAAAAATGTTAGTAGCAACTCCTGCTGCATCCAGCACCACCCTGAGCCACCTGGCGATTGTCTGTGTAGTCACCCGATGATGCGGAGGTTTATGACTGATGAGGAGCCCCTGTTCCTTCATCCTGATAACTCAAGTAACTCGGATGTAGTGGTGGAGATGGGTGACTATGCAGAGAGTGGCATCTACAGGGTACGCCCGAAATTCCAACTGCAGCCCATGCGCCCCTGGCCTGTGCTGTTTTAATAATTCTTTGACAAAGAAATTTATTTGACCAGGGGTGGCCACCATGCTGTCCAGTCGCAGTTTCTGTAACGTCTGGGCTCGTTGGGCTGTAGTCAGTGCCATAAGCATCACCACCTTGAGGGTGAGCTGTTTCAATGGTAGCTCATCTATTGGAGCCCAGCTCCTCAGTAGGGTCAGCACGATCCCCACATCCCACGTTACTGTATATCTGGGTTGTGGAGGGTTGGTGTTGAACACTCCCCTCATTAGTTTAGACACCAGGTGGTTGGAGCCGACACCTATATCCAGGTATGAGGACAGCGCACTCCTGGCGCTGTTGATGGCACTGTAGCTGAGGCCAGCATCGAAATGGAGGCCTGCTAGAAACTCCAACACATCAGGTATTGTTGCCGAGTTGGAAGACTTGTTGGTCCGGGCACAGAATGCCTCCCACTTTCTGATTTGGGTGAGGTATTGTTTCCGAGTTGATTCTCGGCATGATGCGGCGATAAGGTCTATGGCTCTTAACAAGATGCCTGCCCGGATGAGTGGTCTTTCAGAACCTGCAGGCCAAACAAGTTTAAATGACCATGGCAAGGATAACTGACCCCCCCCGTAATGGAGTGAGTAATCAATTTGGGATGTTTCCCAATCGCTATCCATGGTTGTTTTAAAATTTCTACAACCATCGGGTACCATGGTTGTGTAGGCCAGTCGGGAATGATCAATATGCCAGTTGCAGAGTCTAGTTTAATTTTCTGCAATACCCGACTGGTGAGGCAGCAATGGGGGAAATGCGTAGCAACCCATTTCCCCCAATGGATAAAAAACGCATCCATTGCTATTGCCCCAGGGTCTGGTTCCCACAACACATACGTTGGTATTCGATGGTTCAGCCTGGTTGCAAATAGGTCAATATCTGGTGTCCCAAAATGAGCTATAATATCTCCAAAATTTGGGGTTCAACATCCACTCAATGTTGTCATTGAAGACACGTGACCTGGTGTCCGCCACTGAATTAAGCTTCCCAGGCAAATAGGCCGCAGTAATCCAAATATTTCTTTCAATGCACCAGTGCCAAATTGTATTAGCCAATTCATCGCAAACTAGCGACCTGATACTACCCATATGATTGATGTAAGCCACTACTGTAGCATTATCTATTCGAAAGCGGACATGTAATCCCGTGAATTAGTACAGTAAGCCCGCAGTCCATGAAATGCCCCCAGCATTTCTATATAGTTTATCCCATGTGACTCCAGGAATGTAGACACATGAGAGTTCCATCTGCCACCACAACTGGACATCGTACCAGTTGCTCCCCAGCCTGGTGCGCTTGCGTCAGTTAGTAGCACAACATCAGGGTTGCTCACTATAATAGGTCAATGACATTCTTTAATATTATCTACCCACCATTGTAGCTCATTTCTAGCTTCCGGTGGTAACCGAATTGGCCGATCAAAGCGGCCAGCATTTGTTTTTTTTAATGCTGTGATTTTTGATCTTTGTAAATTTCGATAGTGTAGCGGTCCGAATCGTGCAGCTGGGAATGTAGTTACCAATTTAAAGTTACCAATACCAATAACTTTTGCTGTTTGCCGAATGGTCGGTACCCTGGCGCAAGCAAGATTGTGGCACTCTTCTATTATAGCAGTAGCTTTATTAGTTGGGATGATAAACTTCATTAAATTGGTGTCTAGGGTGAACACCAAATAATCCATAACCCGTACCGGGTGCAGTTTTGATTTGTCTGGATGGATTACAACCCCAGCTTCTCAAGCAGAGCCTTGGTTGCAGCCACTCCTTGAATTGCCAATTGGAGGGTCTGCCCCACTATAAGGATTTCATCCAATATGCCATCACTATAATCTTGTTGTCGGAGAAGAGCCAATACAGGTAAATACCAATTTGGTAAACAGCCTAGGGCTGTGATTATTCCATTAGGCAATGCACCCTTCCAGACAACTTCAGAATTCCCTGTGAGCCTCAGCGATGGGCACCGTATAGCATGCTTCTTTCAAATCGATGCATGCCATAAAGTACCCTGGGTAAAGCATCTGCCTAGCTGTTCCAAAAGTATCCATTTTGAAATGGGTATATTGTACAAAAGTGTTCAACTCAGTTAAATCTATTATAATCCGACATCCCCCTTCTTTTTTACTGCTGGTGAACATATTAGACTCAAACTCAATAGGTCCATGCTTGGTTATGCCAATTACCCCTTTTTCTGCTCGCCGTATTTCAGCATGCCCTGCCTCCACCTCTTTTTGGGATAGAGTAAATTCCTACGAGGCGAATGCTGGGTAAGGGAATTTATACCTCCAACAAATTATATACCCTTGAACACTTTGTAAAATAAACTCATCTGTGGTGACAGTTTTCCCATATGTCCAAGGCAGCCCGCAATCGCCCATCTATTCGTGCAGGAGGGATACTACGGCGTGAGAGGAGCCAGACCCCCTTACCTCCATAGTTAACGGCGGTTCCGTACATACGGTGCTTCGGGTGGACGTTATGGAGGTTGACGGGCCGGCGGCCGCATTTTCCATGCAGGCCGCTGTTGGCCTTGCCCTAAAAGGTCGTTGTGTTTGTTGTGATGGAGGTAGGTAGGATCTTTGTGCCCTATCCGGCAGCCTTGGTTCACAGGTTGTATTAGGCTGTTGCCGGTGATATGGGTGAACTCTGGCCGATGGAGTTTCATGAGGCCCGCTGTTTTGGCCTCCTTTGTCCAGTCCCTTCACCTGTTTGGACAGGTCTCCAAACAACTGATGCGGCGGTGGAGCGGTAATGGTCGGCACAACCCCGCGAATTTGGGGTTGAGTGTGGGCTATATGGAGCTCTTACGCAGGCAGTTTTCTCATACTGGGCGTTGCATAGGAGTGCCAGTGCATCTTGCTGTTTACTGGACACATTATCCCCGACCAGGGTCCTAGCAAACGCCGTTATGCCCATGGAGAACCTTTCTCCAAGGTATTATTGAGAACCTGACTCCGGAGTTGGTGCGTAATTAGGCAATCAATGGTGCCCGCCAATTCGTGGTGCAGGGGTTCACCTGTCTGGGTGGAAACGGCAAACTTCACTCACCACATCCAGCATATCCTCCTCATGCTCTGGCTCAGCGGTCACTGGCTGTCCCGGGTCGTCTTCAAACACAGCAGCTGGGCAATCATTAATGCTTCTGGCTGGAGACGATGAGGGTGAGTGGTGTCCTTGCACGGCTAGTGGATGCCCGCGAGTCCCGCTCTTCTCGTTCCCGGTCCCGCTGGAGGCGTTGTACCACTAAGAGCTCCAACCGCTCTATGCGACCGTCCCTGCTATACGCAGCGGACAAGCCGACTTCCCCAGGCCCTGCGAACTCACTGGGGCTTCCACCATCGGACCACACCTCCATAAGGTGCTGTCTAGGGTCCAATGGCAGGTCGTCGTGACCTACAGCCCAAGTAGGATTATACGACTCCCGCACGGACTCTCCGCTAGTCTGTCTTCTCCGAGACTGTGGCGGCCCACCTGTTTGATAAGAAGGCAGGTGAGTTGAATCGGCGCCGGCCCCCGGAACCTGGCTCCCCGGAGTCCGTGCAGGCTTACCTCCACTCTTGCCCATCTTTTAGCGTGGAGGCGCATGGTCGGCCGCCCGCAGAGCTGAGCTGACCGACCGCTTCCTGCTGCCACCTCCGCCCTTGACCGCAGCCTGACGGGGTGTGTTGTCGGCGGTATCTGCTCCAGCAGGCCTACTCGACGCAGCAGTGATGTTGCCAGGCTGCACTACGGCAGATTCCCTGGCTGTGGTACGTGTTGCACTTTGCAGGGCTCCCCTGTCGTGCAGCTGTCCCCGGCCCAGCCCCCTCGGGTCTTCTGGAGCTCGGGGAGGGGTTGCCTGTAAAGAGCGAGACCCCTTGCCACGAACCTGTATCCCCCCTTCTTCTCTTGGGGGACGGGGGCTCGGAGTCTGGATCCGTTGCATCCAGCTCCGGAGCGGTAACCCATTCAGGTGAGTCGGCCCCTGAATCAGCGGGAGCGCCCGACTTCCGCATTCCTGCCCCCACCATGCGTTGAAGCTGCCGGCGTTCCTTGCAGCTCCGGGGACAAGGGCCGTTGGCTGGCCGCAGCTCAGCTCCTCGACAGCGTCGTCCTCCGGCCCTTGTCCATGCTGTGAAGAAAAAGGTAATACTTACCTGCCGGTCTTGTGAAGGAGCCGGAGGAGAGAGCGCACTCCCCCCCCAGCCTGCCGGTGCGAGTGCGCGCGACGATATGCATGCTGGCGGGGTCTTCACGAAGTCACTCACGTGACTCCGAAGTAAAATCCTGGTTTAACGCACACACATTGTGTAATGGTTTATATGCAACCACCTCACTCCCATTAACCCCGCCCAGTGCCTTCCCCTCAGTCCGGTGCTTGAAGTGTGTGTAATACCCAGTGCTATCATTCACTTAAGAGCTTGTACATTTACATGGTGTCAGAAGTGGGATACGAACCCACGCCTCCATCTAAGGGGCATAATATAGTTACCTCACTCCCATTAACCCCGCCCAGTTAACATCAATCATAACGCCTTCCCCTTAGAAATCAAAAAAACAGATTGTTGTCACGACAACCGAATCAGCAGAATTAAACGAAATCGCCGTTTACTCTTGCAGGTGCTGACCTGCTCATTAACCGCAAGCAGGTGTTGTCGGCTTCTCGGTAGATGGAACCCTCACAGTCGACCAGATACGAACGAGGTGAGTCCCCACTGGCGGTCTGCAAACGAACAACCTGTCCGGCAACAGAGGATCGATAATGGCGCACCTTCCAAATACATTGTTACCTTTGCCGCAGCTTGCGGATCACCATCTCCGACGTCACCACCATAGGCGTTAGCATCGTCAACAACCAGATCATTATTCCTTATCTTGTTGAAAAGATTCATGGACAAAACATTGACTCTCGCGCCAGTATCTAATTTGGCAGAGAAGGTTACGCCATTGACAGTCACAGGTTCATAGGAGGGTAAACACATCACCATTGCACTCAACTAAATTGGAGTCGAAACAGAGATCCCAGCATGTTTAGACTGGGACTGGAAGCTTGTGCCTGGCTCCCACGGGAACGGAGTAAGCGACAGGAGGCTCAGCTTTTTACAAAAGTTACAGGTTTTACCAGAGGCGGGACACGTCGACAGTCCATGTAGTTACAGTTCGGGCACACATCGCCAGGTCCATTGGAGGCTGTGGGCTCCTAAACCCTGCCAGGTTGACAGATTTATTGCCCAAATCCACCTTAGGGGGAGACATCCGTACGCCTCGGACAACAATCTGTTTTTTTTTAGGTCTCAGGTTCCCTCCAACATATCCCATCTACATTAGTCCCATCTGCCTACATTTGGCGTAGTTACCCCTCAGGTTTCAATTAAATCTTTCCTCCCTCATCTTAAACCTATGCTCTCTAGTTCTCGATTCCCTTACTCTGGGCAAGAAACTCTGTGCGCCTACCTGATCTATTCCTCTCATGATTTTGTAATATGATTTTGTCTCCAGTCACTCCATAGCTGTTCAGTTAGGACCTGTCTATTCAGTGCAAATTAAGCATAGTCATTTATTCAGTGGCCATCCACCCTGCACCGTCCATTAAATGTTATATGCCCTGCATTTAGGTGCTCCTTACGTGTCCATTCAGCACCCATCTGCTGGCATTGGTCACCTTTGTGGCTTCTCCTGCAGCCTGAAGAGTGAAACGATATAAACCACCCTGATATTAGTCGATGTATTTTAAACAAGTTGCTATGTCTACAAATGGTGATGTTCTTCCATTTTAAGAGCACCAATACAATGCAACATATTTAAAGGTGTCATGCAGAGCAGTTTAACTTTAGACAGATAGGCACAAAATGCTAGAGTAACTCAACAGGATAGACAGCATCACTGGAGAGAAGGAATGGATGATGTTTCGGGTCAAGATGCTTTTTCAGTCTGAAGAAGGATCTTGAACTGGAACATCACCCCTTCCTTCTCTCCAGAGATGCTGTCTGAGCGTCCCACTGAGTTACTCCTGCATTTTTGTGTCTGTTTTTGGTGTATAACCAGCATCTGCAGTTCCTTCCTACAGTTTAACTTTGACCACTTTCATGGGATTTTTAAACAAATGCACATATGTTCTCTACATGCCCTATGATGAACACAGGGGATATCTGTTCCATCTTGCTCCATTCTGTGTATGGTTGGTGGAAATCCTGTAAAGCACCACATACCACAACCTCATGGATATATTGGTGACGACCATACAGAAGTAGCAACAAAAGACAAGAGCTAGGCTAGTTTGGCCTTCAGATCCATTTCATAGTCATAGAGTGAGGAAACAGGTCCTTCGGCCTAACTTGCCTATGACACCAAAATTCCCCACCCACACTAGTCCCACCTGCCAGCATTTGGTTCATATCCCACCAAACCTGTCCTATCCATGTACCTGTTTAACTGTAAGAGACAGTTGGGAGAGTCCCTGCCTCGACTACCTCCTCTGGCAGCTTATTCCACACATCCACCACCCTTTGTGTGAAAAGGTTACCCCTCAGATTCCTATTAAATAATTTCCCCTTCACCTTAAACCTATGTCCTCTGGTCCTCGATTCACCACTTACTCTGGGCAAGAGACTCTGTGCATATCCTATGTTATAGATGGGATCTATCCTATGACCCCATCTATGTCCAGACTCCACTATGATCATGGGGATCTACATCTCAACTCCATTTACGCATTTGAACCTGTAAAGGAAAATGCTATTATTTTTTAAACGAAATGTAACCAGGACATTGTTACCTTTTTCAAGTACGCACTCTTGATTCCTTCCATTCAAATTCACATGTGTTACTGAGTAGGGAACGCTGGGCATATAAAATGGCAATGATGGTTGAACATAAAACAGTACAGCACAGGAACAAAACCTATGGCCCACAATGTGCTGAACATGATGGCAGGCTAAACTAATCTCCTCTGCCTGCAAGTGATACTATCCCTCCATTCATGTGCCTATCTAAAAACTCCTCGATTCCCATTAACGTATCTGCTTCCACCATCACAAATGGCACCCACAACCCTCGTCCTCCAACGCTCCAGAGAAAACCATCCTGGTTTGTCCAACTTCTTACAGCTAATACTTCTAATCTAGGCAGCATTCAGGTCTCATTCAACCTTTTGATGGGTTCACAGCTGAATATAGAAATGTGAGAACTTGGTGTTTCCCAAGCCTATACAGTCTGTAATAGACTTGGGAGGAAAATTTCCATTAGTGTGGGAATGCTTCATGTTGTTTTCTGATGCAAAACATCCTAATGGCTCTGGTCTTTCCCAAAATGCTGCTGCAATCTAGTGCAGGGTGAAAGAACAACGGACTGTTGTAATTTGCAACGAGTGGCCACAAGTGAAATATAATATCTTGTACATGGGATGAAAGGTTTACTTCATCTTACAGAAGCTGAAAGAAAATGCCTGATGGAATAGGAAAATTAACTTGCATAAATGAATGAAGATCCTGTGGCCAAATGAAAAAAAAATGCAATACCATACAGGAATGAATCATGCTGTTGAATGGGTGGGGTGGACAGACATTTCTCCATTGCATTCTCTTTGGAATTCATCAGAGAACTGAGCTGTGTACGGGGCAGCACAGTGGGCGCAGCGGTAGAGCTATTACCTTACCACGCCAGAGACCCTGGTTCAATCCTGAGTATGGGTGCTGTATGTAGAGTTTGTACATTCTCCCTGTGAGCACGTGGGTTTTCTCTAGGTGCTCCGGTTTCCTCCTTGTGCTAAGGACGTACAGGCTTGTAGGTTAATTGGCTTCTGTAATTTGTCCCTGATGTGTAGGATAGAACCATCAATCGCTGGTCGGCATGGGCTCATTGGGCCTATGTGCCTATTTCCAAGCTGTATCTCTAAACTAAACTAAACTAAACATAACCCTAAAGTTTAGTTCCAGTAACTAAAGAATACGAATTTAACGACAATTTTAAATGAGATATATTTTTAAGTATCAAAACCTGCTTTGTTTTATACATGGGTAAGCATGCATGGGGAAAATCAAGCTAATCAATTCTTCCAATGCTAAATTAAGTGTAGATGCATGTAATGTAATCAATCATTCTTGTTTTTTGGAGGTAGCAATCCTTTCACAATATGGCTTTATATTTCAGAAGTGATTTGTGATTAGCACTGGGATACTCCAACACCACTTTAACTTTAAGACCACGGTCAGGGCATGCACTGTGGGCAGGCACAGTGGCGCAGCGGTAGAAACATAGAAATTAGGTGCAGGAGTAGGCCATTCGGCCCTTCGAGCCTGCACCGCCATTCAATATGATCATGGCTGATCATCCAACTCAGTATCCTGTACCTGCCTTCTCTCCATACCCCCTGATCCCTTCAGCCACAAGGGCCACATCCAACTCCCTCTTAAATATGGCCAACGAACTGGCCTCAACTACCTTCTGTGGCAGAGAATTCCACAGATTCACCACTCTCTATGTGAAAAACGATTTTCTCATCTCGGTCCTAAAAGACTTCCCCCTTATCCTTAAACTGTGACCCCTTGTCCTGGACTTCCCCAACATCGGGAACAATCTTCCTGCATCTAGCCTGTCCAACCCCTTAAGAATTTTGTAAGTCTCTATGAGATCACCCCTCAATCTTCTAAATTCCAGCGAGTACAAGCCGAGTCTATCCAGTCTTTCTTCATATGGAAGTCGTGCCATCCCAGGAATCAGTCTGGTGAACCTTCTCTGTACTCCCTCTATGGCAAGAATGTCTTTCCTCAGATTAGGAGACCAAAACTGTACGCAATACTGTAGAGTTGGTAGAGTTGCTGCCTTACTGTGCTTGTAGCGCCGGAAACCTGGGTTCGATTCCAACTATGGGTGCTGTCTGTACGGAGTTTGTACGTCCTCCCGGTGACCTGTGTGGGTTTTCTCAAAGATCTTCGGTTTCCTCCCACACTGCATAGACGTACAGGTTGTAGGTTAATTGGCTTGGTATAAATGTAAATTGGCCCTAGTGTGTGTAGGATAGTGTTAATGTGCGGGGATCGCTGGTCAGCGCGGACCCACTGGGCCAAAGGGCCTGTTTCTGCGCTGTATCTCTAAACTAAACTAAACTAAACTAAGCTAAACTCTACAATACTTGACAGGTGTAGGAAGTGGAATGATGAATGACGGTAAAAAGTAATTGGTGTTTAATAGTTGCTGACAGCAGATTCTAGGAGCTGAGTGGCACAGATGCAGGAATGAGCAAGTAGTGAGCGGTGACGTGGTACTTCTCTCAAATGGCTGAACAATTTCAATGATTTCAACAGTGACAGTAGTTATCGGTGCCTCATGACATTTCCACTCACAGGGCAAGAGCACAGTGAAATTTCACTCTTGAGTATTCACTTGATGAAAGCAATCTATTTTCTTGACTCTGGCTCACAAACAGAGCTGTTAAACGTCCATTACGGATTACCAAACTGGGACACATTATAAGCCACTGTCGGAATTGTCCCTTTCGAAAGGCCCTGGAAAGCAAACAGAATATAAAAAAACGGTTAAGGTTTATCAAATTGATGAGATGGAGCAAAACTGTTCATTCATAAAACATTATGCATGCGTGACATAGGATAATATTCTTCAGCAATGCATTAAGAGTGCAAAGTAATTGCTTGATGGAGCCATGACAGGTATTGGATAAATAACTATTGTTTTGACACCAACAGGCTTTTCAACTATAGGATGAATCAATGCTTGCACTAATAAATAGGAGGCTTTCTCGAAGAAGCATCATTAAATGGACAAGAGCTTCTTTGTAAAGAGCCATGAAGGGAAATGAATTATTTTCAGAGCAGATGCATTCATTTAATGGTACGCACATCAATGTACGATTATTTGAATTGAATTCAGTGAAGGGAGTCCTCAGCAATGTGGATTTTGTGAGTTTGTATTGTGTTATTTTGGTGCCAGAAATTACATTTTGATGAAATCAGTGACATTTCATTTCCGTCCATGATGATGTTACATTTGAAGTACACTTTACTCCAGCAGTATCTATCTGTACATGAGCTCAATGGCTAATTTTTAATTCATATGATTTTTTTCCAATCAATGTTTATAGATCACGGACATTCTAGTAAAACAAGCACAAGAACAACAAACAACCTGCACAACTGCTTTATCTTTGAACTGAAAGAGAATGGAGAAGCTGTTAAGTGTTGCTAAGTGGCATTGTGGCCTCATGATCTGAAAGGTTCATAAAATAATTTGGGGGCAAGGCCCATCATCATTCAGACTCCTGAGGAGTCCTGAACCTGATATTTAATTGGGCCTGTCCCACTTAGGTGACTTTATCAGCGACTGCCGGCACCTGTCATAGGTCGTTGCAGGTCGCTGAAAAATGTCAACATGTTGAAAATCCAGCGGCAACCAGAAAGACGCTATGACTCTTTGGGCGACTGAGTAGACTACTCACGACCATACAGGCGACACTCTGCCGACATGTCGCGGGGTGAAGCCCGTGTGGTCGTGAGTACTCGCCCAAAGAGTCGTACCTTGTTTTGTTCGCCGCTGCATTTTCAACATGTCGAAAACTTTTGCCGACCTGCAACGACCTATGACAGGTGACGGCAGTCGCCGAAAAAGCCGCATAAGTGGGACAGGCCCATTAGTCACACGTGGCAGATAATAGAAGTGACAAGGTAGCCATTTTCTCTCAGCAACCTCTGTTTATTGAGGGCAATAGTCTCATGTGCTAACATTAATTGGTTGTGCCGCCTGGGCCTTGTACAGACGTTGATGTCATCCTACAATTCATTTGTTATGATAGGTTTCATCTCAGAGTTAAAGACACAATTTAGTATGAATGTAGCCATGTTTTCTTTTAATAGTGTGTGTAAAAGTATGACACTTTAGACATACAGCGTGGAAACAGGCCCTTTGGTCCACTGTGTCCGTGCAGCCCAGCTATCACCCCGTGCATTAACACAATCCTACACACTAGGGACAATTTACAATTTTTTTACCAAAGCCAATTAAACTACATGTAGATCAAACAGTATTGTTGATCTGATCCGTGTTTGGTTTTGCTGCTGATGACCTGATCCATAATTCTTTCTCTGGTTTTCCACACCACCACCTGGTGGCATGTGGGCAGCCATATAACCATATAACATATAACAATTACAGCACGGAAACAGGCCCTCTCGGCCCTTCCAGTCCGTGCCGACCATTTGTTTTCCCCTAGTCCCATCTACCTGCACTCAGACCATACCCCTCCATTCCCTTCACGTCCATATACCTATCCACTTTACTCTTAAATGTTAAAATCGATCCTGCCTCCACCACTTCTGCTGGAAGCTGATTCCACACAGCCACCACCCTCTGAGTAAAGAAGTTCCCCCTCACGTTACCCCGAAACCTCTGTCCCTTAATTCTCATGTCATGCTGAACTAACCAGCCATGCTGGTTAGTTCAACATATGATTCGGAGCCTGCAGTATGCATTTCGAAAGTTTATGTATGTATTCAAATGAAAGTACTTGATATATAATGACCCAGTATCATAAGTACTTTGCACACTACAAACCTGTACGTCTTTGGAACGTGGGAGGAAATCGGGGCACCCGGAGAAAACCCATGCTCTCACAGGGAGAATGCATAAACTCCGTACAGACAGCACCCATAGGTAGGGTCAAACCCGGGTCTCTGGTGCTGTAAAGCAGCAACTCTACTGCTGCACCACTGTGCCAACCTTGACATGTGCACAGTATCATTAGAGTTGAATATATTAGATGTATGTAATTTAGCAATGCATACCTTCATGTTTATCCACAGTGTTCAGAAAAGGAATATGGGAAATGTAAAGTACAAATTGATGGCAAGGAAAAAACAAAGGAAGTCTTTCACACACCTACCTGCATGCAGGGCTGCCAACTCTCATGCATTGAGCGTGAGACTCACGCATTTGGCCAAATTCTCACGCTCTCATGTTGATCACAAATTTCTCATGCTCTGTCGTGAGAAATTCTGTGATCAACGAGAATTTCAAAACTCATATCAACTGCAGCTCTGGCCGTGGAACAGCCTCAGTGCAAGAGTCCCGGGCCTTCGGAGGCGTCGGAAGCGTTCCGCTGCTGCCGTTAGAGGGAGGGATGGAAGCAGAAGCAGCGATGGGAAAAGATGCAGATGGGGAGCCGGGGCTGGCGAGTGTTTGCCAGGCTGGCGAATCGCTCGCTGCAGCTCCGGCCATGGAACAGCCTCAGTGCAAGAGCCCAGGGCCGTCGGAGGAGTTCCGCCGCTGCCGTTAGAGTCTCTGTGCCGAATTCGCCCTGTTGATGGACATGGAACAGGCATCGTCTCTGGAGAGAAGGAATGGGTGATGTTTCCATTCAAAATCTTTAGAAGGGTCTCTGAGATGCTGCCTGTCCTGCTGAGCCTTGGGATAATATTGCAGCTTCATGTAGTCAAATATTCATACGATTAGGTAAAATTGTATTTTGTTCTTTTAAATGATTTGTTCAATATTATAATTAATTCAAAGATACAGCGTGGAAACAGGCCATTCGGCCCTTCGAGTCCGTACCGACCATTGATCACCCGTTCACACTGGTTCTATGTTATCCCACTTTCTCATCCACTCCCTACACACTAGGGGGCAATTCACAGAGGGCCAATTAACCTACAAACCCGCACATCCGGAGCTCCTGGAGGAAACCCATGCGGTCACAGGGAGAACGTGCAAACTCAACACAGACAGCACCCGAGACCAGGATCGAATTGGGGACTCCGGCGCTGTGGGGCGTTCATTGTAATGCTAATACTTGGGCCTCCACTGATATGACGGGATGATTACCCAATATTACCGATTATTAATCCATTGTATTATTGATTATATATGTTGCGCCCGTTCTCCTCTATCTGTACATTGTGAGCGGCTTACTTGCATTTACCAGATAGCACGCAACAAAAGCTTTTCCCTGCACCTTGCTACAGGTGGCAATAGTAAACTAAATCAATCTATTTACATGTATCTGTGTGTTGTTGCTTTAACTGGTCTGTTAAGGTCAGGCACGTGCCGTGAGTAATTACTCCGGGTAGGCACTCTATAAAAAATATGAAACCACGCATGCGCAGATTGTTCGCTCCCGTTAAATAAATATATAAATAAAAACAGTGACATTTCAATTTGCCCAAGGCTTCCTAGTCCTAGACCAATTGGGGGAACAGTTCCTTTCACAGCGTGTGGAGAGTCTGTGTCAGGGGTAAAGTTGTGGGGAGGGCACGAGTGTTGAGAAGGAGGGTGTCGGGGATAATGGCACAAACTTACTCACTCACCGCTGCCTCAGCTCTCCGGGCACGAAGCCCCCGCACTGTAGCTGGGGTTAGAAGCAGCTCGGGTAGCTACGAGCGGCCGCCGGTACCCTACAGCAGAACTGGCCGCCACTTCAGCGCCTTCTGCCGGCCGCTCACCTCTGGCAGTGCTCTCCGTCAGAACACCTGTCACCTGCCGTTCGCCGACTTCGCTCATGTCAGCGGCTTCCTGCAAATCCTTAAATTCCAACAGCCGAGTAACCTCAATCGCGCTGTCGGAATTTAAGGACATGAGTGAGGCCAGCGAGCGGCAGGAGAGTGGTTTGTAGACGGAGAGCTGCCAGAGGTGAGCGGGGACCGGCAGAAGGAGCTAAGGTGGCGGCTGGTTCCGCTGTCCAGCCCGGCGGCCGCTCAGCCACCCGAGCTACTTCTCCCCCCCCCCCCCCCCCCCGCCTCAATGCGGTGGCATTCCACGCCTCCATGCAAGGAGCGTCGCAAGTGGCATTATCCCAATCCCCTCATTCATAACATTCGTGCCCTCCCCGCAACCTTACCCCGGGCCAGACTCCCCAAACACTGTGAAAGGAGCTCTCCCCCCCCACCCCCACACCCCGGGAAATACAGTATTTAAAAACATAAACACAAAATGTACTTACCACATTATTGGTACAAAAGCTCCATTCTTCTCTCTTTGTTACCTAACATACACTTAAAATATTTGAAAACCCCGCCAAGAAACTTGCTCTGCGCATGTGCAGTAGACAAATGCGCATGTGCAGTGCTGCAAAGCAGAATTTTTGCTGCCTTCAGCCCCGATTATCATTGACAGCTCCAGGCACCGCTGACGGCACGTGGGCTGCACAGAGCTTCCCGTTACAAGCGCTGCGGATGAAAGGCACGGAGAATTATGTCTACGTAAGAGATCGATCTCTTACATAGGCATAATTCTCCCATTCCTTTACTATTTATATTTAGTTATTACCATGTTATAATTTTAGTCAGGGTAGGCAGTGCCTACCTTGCCTATCCTGACGGCACGTGCCTGGTTAAGGTGCAGCAACTGAGAATGTCATTGTTCTGATGTTGCTGCACATGGCAACTAAACACTCTTGTCTTCATTCTACACTTGAAATTACCACAATGACATTTAAATGGCATTTGGACAGGTACACATGTAGGAAGGAACTGCAGATGCTGGAGTAACTCAGGTCAGGCAGAATCTCTGGAGGGAAGGAATGGGTGACCCTTCTTCAGACTGAAGATCAGGTAAATTGGCGTGCTAGAGTTCCTGGTAAGTCTACATTTCGATGAGTTATAATGTCATCAATTGCGCAAAGTGCCTTATCCTCATACCTGGGATAGGAGCTAGAACACCATGGAGGAGTATCTCACCCTCTGGTGTCAAAACTCATGACGGAATTTTAACACAAAATTCCCAAGGCCTCAATATACCCGGACCTGGGATATTGGCATTGTTCTGACCTATTCAGAGATTGGGCACCAGCCACTTCCCTCTCACTAATACGTATAAAATAGTGATGCTGATGACACTTGTAATGGTGCAGCAGGTCCAGTCTCTGCACAAACTAGACTGGACACCATGTAACATCCCAAAATAAGTAACCATTCACATTTATGAGTTACCTAACAAAACAGGCCTGGGTCATCTGGCCTCAAATTGGAGTTCCTGGGTAATCCCGTAGATATACGCCTATGCATAGTGAACCACCTCCTACATTAACTGGAGGTCACCAATAATCTCAGGGGAACGGACATGGCACTATTGATAATTTCAAACATCCTCATCACAGAGTACCGTGCAGGCCATATCAAAATGACTCAGGGTGGTGCAGCAGGGGTGGACACTGATATTTTAAATCTCATTTCACCAGGACTGCAGCTACATCGTGCAGCGAGGATGAACGAAATCCTTATGGGCCATGCCCTTGTAACGGCGGGTTGGTCTAATGAAACAACTTCCAGCGGTTATAACAAACCTGTGGCCATTCCTGGGATATCTACAGACACTATTTTAAGTTCTGTATTATAATTTCCCCGAATTTAGGGGTTATTATTATTATTGTTAAATAATACATTGTTTGTTTTTCAGCACAGTACAAGTCTGAAATACGTTAACATACTTCCTCCATTGGTTATTATGGCAATGTGTAAGCCTGGACTCGTTTTCCAGGGCATGAAATCACAGAGCTTTGAAATCTTCACGAAGTCACTCACGTGACTCCGAAGTAAAATAGTAAGATTAAACGAGAACTTACCAGTTCGAAGTTTGATCCTTATTTTATGAGGAGTTATGATGAGGGATTTCGTGCCCTCCCAACCTTCTATTATAAGGTCAACTGGTATGTTAGTTCTCTTATCTTACTATCTTCAGTCAACTCTACTATCTGTGATTTCACACCGCTGCTTTGAAGAATGTCGCATGCGTGCTGGCGGGGTCTTCACGAAATCCCTCATCCTAACACCTCATAAAATAAGGATCAAATTTGAACTGGTAAGTTCTCATTTAATCTTACTATTTTAATACATCAAATTTCAAAAAGTCCCTACCGTGGTAGGGGGGACACCGCCCACCCACACCCTCCCCCCACTCGGTTGCTCCACTCCCTCGCCAGGTACTCCCAAGGCCAGTGATCAGTGATCACTCAGCCCCCCCCCCCCCACTTTCAAAAACGCTCTGTGGCCCCTGGTTCAGACAGAGAGCACTGACAAATGTGAGCGGGGAACTGTGGCTGGTTGTCCATGATGTCTGGATCCCAATGCTCAGCGCTTCGTGTTTCGGAGTTGGCTAATTTTATTGATTTGTAATTAGTTGACAAAACCTTAATTTATTAATCTGAAATATCAAAAATTATACAAAATTTGGTCCGTGAAGTGCCTCATAAAAGATCACCGCATTAGATAGGCACCTGTGGACTTTAACGTAATAGGTTAAGTTCAGGGAGTCAGGTATGGGGCTTTATGTGTGGGCCAGATATATTGTCAGTGCAGGGGGGGTAGGAGCAATGCCAAGGTCTGGAATAGTACTAGGTGTGCAGTCAAACCTGGGACAATGGGAGTGTTAAGCACTGGGAACCTAAGCTATGATCAGGGTAGAATAGGGGGCCAGGTGTAAGGCTGGACCTAGGGTCAGGAATGAGAGAAGGTATGCAACTGGAACCAGGGTCAGGAGTAGTACCAGGTGTGCAGTGATACCCAGGTTGGTCAACATGGGCCAAATGTTTGATTATAATCTGATTTCCATACATGAATATACTAAGATCATTCATGTGCCGCACCTGTTGATCAGAGCCTGGCTCTACTGTGGAATGTAATTAGGAATGCAATTTAGCCTAACCTTATTCATAGCTAATCCAATTTAAAGCATAAATATTGCATTCAAGTAAGTTAAAAGACTCGCTACAGTATGCACCAGATTGCACAATTTCAAGCTGAAAAATGCAAAAGCTCCATACCAATGGGAGGGGGACATCCCCCTCCCACATTCTCACCCCCACCCCTCCCTCAGTCGCTATGCTCCCTAGAGCTTTGTCTCTCACAATTTCTCACTCCCAACTCACCAAATGTTGGCAGCCGTGCTACATGTCAAGTTAAAGGTTCGCACTTTATTTGAAGCCTCAGTTATCATTATCACTGAGAACATACCAGTGGAGGTGGTGAGTATTATTGTGACACAAGGAACTGCAGATACTAGATAACAAAAGAGATACAAAGTAGTAAAGTCAGTCAGCAGGTTAGCCAGCATCTCTGGAGAACATGAGTACATGATATTTGGGGTTGGGACCCTTCTTCATAGTGGATAGGTCATATTTCAGGTTGGGACTCTTTGTCAGACAGCAGAAGGGTCCCCACCCGAAACGTTACTCATTCATATTCTCCATGATGCTGCCTGACCCGCTGAGTTACCTCAGCGTTTTGTGTCTTTCTTGCCCAACTCCAAGAGACAGTTGGCAAGTGTGGGCTTGGATGACACAGCAATATTGCCCAAGGGCAAAACAGAGCACAGCTGGAGGAGCTGCTGCCTCATAGTGTCCGTGGGGAGTATTGAGGGGTTGGACAGGCTAGATGCAGGAAGATTGTTCCCGATGTTGGGGAAGTCCAGGACAAGGGGTCACAGCTTAAGGATAAGGGGGAAATCCCTTAAGACCGAGATGAGAAAGACTTTTTTCACACAGAGAGTGGTGAGTCTCTGGAACTCTCTGCCACAGAGGGTAGTTGAGGCCAGTTCATTGGCTATATTTAAGAGTGAGTTGGATGTGGCCCTTGTGGCTAAGGGGATCAGAGGGTATGGAGAGAAGGCAGGTACGGGATACTGAGTTGGATGATCAGCCATGATCATATTGAATGGCGGTGCAGGCTCGAAGGGCTGAATGGCCTACTCCTGCACCTAATTTCTATGTTTCTATGTTTCTATGTTGATGTTCTCCCTGTGATCACAGGTGTTTCCTTCAAGTTCACAGATTTCCTCCCAGACCCCAAAATCGAGCGGGTTTGGATGCTCATCTGCCTCTGTGAATTGTCCATAGTGTGTAGGGAGTGAATGCGAAAGTGGGGCGACATAGAACTAGTGTCAATGGTTAATCGATAGTCAATGTGGACACAATTGGCCAAAGGGCTTGTTTCCATGCTGTTTTTTTCAATCAGTCAGGTACAATACAGCCAGCAGATTGGCTTAAAGTGTGTATGTGTGCAAAATGAGAAGGCCCAAGATAGTTTCAGCAATGTTGGTGTTATAATAGAAAGAGCATAATTGGTGAAGTGAGTTGTGATCATTCAACAAAACAAGCAATTGAAAGGCAGGGAAACTTTGTGGTGTGACATCATTAGCCGTGAAGCAAAAGGAAATAAACGAAGAGGAAAATATGACGGTTCTGACTACTTTGAAAACCTTGATTTATATGATCAAGTACATGGGCCTTTCAATTCATACACAGAAAGAAATCAAATGACACAGTAGCAAGTGATGGTAATGTGCATGTTTGGAGCAATACGCAGTGAATGCAAAAACATGATTCTTCTAATAAAAATTGGTTCCAAAACAGACACAGTTTTAGCTAACCTTTTTAATGCTACAGAATGTAAGAGTTGTTTTGATTAGCAAAGTAATAGAACAGAAGCAGGATAATTGCAGTCCGAATCCACTAAATATTGTGAAAAACTACAAACTTCAAACAAGAAATCAGAAAGCAAGTGAGACGTTCCGTTCCGTTCCGTTTAGTTTAGTTTAGTTTAGTTTAGTTTAGTTTAGTTTTAGTTTAGTTTAGTTTAGTTTAGTTTAGTTTCAGTTCAGTTCAGTTCAGTTCAGTTCAGTTCAGTTCAGTTCAGTTCAGTTCAGTTCAGTTCAGTTTAGAGATTCAGCACAAAGACAGGACCTTCGCCCCACCGAGTCCGCGCTGACCAGTAGTCAGAATGTACAATCTCTGTGCAGACAGCATCCACAGTCAGGATCAAACCCGGGTCTCTGGCTCTGTAAGGCAGTAACTCTACTACTGCGCCACTGTGCTAGAATGTCACATTTGAAATCGTGTTCAGAATTGTGGTGAATAAGGAGAAACACTGACAATTGCTAAATAATTTTGTTCAATATAAGGTGCAACCATCACTGTAATTTACAATCAGTGAGCAGGGTTAAGTCCAAAGCAGAATCCAAACCTCGTTGGCAAAACTGGTGCAGATTGTTGTTACAACACATGTTATCCACTGCACAAGTCAACTTAGGACATTAAGTTACAACTCCATAAAAAAGATGCACAGGCATGCAAGTCTAAGGCCCAGACAGCTAGCCATAGTTACTCCAGTGATGTGACTTATACAGTCATAGAGTAATACAGTGCGGAAACAGGCCCGTCAGCCCAACTTGCCCATGCAGACCAACATGCCCCATCTACACTAGTCCAACCTGCCTGCTTTTTGCCCATATCCCTCTCAACCCATCCTATCCATGTAGTTGTCTAAATGTTTCTTAAACGTTTGCTAAATCTGCTAAACATTGTGAAAGCACCTGCACTTCTTCATAAAAGGGAAGTTTCTATAGCAAAAAGCCATAGAGCAGAAGACTACATTTTGAACAATGGAGAATTGGACCTATTAAGTATTCAGTTATCTACTTGTAATGTTTGAAAGTTTTATGACTTCAAAACAACACTGTGTTTAAATCGATGTGAACATTGTTACTGCAGGAGATTATTCAATTGTGGGTGAGATTAATCAAAGTAATTGATTAGTTTATCCAAGTACCACTGGTGGCGTTTAGTGAGATTTAAAGCATATTCAGACATGGTACTGAGAAATTTCGGCCTGGTGAAAAGTTTAGTGCATGGCAATGAAAGAAAAAAACTGCCTATAGTGATCATAAACATTGATGAGCAAAGATTGTCTCAGAGAATTAATCATGCTTCAAATTACGTGCTTCAAATTACACTCTGAAATACCATTGCAGAAGTGTCCGAGGACATTATAATGGCCATATTCATATTAAACCAGGTGAAAAAAATCTTTAGTGAGCTTTAACTAGTTTTGGGAAGAATTAGAATGAAATGAAAGCATGGGAAGGCCAGACTGAATGTGCAACTCCTATTGTAGTGGTACCTAGAACATGCAAGAATATTGAACTATGTACTGAATACAAGGTAACTTCGAATCAAGCAAAGCAACAATTTTAAAAATAAATTATTGATTCTAGTCAGTAATACTAACAATAACTGTACTGAGAATCAAAAGGTTACTCTCTTATCTCAATTAGATTACATCATTGAATATACATTTTGATTTAAAAATTAGTATACAAGATAATTTTGAAAGGGATGAGAAAATCAAAAAAAACTGCAGATGATGGAGATATAAAACAAAAAGAAAATGCCAACATTTTTCAGCATTATTTGTTGAAAGGAAAGTAGGTAACTTTTTTATTTTGAATCCTTCTTCAAACTATCATGACGTTTAAGAAAGATTTAGACAGGTACATGGACAGGACAGGACAGGTTTAGAGGGATTATGTGTCAAACGCAGGCAAGTGGGACTAGTATAGATGAGACATGTTGGTCGGTGTGGACAAGTTAGGCCAAAGGGCTTGTTTCCACACTGTATGACTATGACTCTATGACTTTATGCCTGACATTACTTGCTAGACTTGAACTATTATCTCTATTTCTCTTTCCACAGATGATGTCTACCATGCTGCGTGTTTCCAGTATTTTTTTTATTTTCATAAATTTAAGGATGGACTGGAGCAGACTAATTTCGGGAGGAGGACATGCAATTGTATTACAACTCAGTCTACAAACTAATGACAGAACTAGGTTGGGTTAAATAATGACACAGAGCTTTCAAATCACTTGAATTGAGAAGAAAGGTTTTAGAACTTAATTCTGAATATTCTGGTACAGTGCAGGAAGATAATATCCCTCTGTTTTGCTTATTGGCCTAGATTGGACAAAGATTTTGAAGAACAAGTGGAGAAATGTACTACTTTTTAAGATTGCATAGTCAAGGCAGGAGATGTAATTGGTCATTGATACTTAACCAACATCCGTAGTTTCTATTCCTCCATGCTCCTGATTATATTGAGCTTGCAACAATGTTTGGAGGCTGTAATTTTGAGCTCCAATTTATACTGGGAAAAAATGAAAAGGGTGTTGCTTGAATGGTGATACCATTATGTATGTTTCAAAGTACGGAGCCAGTGATGACGATGAAGGGTGAGGAGCAAAGCCAGTAGGAGAGGTGATGGAACCCTGGTCAGACCTACCATGCCTTCTGGGTCTGCTGCAAGATGCACCCCGGGGAACATAGGTAGAAAGGCGAGGAGAGGGACGTGATGTCCAAGGAAGGAGATGGTTGGAGGCACACAACAGTCTGGGGCGTGCCTGGTGCATACACCACACGTAAGAATTAGAAAGTGGACTTTGAAAATAGCACCAAAACATGGCACCTCTTGCATGCGGGCTCAGTAGACTATTTCTGTACACTTGCTAATCGAGGATCGGGGATATGGCAATACTCTACTGGATTGTTTGCAAGAAAAATAATTTCACTGTATTAGCACTTTGCATATGTGACAATAAAAGGAGCATTAAACCATTAAAGATACTGGGAAAATGTCAAAACATGCTAAAGTGATTTTGATGCAAAGTTTTGGTCCAATTTTGCAATGGATGCAATTTCACCCAGAAATTGCCACTGACCCTATCCATTTAGGGTTAAATTGATTTGTGTGTGATTAACACTCAGTTTTTATGTGTTATGAAAAATTAACATTGAGGCTGAAACTTCAGAAAGTAGAATAATGCATGTTACTTTTAGCACATGCAGCAGAAAATATATATCTATATGTTACAAAATGTTACACAATTTTGAGATTTTAAAAATCAAGTCTGCAATTTATCCCATCAGATAAAGTATAAAAAGAAGTTTAATGTGACACCTAATTCACTTTCATATCTTCAGTATTAAAAAAAGTTATGGCCATTTTCATACTCGGAAATTAGCATCTTGTTCCCTATTGCTTTTCCATTGACTTAACACAAAAGCTGTGATCGAGGACAGTCAAAAGTCCATAACTTTCTTAAAAATCAAGAAAACTGAATGAAATGTTCAGTTATTATAGATTGAAGCATTCTGAAACAAATATAAAACATCTTACTTGGATGACCTGAAAATTAAAACATATAATTAGTTAATTACCTAATAGTAGTTAATTACAAAATTGACCGTTGTGACGGAAATAGGAATAAACACCCAGACTGCATTGAAAATTTAAAAATGTGATATTCTCAAGGTCAGAAGTTTAATATTATTGTATCATATGCTGTAAATGTGTAACAGATAGGTAAATAAATTACAATTTCTAGCAATAGACCAAGTCTTTATGGAGAAGATCAGTTGCTAGCTGGTACATTGGCATACCATAATCAATAGCATCATCACACTCCTCAGATTGTAACCAATAAGCAACACGGTACACCTTGTTTTTCCTCAACTTTTCAATTTTGGCATTGTAAACTACAAGTTTTTGCTCTTCAAACCACACATGACATGCCTTTCTGCCCACTACTTTCCCATTAAGAATGCCCTGTAGATTCCATTTCTTAAGATAATGATTTTTTTTTAAATAGCCTAAGTATCCAAATAACAAACTAATCCCATTCACACAAGAATTCACAATATAACATGATTTTTAAATCACACTGAATTTATATGCCAGATGGAAGGAATTTAATGTTTAATTCCCATAAATTAATCTAGAAACATCCCCTCAATATAATTACAATTATTATTTTTTTGCACAATACATGGGACTAAAACTGATATTTAGTATAAAAATATTGACTATGGAATTTAGATGCTCTTATGACATGATTATCCAAAAAAAAGAGCATTTAGATCATCTTGTGAGGGTGTTTTTCTGGAACGCGATCGATTGGAACGTTGCATTTGCGGTGAATTTGAACCCCATATCGGCAAGAAAAACACTGCCGGCTCGTATGGGGCCCAAATCAAATTTTCGCTTATACAAGATTGATTAAAGTCATCCCAAGAAACAAGTTTATATGTAAAATATACTACTTACACCGTGTTTTGTCCTGTACTTGAGATCCGTCACGTTGTAGGCGTTGATGGCATTAGAGGTAGCTTTTATTTTAATCCAGCGACTAAATTGTCCAGCGATTTGTTCTTTTTAACATATCGAGAATGGAAGTCCGGTCGATTTTTCATCAGCAGCTGGCAGCCCGAGGAAATCCGCCTCCGACAGGCAGGAGAAAACAACATTTTAATCCCGCCCCCTCCCCTCAAAGGCGCCAAAGTCGCGTACACAGCCAGTGGAAGAATTGCAGCACCGCTGAAGATAAGTTTTGTAACATCGCTACCTATACCTATAAAAGTCTCATCTTGTGTGTTGTATCTTTGTATGTTTGTTTTTTTTGTATCTTCCTCAAAACGCTACGCGCTAAGTGCTTAAATTTTTACATATTCTGACACATTTTTGCCCTCCATGTCTTATTCAGGTTTAATCAGCAAGAATTTAATTGTCCTATCTGGAACATATGACAATATAAGGACTATTACCTCCCCACACACACACCACACACACACCCCCCTCGGCCCCCCCCAACCAATCCCCCACCCCCGCCCCCCACCACCTCCCCCCCACCCCCTCCCCCCCACCCCCGTCCCCTCAATGTGGGGACAATTGATTGCTTCCATAAATTCCATAATTTTCCTTGTGGGGGGTGATGGGGGGATTGACTCCGGAGGGCGCCTGTCTCTGGGGTGTGCACCGACGCCACGCCCCAAAGTGTCCCACTTGGTCTACTTTCTATTAATATTCCTGTTTCTTTAAAGAGACTTATCTCTCACTAAGGTTTATAAAATGTCTTGTTCACATAACTACTGTCACACTATATGTTATTAATACCAAACCTCACATGTTTTCAGAGAGGTTTACAATGGATGTTTCCTTCTACTGGCCAAATAATAAAACTGACTTGGACAAGTATATGGATAGGGAATGTTTAGAGAGATATGGGGAAAAGACAGGCAGGTAGGGCAAGCATAGATGAGGCATCTTGCTCAGCGTGAGCAAGTTGGGCCAAAGGGACTGTTTCCATGTTGTATGACTCTGACCTGATTATGTGCTTCTGTCCTGACTGAAAATTCTCTCATTCCATAAGATATCACTCAGTCTATCATCTTCAACTGGATTATGTTATATAATGTAATAGTCCAAATGGATAGGACCGGTGCATTTGGGTGCATTTGCATCCATTGTGAAATTGGAGCATAACTATAAAGCAGGTTTCTCATATTTTGTGCAATTTTCCCCAATTTTCCCTTAATTTAATGCAGGTTTGAATGTACAAATCAACTGGAACACTATTCCTTTCCAGGTTGCTATATTGCGCCTCCACACAAACCCACCGTCCCATTCACTCCAGACCCTTAAAGACCCCTCCATCCTTTGACCCACTGTTTAGAAACATAGAAACATAGAAACATAGAAATTAGGTGCAGGAGTAGGCCATTCAGCCCTTCGAGCCTGCACCGCCATTCAATATGATCATGGCTGATCATCCAACTCAGTATCCCGTACCTGCCTTCTCTCCATACCCTCTGATCCCCCTAGCCACAAGGGCCACATCCAACTCACTCTTAAATATAGCCAATGAACTGGCCTCAACTACCCTCTGTGGCAGAGAGTTCCAGAGACTCACCACTCTCTGTGTGAAAAAAGTCTTTCTCATCTCGGTCTTAAAGGATTTCCCCCTTATCCTTAAGCTGTGACCCCTTGTCCTGAATCAACAAACCAGAAATCTCCCTCTGTCATCTCCTCCCTCCTTTAAGAACCCCATTCTTTAACCTAAATTACTTATTTGGTGCACACTTTACACTCTCAATGCATTTCTGTGAGACACCAAGCGATATTTGTTTTAAAGGGTCAGTATATGTCACGTTGAAAATATACGTGCATTTCACAAAATAATTATGAAGATGAAATGGAATTTTAAAGATTTCAATAAATGAGATTATGTTTGCAATAACAAATTCAAAATTGAAATATGAGAAAAAAGGGAAGACCAGAAAAATCCATCTCACTTCTCCAATTAGATATCCACAATTTAACCCCTCAATCTTTGACAAAATACTATCCAACTATCTTTTACCTTTGACTGCATCATCCTTTGCTGAATATGATTTTCGGTTTCGTAGTCTCACAGGCTATTTCAAAACTAACAAAATGAAGATTTTAAAATTTGTGTCTCCTAACAAAAAAAAGTAAAATAAAAAGAGAGAGACACATAAATAATTAAATAATTAGATAAATATCTTGAAAGGAAATGAAATAAGAAAATGTGACTTGTTTTACTCGTTATCTCATGAATGTGAACCATACAATCTCCAATGAAATCATGGGTTTCGGATCCTACTTTAGAACTGACGGTGCAAGTTGGCAAAAATTTGTTGGCAATGCTTGATGACGTGGATTATTATGCTCAGTGCTCCATGTGAATGCAAGTTGTTGTTGTGATTTTTGTCATTAACCTCATTGATTTTCACCACTGCACATTCACTTAAACAGGAGAGGAAAACAAAATCTGTAGCAGCTCATCTTGACAGGTTATTTTCATTTGGAATAAGATCCATTTTTATATTTATATATTATCTAGATGCTGAACCACATCTAATAGCACCTTCAGAAAGGAGGCATTAACGCACAGTAGAATGTTTGAATATTAGGCTATTAAAACACATTGCACACATTCTATAAAATATGAACATAAGTCACACATTGTGCTGTCTGTACAGTTTTCCACAATTCTTAAGTCCATTACAGTGGAATACAATTTACTGTAACTTCATTTCCTGTGCCTAATGAGCCCCATGGACCTGTTGTGATGCCTTCATTTCAAGCCATACCACTGAATGTAATTTTGTTTAGTGAGGCATCTGGGCAAAGATTCTGCCGCACTCTCACATTAAAGTTGAAAAATTAATGGGTAGAGACAGTTGTTATGTGAAACGATTAAGGGAGGAACATGCATACATTAAGTGTAGCAAAGGGAAGGGGAAAAAAAACATTGCTAGCGTACAAATGTTCTTCCTGAGAGTGCGGTGTAATGTCATCTTAAGAGCATATGACTATTTGCAAGTGTCTTGACCATTCTAATGGTTGCTCATAGTTTGAAAATGAAATTGATATTCTACTGAATATTAAAAGCAATTCTCAGGAACTGCAAATAACTGTCTATATGTTTCATAGAAGCAGTGATCACAAACAGAGTGGCTGGCTTGTTGGATCGGTTCCAATATAATTATAGTTAGTCCCTCTAGTGACTAGTTGTGTTGGCAGTTTGAAGCTGTTTATACTTAGCTGCAGCCTTTCTTTAAGATAGCAGCGGCGATACAAGGCTTTTATCCAACTGGAAGAAAAAAAGCACATTTGCAGAGATATCCCGCATGGAAATTTCACAGAAATAGGCACGAGAATACTACCAACACGATGTTTTACAGACATACGATTCACAGATGCTTGCAAAGATATGCATCTGCTGCTCCTGTGTAGAAATAAATAAACCTTTTGTATCTGCCGAATTTTCATGGACTGTATCCCGCATGAAGCATTTTATTGAGATTAAAGGTTGCTCATATTTTTCCACACAGAGTAATTACCAGGGTAATTACTATTACTGAATATCAATTATACTTCATGAAGCTAACGTGTAACACACACCATACCGACACTAATCCATTTCTACAACACTTCTGTACATAACCATGAGGCCTGCAATGTTAACACTGACATCTGGAGCCAATTTGTGAGCTCAATAACTCTTCACTACATTTCTTATGCGTTTTGCCGATTATTAAAGAATAAATCTCACCGCCAGGTCCTCATTAAATCTAAAAGAAAATCAGTTAAAAAGAATTACGATGATCATTAATAAAGAGCTGGTAAATTTCTCAAAGCTGCTTCCATCCTTGAGTGTTAGTGCCTCCAAAAATGCTGCAGGTGGCAAGTTTACACAGGGCCTTGTCATTGTTTGTTCATTTCTGACTATCTCTGTCACAGTTTGAATGCCTTTGTATAATCAGTGAGTGATGGTGATATCTTGGGATGGGGGGGGGGGGGGGGGGGATGGGAGTGTACTGAAGTGAATCAATTTGAAGCTAAGCAGTGCGAGGGAACTGAATTAAAATGATTGCTGAGGCACCCTTGGGTTAATGGCTGCCCTTACCTGACATTAATCCAGCTTCCTCTCACTGTCACACTCTGTAAATTCATTTCAAATGCAGTTCACAGTCTTGTCTTGAGTGTTTTTCTCTTTAATCAAAGATTACACACCCTTTGTAAAATTGGATTTCCAGAAACACTATATTACAGCAAATTAATAAGTGTTTTATCAATTTGAGTTGATTGTCAAACAGTTTCCTGCACACATCTCTCATCCTGCCCCAAACATCCCTTAATGAAGAAAAGACAAAGTGCTGGAGTAACGCGATGGTGAGGCAGCATCTCAGGAGCACATGGAGAACATCCCTCACTAAAGATTCCAAGTCATGCTGTGGCCAGGTTCAATTGCCATTATCCATCCTCCTGTGTAGCCCCAATGGCCATTTTTCAAAGTGGCATAATCATAGCTAGTATAACAGGCAATTTCATTCATGAAGTTGTTGTAACCAATTACAGTCCTATCCTTGCTTGTAGTAGCTGAGCTATTTGATGCAGTTCAATAATTCAATTTGATCATGATTGACTCTGTTTTACTAACACACCTTATTCCACATTGTGGGCAGCACAGTGGCTCAACTGGTAGAGATGCTGCCTCACAGCGCCAGATACCCAGGTTTGATCCTGAGCTTATAACCATATAACCATATAACAATTACAGCACGGAGACAGGCCCTCTCGGCCCTTCCAGTCCGTGCCGACCATTTGTTTTCCCCTAGTCCCATCTACCTGCACTCAGACCATACCCCTCCATTCCCTTCACGTCCATATACCTATCCACTTTACTTTTAAATGTTAACATCGATCCTGCCTCCACCACCTCTGCTGGAAGCTCATTCCACACAGCCACCACCCTCTGAGTAAAGAAGTTCCCCCTCACGTTACCCCTAAACTTCTGTCCCTTAATTCTCATGTCATGCCCTCTTGTTTGAATCTTCCCTACCCTCAATGGGAAAAGCTTATCCACGTCAACTCTGTCTATCCCTTTCATCATTTTAAAGACCTCAATCAAGTCCCCCCTTAACCTTCTGCTCTCCAAAGAATAAAGACCTAACTTGTACAACCTTTCTCTGTAACATAGTTGCTGGAACCCTGGCAACATTCTAGTAAATCTCCTCTGTACTCTCTCTATTTTGTTGACATCCTTCCTATAACTAGGCGACCAAAATTGTACACCATACTCCAGAATTGGTCTTACCAATGCCTTGTACAATTTTAACATTACTTCCCTACTCCTATATTGGGTGCTTGGGTGCTGTCCGTATGGAGTTTGCACATTCTAGCCTGTGACTGCTTGGTCTTCCTCTGCACGATCCGGTTTCCACCTACCATTTTAGACCCAGGCTATCTATGATTGGGCTTTACTGGATTTTATCTTGCACTAAATGTTATTCATGTTATATCCTTGATCATGTATCTGTACACTGTGGATGACACGATTTGTAATCATGTATTAACTTTCCGCTGGCTGGTTAATGCATCAAAAGTTTTTCACTGTATCTCAGTACACGTGACAATAAATTAAACTCATAAACTCATAAAACTGGGCTGGAGGCTCAGCTTGTTCTGGAGTGTGGTTCATCTGGAATGTTGTTTGGTCCTGTAGTCTTTGCTGCCTTCAGTGCTTCCAGCTGATCCTGGGTATCACAAAGAGTGAAACAAATTGAGTGAAGATTGCCTTCTATGATTATGGGATTCACAGGAGGGAACTGGGGTGGATCATTCACACAGCACCTGCGGCTGAACACGGTTGCGAATGCTTCAGCCTTTATTTTACCACTCAAATGGTGTGCCCTGCCATCATAGATCATAAAGATGTTGTTCGTCCTTCTTCTACCTGTTGTCTGCTCATTTGACCACTGCTCCTTGAATGGATGTGGTACGATCACAAAGCTTTCACCTGCTTTGTTAGTTGTAAGATTGCTAACAAGCTTACAATCTTTTGTTGCATTCTACTTTCATAGTTGAGCATACAAGTAATTACACTAGGCTGGGACTTTATCATTTTACCTCTGGAAAGCCCTTCTGCATGCCTCATTGAACTGGGGTTAATCACCTGACGATAGAAATTGTAATCATGATGCTTGGGATTGCAGTAATGTCCATTTCTGCTGCTGATGTTTACAGTGCCTTATGGTTGCCAGTTCTCTGTTCTGAGATTTCCCATTTGTACCTCCTTATTATCATGATGAAGAATATAACAGTCAAAATCGATAAGAACATCGCAGAATACAACTAAAGAAAGTATCAGACATGAACACCACTAATCACAATTGGACACAATTATCACAGTACACAACCGGAGCTAATGTCCCAAATCAAAATCTCTGACTACTACTGGAGAATATTATAGACATGAATGCCACCAAACAACAACTGGAGATCATATTGGACATAAAGATCCAATGGGATATCAAATCAGGCAAGAAGACAATTTAAACATGTGAGGAGACAATATCAAATAAGAGAATCACTAACCATCACAAAAGATTCTTTCAGACATTAACATTATTGGCAATTAATGGTGGTTTAACTAGACATGAAATGCCACTGAGCACAATTAGAAATAATATTCGGACAAGAACGATACAAGCCAGAACTGAAAATAAGATTGAACCTGAACATCACTCACCACGGCTGGAGACATATTCAGACATGGACGCGCAGAGCTCAATTGCATATAATATCAGACAGGAACACTACTGAAAACAACGGAAGATAATATTGGACAGGGACATCATTGAGATAATATCAGTCCTGAACATCACTGATCACAGCAGGAAATAATGTCAAACACGAACATCACTAAATACCACCCAAGATAATGATGGAGATGAATTTCACTGAATACAAATGGAAACAATATCGGGCAGGTATATTACCTAACATGTGGTGCCAATATGGATGTAGAAATCACTGAGCATTATTAGAGATAGTAGACAATAGATAGACAATGGACAATACATGCAGGAGTAGGCCATTCGGCCCTTTGAGCCATTCAATGTGATCATTGCTGATCATCCCCAATCAGTATCCTAATAGACAATAGGTGCAGACAAAAGGTGATGTCCCTATCCAATATTATCTTCCGTTATTTTCAGTGGTGTTTCAAACATAAGCATGGGTGAAACTGAAATATGGTTTTCTTTCCCACGTCATTTCGATAATATATTCTGAGGCAACAACCAAACTACAGCCTTTAGGGATTAAAATCATTTGCATTGATATCTAATTGTGTTGTGTAATTAAGTCAAAGTAGTACTAAATGTGTACGTTGATATCTGTGGAGCACTAGCAGTATATTTCTTCATGTGTTCACTGTGCTTGGAATCATTCCTCTTTTCAGTGGCATTTGTAATATTTGAGCAAAATATCTATGAAACACGGTTCTCTAATGTCGCTAAATTATGGAATTCCATTCATTTAGGGTGGAACAGTAACAAAGCGGTAGAGTTCCTGTCTTACTGCACCAGAGACCTGGCTTCGATCCACACTACAGGTGCCGTCTGTACGGAGTTTGACCATTCTCCCTGTGACCGTGTGCGGTTTCTCCGGTTTCCTCCTACATTCCAAAGGCGTGCAGGTTTGTAGTTTAATTAGCTTTTGTAAATTGTCCCCAATGTGTAGGGAGTGGATGAGAAAGTGGGATAACCTAGAATTATTGTGAGTTGGTGAATGATGGTCGGTGTGGACACGATGGGCCAAAGGGCCTGTTTCCACTGCAATTGTATCGCTAAACTAAAAACATTCCAGGGTAGTCATTGTTTTGACCATCATTGATCCACTGAAGTTAAAATGTATAATTATTGAAGCAGTATCATAGGAGCCACTGACAAACTTTGCCCAACAAAAATATCCTTGAAAATCCAGGAATCAATGCCTTGTTTATGTTTAAACTTTTAATTTACTTGTGTGTTTGAATTTCAGAAAAGCTTTTGAAGAAGCAAATGAACAAGTGGAGCCAATGGGAAGCTTCCTCATCCAAGAATAAACAGTGATGGGGGATGACCCAAGAAACAAGAAGAAGGCTAACGTTAGCAATAATGGTAATGGCAGGCTTGGTCAAGTTAATTAAGGATAATTGATAAAATACATCTCTTGATGTTCCTGAACACATCATCAGTGATGTAACCTGGGGTCATTGGGTGTTTCGGGTCTTTCAACATCAGACACCCTCACCCAGGCGACCCAGCCGTGGTTGATCAGACCACGACTTGTGTTCTGGTGGCACTGGCTCCTCCTCATGGACCTCCTCTCCTGATCCAGAGCCATCTCGAGGCCTTGTCCACTGCCTCTGTGGTGTCCTTAGCGGCTCTTCTCCATTCCGTTGATGCCCCGAGCACTCAAGGCTTTGTAGAGCGATTGCCCTGCAAAACCTCTGCAGCCAACCTCGATGGGCATACACCGTGCCTTCCAGCCCTGCTTATGGCAGTCTATGACAGGCTCTTCGTACTTGGTCTTCTTCCTCTCTTGGGCCTCCTCCAGACGGTCCTCCCACGGCACTGTCAGTTCCAACAAGACAATGTTTTTGGTCGCCTCTGAGACCAGGAGGATGTCTGACCTCAGGGTGGTCATGGCAATGTGCTGTGGGAACTTCAGCTGGTTCACCAGGTCTACAGAATGCTGCCAGTCCTGTGCAGTCGCCAGGATTCCTGGCTGCTGTGGTTCTTGGCAGCTGCACTCCGGCCTTCACTAAGGTGATCATCTGGGCGGTGGGCCGTGCCCGTCTGCAGCTGCTGATTCCCATGCTGATGGCTTCTGCAATGGGTTTAAGAACCTGGTTGTGATGCCAGGTGTCATTTGTAGAAGCAAATGAACAAGTGGAGCCAATGGGAAGCTTCCTCATCCCACTTGTCAGAATAAAAAGCGATGGAAAATCACCCAAGAAACAAGAAGAAGACTAACGTTATCAAGAATGACTATGGCAGGCTTGGTCAAGTTAATTAAGGACAAAGATATTACTGTACAACTAAAATAATACAAAGAACATTGTTTTTTCGTAATCCTGTGACATGTAGAAATGAGGGCTAGAATTTGCAGCGGGTACCCTAACCATGTTCCCATTTCACTCCTGCAATCGAGAAGAAGGAATAGGATCTGAAAACCGTGACTGCCCAGTTCAAGAATTGCTTTTTCTCAACAACCATCTGGCTCTTGAACATTACAAAACATTAACCTCAACTATGGACTATGGAGGAACATGGAACTACTGATGCTGCTCAACAAGGGTCACGACCTAAAACGTCATCTATCCATGATCTCCAGAGATGTGCCTGGTCCGTTGAGTTACTCCAACACTTTGCATCTTTGTTTGTGCACTATGGACTGTCTTTGGTTGTGCTAATGACTTGTTGGCTTTTTTGCACTAGTAATTTATTGATGTTTTTGTTTATTATATGTTATCTATGAGTATCGTGTTACAGGCCTGTCATGCTGCTGCAAGTAAGAATCATATTGTCCGTTATTGGTATATATGACTTAAACACTCTTGGACGATTGCTAAACTTCCTTGTAATAGCAAGGAGATCCAGTCATTCAGTCCCAGGCCAAATAAATCTCGATTATTCTCTCGAGCCCACAACATTCAAGCAGGTTATGCCATCTGCTCCCCAAACATATTAGGCGAATATTATAATTTGATGTTAAGGTTTACACGGAAGATTGGGAGTTGGGGATATTTGATTGTACTATTCATTCCTCATCATGAATCATTCCTCGACATGGCCATGAAAAGCGGGTTTGCTAGATGATTTGACATAAGGAGGGTAGATAGTCCATAAACTGCTAAAGTTTGAACAAAACACAAAGTGCTGGAGGAACTCAGCTAGCCATGCAACATCTGTGGTGGGAATGGACAGGTGATTCTTTGGTTTGGGACCCTTCCTCATGCTGATTGTAGCAGGGAGGGATAGCTAGAAAAATGAGGTGCGGGTGAGACAAAGCCTGCCAAGTGATTGGTGGATACAATGGATGGCGATGGTGGGGTGGTTGATTGGGAGGTGGATGGAGGAAATGACAGAAGCTAGAGATGAAAAGGATAGAAGAGGGTGTCAGATAGGGGGAGAAAAGATGTAAAGCCAGTGGTAGCAATATGGGTAGAAGGGGGGAGGGGGAAGAGGATAGATAAAAGGGAAATGAAGTACTTGGGAATGGAAGATGTGTGTGCGAAGGAGGCCCTCCCTCCCCTCTCCCACCCATCTCCCCCACCCCCTCTCACCCCCTACCCCTCCCCAGCCCCCCCCCCCCTCACCACGGGGTAATTAGTGTGTGTGTGAAGCCGCAGCACCCCTCCCCCACCGCACGTTGGGGGGAACAGACATAGAAACATAGAAACATAGAGAATAGGTGCAGGAGTAGGCCATTCGGATCTTCGAGCCTGCACCGCCATTCAGTATGATCATGGCTGATCATCCAACTCAGTATCCTGTACCTGCCTTCTCTCCTTACCCCCTGATCCCTTTAGCCACAAGGGCAACATCTAATTCCCTCTTAAATATAGCCAATGAACTGGCCTCAACTACCTTCTGTGGCAGAGAATTCTAGAGACTCACCATTCTCTGTGTGAAATGAAACATGTGATGTGAAGGTGGGGGGGGGGGGGAGGAAGAAGAAAGGAAGAGGTGGAGACAGTAAATTGGAGGAGCAGCTCCTCATATTTTGCTTGGGCAGTTTACACCCCAGCAATATGAACATTGACTTTTCTAATTTCAAGTAGTCCCTGCTTTCTCCTCCCCTTCTCAGCTCTCCCTCGGCCCACTGTCTCCGCCTCTTCCTTTCTTCTTTCCCACCCCCCCCACCCTCACATCAATCTGAAGAAGGGTCTCGACCTGAAACTTTGCCTATTTCCTTCGCTCCTTAGAAGCTGCGTCACCCGCTGAGTTTCTCCAGCATTTTTGTCTACCTTATATTTTCATGTTGTGCTTTGTGTGATTTATCCAAAACTCCCCCCATCCGGCATCCTCCAGCTATACATAGACCTTCATCTATTGCAGAGCAGAGCATGCTTTACACACGGGCTTATGATAAGGCAATGGCTGTAATTAGAATCTCTAGTTAGACTATTTTTATACATTTGCCTTCTCTGAAACATTGGAAGGGGTTATGATAAAAACCCAGAGCATAAAGAGCAGTTAAATGCATACTGTGAAACTCTTCGGTAAATCACTAATGTTGGGAGGTACGAGATATTTGCATGATATTTTTAGCAAGGTGTTTGTTCCATTTATCTAGTGCAGGCCTTTGCAAAAAACGTGGCATTTAACTCAGTAGTTCTGGATAACTTGCATAATGTTCTTTTGAGACAGAATGTAAGAGTTTATTGTTGGCACTTAGCAGCAGAAACCTGCTGTATCTGATATAAATGCGATTACTACTTGGACAGGAAGTGACAGCGGTGTCTCATACTTGGACCCATCATGTTGACTGTCAGAACAAGAATGTAACCAAAAAGATAAAACCAATCCGAATGAAGTGTTCCTGCTGTTCACTGGATAATTTTACACAAAATTTATACAATGTCTAAGGTTGCTACAAAGAAACTCGTCACTCTTTGTTTTAAAGTGCTCATTATAGTGAAGGATCACACAGCTGGAAAATGCTAAGTATTTTTCCATTGCCCTTCATTGAGAGCACCAAGCATTCCTCAGTCAGTTCTAGCACTAGGGTGTCCCATTAACATTTCACACTCTGAAAGCAACTCGACTTTGGGAATGCAACCCACTCAACAAAGCTACCATTTGTATTTCTCGACAAATTAACTTCTTATTGGATATTACAGTCCAAGAGCTGCTAACTTGTATTAGTTTTATTACAACTCTGACAATTTGCTTCAGTCATATTAGAAGGAGGCAACACTAATTCAATGACATTTGGCAGATTCACTGCCACTCACATTTTGAGTTTGGCTTGATTGAATGTTGGTAGAGTATTATCCGATTTGATTGGACTGCAAGCAAAACAAAGCTTTTCACCATACATAAACCTAAACCCAAACCTTTAGCCAACATTTCATTCCTTCACACCAACATTAAATGACCTGTGGTCCTCTTCTCTCCCAATTTGATACATTATTTTTTCCTTTTGATCTCTAGCCTCTGTTACCCATCTATCAATCATTCCCACCTAACACCCCCCCCCCCCCTCCAACCCCCCACTCCTGTATCCAGCTATTCACCAGGCTCTGTCCCACCACCCCAGATGAACACAAAATTCTGGCGTAACACAACAGGTCAGGTAACATCTCTGGAGAAAAGGAATAGGTGCCTTTTTATGTCGGAACATTTCTCCAAACCCTTTGTCTCACCCGGATCTCTGTTTTCTAGCTTCCCCCCCCCCCCCCCCCCCCCCCCCCCCCCCCACCCCCCACTACAGTCAGCATGAGTAAGGGTCCTGAACCAAAACACTCTTGTCCGTTCCCATCACGTATGTTCATGCCTGTTCTTCATTGATTCAGGCCATTTGATGTTGGGTTGAAGGAATAAAATGTTGGGTAAAAACATGATGATCACTCCCTGTAACTAGTTGGAATGATTTACTGTACACCCATAATCAGCATGATATGCGTAAAACACCCATCTGACTGTGAAGCATGCAAGCTTCTGCTAAATTGCCAAGTCACAACCAAAGACACGATCCGTGGCATTGTGATTTGGAGGCAAGCTAATGCCATCGCTGAGTTAACAATAAAAATTTCTGCGATATTATGCATAAGACCTTTCAATGCAAAGGTAACATACTGCCCAGTTCTGCTCACTGCACCTTAAATCAAATGTGAATTTCCTTGAGAGTGGGTTCCAGGACTCTCTCTAGCTACATGTTTTAAGCCCCTGTCCTACTTTCACCTAATTGGCGACCTCTGCCGAATTTGTCCTTGACTCATACTCACAACATGGTCACCACGAGGTCGTAGGAGGTCTTTCTAACTCTTCCTCATGCTCGTGAGTGGTCTCCGTGTACTCGTGGCCTCAAGTAGGTCGTGGCGTTTTTTACAGCCTGATAAAAAATGTCCACGAGTAAAAAAAGGTTGGCATGGAAAATATTAATACTTTTTACTTGTAGGCAGGTCATAGTAGGTCGTGATGGTAGGCGTAGGTAGTAGTAGATAGTCGTAGGTAAACGTAGGTCAGTAACTGGCCCAAGAAAAAAACGCAAACAAGACATCATTTTATCACGTGATCATTTTCTACTCATAGCTAGTCGTAATTGGTCTTAGGTGTGGAAGACTGAGGTCGAGGGGGGTCATAGGAGGTCTTTTACTTTGGCGAGTCAACACGACCTTGACATTTTTTTCAACTCGTCTACGGTCTTCTAAGTGGGACAGCCCCTTTAGACTGATGTAGCTGGGAATGTTTACCTTGAGGTAGATATGGTTAGAGCTTTGACGAAGGTGTGCAGGGTTACGAAAGATTCAGGTAATGTAGATAATAACAAATTGCTCCCCTTAATATATGGTACAAAGACTGGGACACAGTGCCAAGGTTTTCCTAAGCTGCCTTGTAGGAAAATGATGGAGAGCTTCTTTCGTCAGTGAATGATATTGACCTGGAACTCACCGTCGATGAGGATGGTGGTAGGGGAGATAATTAGTAACTTCAAAAGGAAATTAGTCAAATATTTAAGGGTAACACATTTGCCAGGCAACTAGTGCCAGGGAAAATGACTGTATGGATTGTTACAAACCAAGATAGCATTAGTACAATGAGCCAAATGGCCTCTAACTCTGCTGTAATAAGTCTATAACTCCGCACTCTTCCAGTTTCAATGAAATGCTGGGTGATTGCTTATGAGCCTTGTGGGATTGTATGGTAAGAATGGACAGGATGATAGGTAAAGCAGAGCAGTGACACAACAGATAAATTAACAGGCTAATAATGCAGAGTTCTGGGATAACAAGTGGTTTAGTACCTTCCCACAAAGGCAATTAAGGAAGAGTAATAAATGGTGGCCTCACGCCATGGAACCACATTCCATAGAGGAATAAAATAAGCAATTGTCTCCGAACGTTTTTATTGTAATTTTCTTCCCAGCCTCGGAAAATTGTTGAGTAATATTTCAAGATGTCTTCGTAACCTTGAAACTCACATCTTCCAACTTTGTTTCTCCATAAGGAAGGACTTCTGGCTCCACCAACTTAACTCCAACATTGGCCCAGAGAGAAAGATAAGCGCTTCACTCTGGATTCAGGGACATTTCTGTCTTTAACTTGTTCCCAAGATAAAGGAAAAGTAATTCATAATCAGTTTTAAGAAGTTAATCAACAACAATTACTAGTGGAGAATGTAAGCATAGCAAAATGTTTTTATTTCTCAGGATCTGAAACTTTGCTAGCAAGACCAATAATTATTGCTCAACCTTCATTGCATTTGAGAAAGTGGGAATTGGCCGCCCCCTTGAACCATTGTAGTCCACTTAATGAACGTACTTCCATATTGCCATGTCATTTAATATCAAGGTTAGGTAGCAAGGCTATTTGTTGTTGAAGATGAACAATACCTGACACTTTAGCAGCATGACTGTTATCAAATCATTCCCAAATGTTATCCATGCCTTACTGCACACAAGCCAGTCATTGTGTGAATGTAATTGAACATTATACAACCCAAGTGTCCAAAAGCTTCACTGGGATACAATTCAACAATGTAGAAGATCGGTAGCGATAGAAAGAAAGATGTATTAGAGTCAGCAACTATAAACTTTACAGATAGGTGAGTTTTACGGAGTTTCTTGAAGCAGAGTATGAAAGGAACTTCAAAAACCTATTTTCTTGTTAATCTAAAGCATGCAACTAATGGTAGGATGAAGAAAGATGAAGATAAACAGCATTATGCTCGGACCCATTTACAAAGTATGTGTATTTCCATTTGTGGGGTGGTTTTGTGGAATGGTCTTGACGAAACGATTAAACAAAGTATGAATATAATGCAATTTTAAAAAATGTACAAAAGATATATCCTTGAAAAGTACAGTAATGAGGAAGGCGAATGTAAATCTCACAGATGTTAATGGTGCTTGTTCTTTTGTTCTTTTCTTTTTTTTTTATTAATAGCCTGATTGGAGTAGTTTTATTTGAATTGTCTGTTTAGTTTTATTTATATTGAATTTTGCATTTGTTAATGGTGAAGAATGGGGGTAGGACTTGACAAGCATAGGCTTCTTTCCTATCCCTTTTCGAACGAGTCTAATGTGTATTATGTTGAAATTGGCTTTTGATTTTTAAATTTATGTATGTACATATATGTTATGTGTATGTGTATGTGTATGTATATGTATATATATGTACAAGTGTATGTATGTATGTGTGTATGTATTTATGTGTGTATATATATATATATATATATATATATATATATATAATTTTCCTTTTATTTATTCATTTTCATCTTATCTTTTCTACTCTTTTTTTTTAAATTGTTCGAAATAAAGATAAAGATAAAAGATAAAGATAAAGATAAAGCTGAGTGCGTGAGAAACCAGAACTGGAGGATCAATGATTTTGTAGAGGGTTGTTGGGCTAAAGGAGACTTAAAGACGTAAAGACATTGAATTAATATCATTTCAGCAAGATTGGGCCACATATCCATTACTCCCAGACCATGTTAAAAAGCCAGACTTTGCCTATATTATCCTTAATCCTCGAATTTATCATGATACTAAATACTAGACCAAGGAATGTGAAATATAAATAAGGCAACGGGGTCAGAATTAGAAATGGTGGCAAAATAAATGGAGATAATATATCTGTGACCAATCTATTCATCATTGCCTGTAAGCAGAGAGTTAATGGATATAAGTATAAACTGAGCAAGATTTAATTGAAATTATTTTAAATTATATTTTCCCACAACTAATACTGGTCATGCAGTGGCAAACGAAATGGACATTGCTAGATCATTTACCCTTTTTTTAAATAGAAAGAGCTGAATAGTTATCAACTGAAGAATAGTACTGAACAGTTAATATCAACAGGCTTAATCAAATAGTCCATGCAAGATCATAATTCCAAAGCACTATGACCATCAAAATATCATCTGTGAAATGTAACTGATCAGGGTTGAATGATACTGGTTGTAAAATAAGAAACAATATTCTGTGGTTTTATAGGATTATCTCTGAGAATCAGTGAGAAATCTTTAAAAACTCTCTTTCAAGAGATTAGGAAGCTTGGATTGAGTCCAATTCCTTTTCAACTCCTGGAAAATGAAGCAGCCCATGTCTGCATCTGGCAAAACATTTAAAATGATTTTGATGTGAGTTGGTAAGTGCTAAGTGGCAATAGGCACCTTTTCCTTCCTTTTAGGGAACTTCCACATGATCCAGGGTGACTCACTTCCACTTTGGGGGTCTGAGAGAGCTAATGAGCCCAATGAATCTCAGACTCTTCCTTAGATAGAGCAGGAGGTCTGTGATGGGCTTGGTGACTGTTAGATGATACACTCCTTCTGCAGATTAAGCATGGGCTTGATGTACTCAGTATCGTCCCAAATGCTCCTTCTCCACTGAAACATCATAAAGTCAAAGTTTTTTTTGTTTTTTTTTAAAATATTTTTATTAGAAGTAATGTACAGTAGTATAAACCAAGAATAATATAATATATTTCATGTACAACTTCTTGTTTTTAAAAGTAATAATAGGAAAGTAACAGAAGCAAGAAAATGGGAGAGAGAGAAAGTTAGATAAGGTAGTTAGTTCGTGAAAAAGTAGAAAGAGAGAGCCCATAAATATGTAAAGCACGAGAAAGAGAAAAATAAAAAAATATAAAATATAAAGAAAAGAAAATAAAAGGGATGTACCTGCTTCATATCTTTACACACCCCTCACCCGGTCCTGAAACTGTTTATTTCCAGAGTTATGTTGCACCATATGCTTGTAATAAGTCGATAAAGGGAGACCAAATATTTAAGAATTGGTCAGATTTGCCTGCATAAAGTCAAAGGTTGACAGAGGTTCTGGATTGGTACGGCTTGTAGACCCAGATTTAATGCTGAACTCGGATACTGTCTGTGTGGATTCGCAACTTTGTCCTGGTGCTTTGATTTTGACATGTAGGTTGGTAAGTTTAGACTTTAGAGTCTTTAGACTTTAGACTTTCTTTTTTATTTTTTTATTTTTTTTAGACTTTCTATAAGCAGCACGGAAACAGGCCCTTCAGCGCACCGAGTCGACGCTGACAATCGATCACCCTGTAAACTAGCACTATGCTACTCACTACGATAATTTTTCTGAAGCCAGTTAACTGTCAAACCTTCACATCTTTGGAGTGTGGGAAGAAACTGGAGCAACCAAAGAAAACCCACATGGTCACAGGGAGAATGTACAAAACTCCGTACAGACAGCACCCATAGACAGGATCGAACCCAGGTCTCCGGTGCTGTGAAGCAGCAGCTCTACCACTGCGCTGCCCCAAAGCTAATTGGGCTTTTTAAGTTGCCCTGAGTGTGTAGATGAGTAGTAGAATCTGAGGGAGAGTTGAATAAACTGATAGAAGACAGGGTTAATGTGGGATTAATGTAAATATGGGTGTACAATGAATGGTACAAACTCAATGGGCCGAAGGTCTTATTTCCCTGAAGATAGACACAAAAAGCTGGAGCGGGTCAGACATCATCTCGGGAGAAAAGGAATAGGTGATGTTTTGGGTTGAGACCGTTCTTCAAGTGCAGATACTGGTTTAAACTGAAGATAGACATGCTGTTCCTCCCTATGCCTCTTCGAATCAGTGGAAATGTTTGATTTGTTCAAAAAAGCTTTGAACACATCTGTGAATCATTTTCCCTGTTCACCATATCTCTTCCCAAGGCTCAGCTTGGAACATCAGATGTTCAGGCAATATGGTTTGCTTAATGTACCAGCTGAGTGTAAGGTTGGGGAGAGGGCACTAACGTGGGTTCACATCCTTCCAGTGAACTTGTAGGGCCAGCAATTTTTCGGAGAGTGTCCCTCCCAAATGATGAAACCAAAGGCTTTTTGTCTAGTTGAATAAGTCACGTACAGTGATGCTGCATGCATTGTTCTTGAAGATATCTTCCAGTGAAGATCATGTCCACAGTCCTTGGCTAAGAATGGAATCCATGATAATTCAGGGAGCATCTCTTCAGTAACTGGGAGCAAGTTGTTGAGGAGAGCTTGGAAATTACTTAGTCATAGAGTCATGCAGTGTGGAAATAGGCCCTACGGATCAACATGCCTACACTGGCCAACATGTCCCATCCACACTAGTCCCACCTGCCTGTGTTTGTTCCGTATCCCTCTAAACCTGTCCTCGTGGCAAACCCTTCGATGGTAAACACACCTGACCTGTTTTCATTCTACAAGATACAGTAATTGTGACATTTGTGAAGTTAGTACATGCTCCACTTTCCAAATGCCGACACTGAGATTATAGATTAGAGACTGAAGCTATTAATCGCCAAGTTTTAGGATTTCAGCAGTGATACCATCTGCTTCCTTGTTATTTCTCAGTGGGATATGGCCTTCACAGCTTCTTGTCAACATAGCTTGCCATGGTTATGAGGCCAGGACATGCACATCAAGGATAGAGCTGCTGTCTTCAAAGTATCTATCCAACTATTATGCATGGGCGGCACAGCGCCCTGAGACCCGAGTTCGATTGCTGGTTGGCGAAGACTTGGTTTCCACGCTGCATCTCTAAAGACTGATGTTTAATGTCTCCCAACCAATCAGTCCAATAAAATATGTTCAATTGCTCCAAGCCAAGCATATCCCTTGGGATTAGGTTTAGGATTAGGTTTAGGTTTATTACTGTCCCATTTACTGAGGTACAGTGCAAAGCTCTGCTATGCATGCTATTCCTATAAAATAGTAAGATTAAATGAGAACTTACCAGTTTGAAGTTTGATCTTTATTTTATGAGGAGTTACGATGAGGGATTACGTGAAGAAGCCCTGCCATGCACGTATGCCTCATACTGCAAAGCAGCGGCGTGAAATCACAGTAACTACAGTCGACGTGATATAGTAACTCAGAAGACTAGAAATACCAGATGATCTTTGCGATTATGAGGGTCGGAAGCGGAGGGCACGTAATCCCTCACCGTAACTCCACACAAAATAAAGATCAAACTTCAAACTGGTAAGTTCTCATTTAATCTTACTATTTTACTTCGGAGTCACGTGAGTGACTACGTGAAGATTTCAAAGCTCTATGATTTCATGCCGCAGATCCAGTTCCATATGACACACTGCTTCAATTGACACAGGATTGAACAAATAATGTATGGAACATTGCTTAAATTATCCACTGAACATTTTAATAATAAACAAAACAGTATTAACCCCTCTACCCCAGGGGGAAATTACAAATGAAATTACAAAAATAAATCAAACAGGACCCAAAACAGCATGCCCAAAACCTTGCATTGCCAGGACAGGTTTGTCATAGAACTTTGAAAACGTTGATTCACTAGACCATCCTGCAGCCCTGAGGATTTGATCTAGAGGCACGTCTTGTGCCTTCGCTGCGGATGTTGACGCCGCCCTGGTGGAGTGAGATTTAAACGCATGAGTGTCTACTCCAGCACAATCCAAAACCTGTTTCAACCACCTAGAAATAGTTTGTACTGACACCTTTTTATGAGTTTTTATGTGGCTGATGAGCATCGCTGTTTCAGAGCCTCTGGGACTCTTGGTTACCTCGATATATTGACTCAGGTGCATAACTACACACAGCACAGGGGTATGCTTTAAAGCTTATTTTGGTTCCAGCCTGTTGCGCTGATACTAGCGCAATGAGCATAGCCACTTTAAGTGTTAACTTCCGAAAAGATAGAAATGTGAATGGAGCCCATCGCCGAAGCAGTGTGAGAACTATGCTCACATCCCATATTTATGTATATCTAGGCTTAGGAGGGTTTTTGTTAAAAATACCTCTCATGAATCGGGACACTAGCGGATGAGACCCAATAGATTGTTGTCCAGACGATTGCCCTAAATGGGACGACAAAGCACTCCGAGCACTATTAATGGCACTGTAGCTCAATTGTTCATCAAAATGCAATGTAGCAAGGAACTCCAATACATCCGGTATGATTGCAGCATGATAAGATATATCTGACTGTAAACAAAACATCTCCCATTTCTTAATATGAGATACATATTGTTTTTTAGTGCTATCTCTCCAGGCCGCAGTAATCACATCCACGGTCCTACTTGACAGTCCGAGCCCTTGGAACGGTCTGGTCAGAATCTGCAGATTAACAGATTAATATGATCATGTAAAGGATGACTTTCTCCTGTTACCGGATGAACCAACAAGTTGCTGCATTTGGGGACAGTCATGAATGGCTGTGTCATCAGTCTCAGGACCAATGGGGGCCATGGCTGTGTAGGCCAGTCAGGAACCACCAAAATGCCTGAGGCGGAGTCCTGCTCTATTTTGGTGAGACATTGACTGATGAGGCAGAATGGGGGAAAAGCGTAAAAGAATATACCCCAATGTAGCGAGAATGCTACCACCGCTACTGCCCCTGGATCTAGTTCCCATGAAGTGTATTTAGGTAACTGGTGATTTAGCCTGGATGCAAACAGATCTATGTCTGGCAAGCCATACCAGCTTTTCAATCATTTTGAAAACTTTTGGATTCAGCATCCATTCTGTGTTGTCATTAAATTTGTCTGCCACCACATTATCTCTACCTGGTAAGTAGATAGCTGAGACCCAGATATTTCTGGAAATGTACCAGTCCCAAATGAGGTTAGCCAGATTATCACATGATACTGACCTAATTCCTCCCATGTGATTGATATATGCAACAGCCGTGGTATTGTCAATCTGGAGCTGAACATGTAAATCATTCATTGTTGAACAATGTGCTTTTAGGCCATAGAATGCACCCAGCAATTCTAAGTAATTTATCCCATACCTCTGCAGGATTCATTCCTCTTGCACACTCCATCTGCCACCACAACTAAACTCAGTATCAGTGGTTCCCCATCCCGAAGCACTGACATCTGTTTGTAAAATAACTGAAGGTCGTTGAGAGACATTAATTATCCACCATAGCAACTGGGTGATAGCTTTGGCTGGCAACTGCATTGGTCTGTCAAAATGACTTGCATGTTCTTTAATTGCTTGTTCTCTAGCTGGTTGCAAACTCTGATGGTGCAGAGGTCCGAACTGCACTCCAGGAAAAGCCACCACTAATTTACCTATGGCACTGGCTACTTGCAGGATGAAGGGTTGTTGTTCCTCCACCAGATTGCTGCAGGCTTGCATGATTTCAACAGCTTTGGCCGTAGGCAAAGTCACTGACATATCAATTGAATCAATGACGAACCCCAAATAGTCAATTATTAGGGATGGTACTAGCTTGGATTTAGTTGGATGGATGACGAAACCTAACCTCTCAAACAGGTGTTTGGTCACTGAAACCAACTCCTCAGCTGCCTCCTGAGTGTTGCTTACAATTAGGCTAACCCATTAGGCAACGCTTTAAATTGCCATAGCTGTCCCATCCAACTAAATTTCAAGTATCTACGGTACTGATGATGAATTGGTACTGAATAATATGCATTTTTCAGATATATGGTTGCCATATAACAACCTTTTGATATCAACTGCTTAGCAATACTGAAAGTATCCATTTTAAAATGTCTATACTGGACATAAGAATTTAGTCGGGTTAGGTCCAGAATGACTGGACACCCACCATCCTTTTTCTGCCTGGGGAATATATTGGAAACAAATTGTTGAGGATGATATGCCGTCCTTTCAATTACACCTTTTTGGAATAAAACCCCAACTTCATCATTCAACTGTAGAGTTTCTGGTCCTGAAAAAAACCAATACCCGACTAGGCGTATTTTGTGTGGGTGGATGTATTCATGACATAAACTCAATTCGAGACCCCCAGACACTGTCCAGTATAAATAGATCTGATGTTATGCAGCACCATTCATCATAAAACAATTGCAACCTACCCCCAACCAGAGGCTGCTCCCCAGAGGATATATCCTGGACTGAACCAGTTACTCGTACCTCCATGGTTGATCTTGGATTTCTCAACCTTTGGGCCGTGTTGGGGGTGTGCGGAGGTGCATGTGAATGGCGTGTAGCTAGAAACCCTCTGCTTGGTCCTTGACCTGCTCCAGCGTCTGTAGCTCGCCTGAAGGGAAAAGGCTTGCGAGGCGGAATCCTGGCCGAGGGTATATAGGTCTTAATGAGGCCGATGGTTTTTGGCTCTTCCTCAAGATCTTTAACCTGCTTCACCAGGTCTTCACCAAATAGAAAATTAGGCGCCTGGACATTCGAGGACTTGCCTAGAGCTGCAAAGCGTGGGTTGAGTGTTGGCTTTATGGCGATCTTGCTGATGCAGTTGAGCCCAAAATGAGCATTGCACAGCAGGGCCAACATATCCTGCTGCGTACCTGACATTGGCGCTCCTTGGACCATTCGCCCAAACACTGTTATCTCCGCCCCCACCAATTTGAGGACTTTCTGGAATCACACTGTAGCCCTCTCATGGATGCGCTCATTTGCCCCCAAATGGCCGAGTTCACGGTGGGCACCTTGAGCGGCGCACAGTTAACAGGTGTCTGGTAACGAAGCGAAGTCTCCTCCATAATGGAGTCCTGGAGCTGGTGAGAGGCCATATAATTAATGTTGCTGGCCAGATTATCCTCCATGGCTTCACCAGTCCCCTCCGGTATGGCCGCATCCGGGACACCTGGAGCATGGTTCATGTGCTTTGGTGTATGCACAAGAGCAGTGACACCAACTTCAGGGTCAGGTTCCTCCTGCCCTGGCTCTCCGGAGCCTTGCTCTAGGGAGGTATCACCCAGCCCTAAACAAGGTGCTGGTGATGGGGATGCCCACTGGAACTCGTAGGCGTGCTGATAGTCGGGCCTCTGCCTGAGGCTGCTCCAGAAAGCTGTTGGGGAATCCTGGGGGTATGCGACCCCGACTGGAACACTTCATGGTTCAGCATTCGCTCAATCAATTGTTCCATCTTTTCAAGACGTCCCCAGACCTTCTTGTTTGAAGGAGGGTGTCTTCCTGGTCAGACTCTGAGTCAACAGGCCTCACCGATTTCCTTTTGGCCTTCCTCCCGACAGGAGTGGCCACAGCACCCTGAGGCACCGGAGTTGATGGAATCAGCTGAGCTGCTGGTGGTTCTGTAGTCGGCGTCCTTGGAACCGGCGTTACTGAAGCCGGTGTTTCCCTAGCCGACCTACGCTCATTAACCGCGGTCCCGCGGGTAAGTATTTTGTTCCGAACGGCAGCAGCCTTTTTTGTTATTCTCTCCATTCTGAGTTTTCTCCCGCTGGCTCCTGAAACCAGCCTTACGAAGTTTAAATAACCGCAGAAAGTTGTTTAAAACCACTTACCTGCTGGTTCGTTACCTACCACTGGTGGAGCTGCGCTCTCCAGCCCATCAGTGTGCCATGCGTCGGACGTAATGACGCGTATGCGCCTGGCGGGGCTTCTTCACGTAGTCACTCACGTGACTCCGAAGTAAAATCGGATAATACTATGCATAAATATAAGCAAGTCAAACTCTAGTACAATAGATAGCGAAAGTGAAGACAAGACATGTAGAATATAGTTCTCAGCATTATAATACACCAGTGCCAAAGACAAAGTTCACTGTCCATAAGGAAGTAGAGGTGAATCAGACAGTACCTTACCTTATGATAGGACCAGTCAGAAGCCTGATAACAGAGGGGAAGAAGCTGTTCCTGAGTCTGGTGATGCACACTTTCAAGTTTCTGTATCTTCTGCCCAATGGGAGTGGGAAGAAGAAGGAATGACTGGGTTAGGACAAGTCTTTGATGATTTTCTAAGGCATTGTGAAGTGTAGCCTGGTCTGTGTGATGGATTGGGCTACTTCCACATCTCTCTGCAATTTCTTGCAGTCCCAAACCTACCGAACACATTGAAATCAGACCTGCACCGTGCTGCAGGTTGTCTCATCAAACCCTGCAGAATTAAAGCAAGAGTCCATGTCTTCCACGCTTCAAATCTCTTGCAAAAAAAGCCCTCTGTAATATTTACCTTTCTTCAGTAATTGCTACTTCACCGGCATGTTTATTCTCTGCTTTTCAGGAAACTACAGACTAAGATCCCCATGTACTACAATTCCAACGTGCTTCCATTATATAATAACAAATCTGCTTTTTATTTTTTTCCACAAAAGTAAATGAGACATTATTTGCATTATACACCACATTACCCATGTGTTTAATCTGTTTATCTTCCTGTGTGTAATCTTAATATTCTCTTCATATTGCACTTTAAACAAAATGCACAAAACAGATCAGTGTGGCACCTCACTTAGAACAGCTGCCAACATTTATTCCTAACCAGTTTTCTATTCTTCAACCAATCCTCTTATGCACGCAAAAAAATATGAACTCAAACCCCACTAAACCTTAATTTAGACACCAGAATTTATGTGGTATATTTTCAATTTTACTTCGGAATCACGTGAGTGATTCCGTGAAGAAGCCCCGCCAGTCTGCATGCGCGTCATTATGTCGTTCGCATGGCAATGAACCAGACTGGCAGGCGCATCGTTCCTGCCAGTGGTAAGTTTAAACCTGCAGATAAGTTTCTATTTTTATGCAGGTTGTGTTTTTTTCTTGCAGGAATCTCTATAAGAGTTTTCCTGCTGGATGTCGGGGCGAAATCCGCTGTGTTTCCCATGGAGGAGATAAATCCAGGAGCAGTGTCGCCACCAGAACCGCTGACAGTGCAGTCAGCGGGTCCCAGACCGATGGTGTGCCCATGAAAAAAGGTAATTCCAACAATAAGTCAGTCAGGCCTATGGACTCGGGGAGTCAGGCCAGGAGGGTTCCCCTCCATCAATGGGTAGCGTCTTCGGACATTTGGCCCACATGGAGCACCTCATGGGGAGGTGGCTCCACAATGATACGCTCCAAAGGAGGGAGCTATCAGCCCGGGTCTCCTCGTGAGTCCGTGGCAGCAGCACCTGTTTCAGGGCTGTCTGGGAAGAGTTCCTGATGGAGAGGATGCTCCATCACGATATGCTCCAGCAAGAAGAGCTTTATATCCACGGGTCTCCTCGGGGGCCCGTGGCAGCAGCACCTGTAGAAGGGCTGCATGATGTCTCCCTCTTGGAGGAGGTGAGCACACGGAGTCAGTTTTGTTCTGACTCCGAGATCGGAGATATAGCTGATGAGCATACCACGAGGCAGGGGCCTGCGGCAGCACCTGCTCAGGGCTGCCTACGAATCTCCCTCTCCTTGTAGCGGGAGGGTTGCCGCGGGTATGTGTACATATATATATTGATTCCCGAGGAGGGGAAATTCAGCTATGCGGTTCCCAAACCGCAGTAATCTCCAGGATATGGGGACAACTGACAAAAATGGTCAGTACAATAAAGTTGGGAGGTTTCCCCTCTGGGAATGAATTTAGAGACACTCCTTCAGCAGGATCTGGGTCAGCGCGGGTTAATGTGAGAGCCCACGTCAGCAGTAAAGTTTGTGACAGTGTCAGCCTATTGGAGAGGCTATGCCAGCAGCACCTTTGGGTAGGGCTGCTTCATGGGGATGCCAAGTTATGGCAGTGCCAGCCTATGGGAAAGGTTGTGCCAGCAGTAGCTTTGTTCAGGACTGCTCCAGGGGTATGCCAAGCTATGGCAGGCTAGCCTATTGGAAAGGTTGTGCCAGCAGTACCTTTGTTCAGGACTGCTCCAGGGGAATGCCAAGCTATGGCAGGCTAGCCTATTGCAGAGGCGGTGCCAGCAGTACCTTTGCTCAGGACTGCTCCAGGGGAATGCCAAGTTATGGCAGGCTAGCCTATTGGAGAGGCTGTGCCAGCAACACCTTTGTTCAGGGCTGCTTCATGAGAACGCCAAATCTATGGCAAATACTGGCCTATGGGAAAGGCCACGCCAGCAGCACCTTTGTTCAGGGCTGCTTCATGGGCACCAGCAGTACCTTGTTCAGGGCTGCTTCATGGGAATAGGCTGCTTAGTAGGGTATTCCCATTTACAGTGATCATGGGGGATGAGGAGGCATTGCTAGGATAAGACACTATAACAGAATGATGACAAAAAAGCATTCAACGAGAACTATTCATTGTTCAAAAACACTGGTTATGTATGTGCTAAAATCCACTGTTAAATCTCAAACTATATTTGAGAAACTGGGCTCCTCTATCCAGTTAGATTAAGTTCCTATCAAATAGACTTGTAGGGCATTGGGATTCACCATAGGTATTCAATTGGCCGTGACGCCGGCCTGGGCAACAGATTGCAGTCAATAGACTCTGGTAAGAGTTTTGTTGTTATAAAAGAGTATTTTCTAGTCGTTAGACTAATTGTTAATAGTAGAGATGCGATTCAGCTGTGCAAGTAGGACACCTGTTATCTTGTTAAATGGTTAACTATTAAGTGCCATGTAGGTCATTGTTAACACACCTTGTTATCACCAGCTGAAATTAATAAAGTCACAATGATGGACAAACAGTTTTCATTATTGCTCCAGTAGTTGTTAGGTAAATCTTTAATTATATTGCTAAATGTTGCTAATGGCCCTAAATGGGAAATTGCGTCAGCAGCACTTTTTAGCAGGCCTGCTTAATGTCTCCCTCATGCAGGAGGAGAGCATGCCACATCAGTATTAGTCTGATGCTGGGGCCATGGCAAAGTCGGCGTATTGCTGAAGCCGCGCCAGCAACACCTTGTAACAGGGCTGCTCATGTAAGAGGAGAGCATGCGCGATAGGTATAGTCTAACGCCGAGTCTGAGGGTATAGCCGTAGAGCATGCCCAAGGGATGTAGGGCACGCGCCAGAGGTCTATGCATGGCAGAAAAGTTGCCATCCCAAACACATGTACAATGAACACCGCTCTCAGGGGATATTACAGTTGGCCGCCAAATCTTCTATTCAGGTACGACCTTTCCATAGGCGAAACCTGGATGACGAAGCACAAGCTATTGGAACGAGCAAGGTTTCATAGTTTCGGCGACAACGCACCCCACGTCTTCATCAGCAGTAAGCGGTTCACTGAAGTTGGTGGCAGCATGAAAGCTGGCCAGAGGTTCCACGCACTGTACCTGTGCTACTCTACAATTAAGGGACCACTTACAACTTGGTAAGGTGTACACTTAGTTATACATTACAAATGATTGAGACATTATCAGCTACTTTGAGGGGCCTAGCCTTTTAAAATGGACAAATCTAGCATTTCAAGCAGGTTAGAATTGGGCGGGTTCAGTATAGGGGCCAAGATTGTCTTGCAAGACTGGCTCGGAAAACGGAAACACAGTTGCTGTTTACGGCAGATACCAAATTGCAAATACCATCTCTAGTTTGGAGGTGGAGCAGACTTGCATGACTTACCAATTTTCTGTTATTCGTATCAACTATCTATTGACCCTACGGGCATTGTATTGGTTAAAAAGTGATTGGGAAAATATGCATATTGTCATGCTCAGGTTCAGGTTGATACATTATGATGATTGGCATATGTTAGTCACGAGGGTGCAATCAGTTAAAGACCCCTGGAATGGTTACATTATCTTGTTGCCACAGGATAATCATCAAGTATAGGTTAATGGCAACACAGAATTGGTGTTGAATCACACTGTATAATTAAATTCTGGTTTTATATATATATATATATATATATATATATAATATATATATATATATATATATATAATATATATAAAACCAGAATTATATATATATATATGTTGTTTTCATGCTTATTCACTGGTTGCAAAATGTGTGGCATCACAGTGGCGAGAGATACATTCTCACTACAAGGAGAAGGAAGGTCTTTTATGGCTCCCTCCATTTTGCTTCATCAATCGAGGCTTCAAATAAAATCAAGAGGCCGCTTTAGGTTCCTATTGTGTGATTATGCAAATTGATCCCCCCCCCAAATCGAAAAAAACCGGTAGGACCAGGGAAGTAGGCCCAACCGAAGCCTCGGCTTCAGTTTTAACAGCATCCCAAGAGGAGATCTCAAAAGTCAGATGTGGAAGAACTAAGAAGTTTCCTTGCCTCAGAAATTTCAAAAATAATGGCAGAATTTAAAAAAAACTCAAAAATGATTTTAAAGATGAATTGAAAACTTTTAAAAACGAAATTAAAGAAGAAATTAAAGAAGAAATTAAGAAAGATATTGCTGCTATCATACAGAAACAATTGGACTCCTGGAAGATGATCATGGAAGAAAATCTAAATAAAAAGATTGATGAGGTAAATGTTAAACTTAATCTGATGGAATCAGTATTTAATTCGAAGCTGGACCCCATCTCTCAGGCACTAGAACAACAACAACAATCCATAATCGAACTAAGATAGGAATTTGCTGAAACATGCTCTGAAACTACAAGCAAGCTTCTCTCCAAGAACAAGCGTTTTATCGGACTTATTGCATAAAATAAACCGAAAAATGCATTGACTTGGAGGGACGACAGAGACGCCAGAATCTAAGAATTATCGGTGTCCGGGAAGGAAGAGAGGGGAATCAGGACCATCCGTGAATTTGCTGCAGATCTACTGAAGAAAGTTTTAAATCTGGATAAAGCACCTTTAACTTGCTCGGGCACATAGAGCACTGAGATGCCATCCAGGGCGGATGCCCCTCCAAGACAACTGATAGTGAAGGTGCAATATGACCATGTCTTGGATGACATGATGAAGATAAATTGTTCGCAGATAGCACAAAATCTTGATTTTGAAGGAGACTAAGATCAGCAAAATTTTCGAGACTACTCGCGTACCCGGCGAGGGTTGCAAGAAAAGAGCATTGTTTACAGACACAAGAAGAATACTTAAGAACATTAATAACCTGAGATATGGGACTGATGTACCCTGCAACATTGAGAATCACCTACGACCACAAAGGATACTTCTTTACTAACCACACAGAGGCGTTTAAAATTTGCAAAAGAAGATTGAGGCACAATGAAAAGATTGAAATTAGCGAGGACGAGAGTGGAAAAAAAGGACAATGAGGATTAATACTTAATACTAAATATACGCGATGATATTTAGGATTCGGTACCTTATTGAGAAGAAACTGAACTTTAAATTACTGTACATTTCAGGACTGTTATGAATTTAGAATGAAATTGATCATCGTTATATAATATTTTATATTATAGTACTAACTATTACTAACCATTATTAATCATAATAATTAATCATCATCAATTATAGTTAATTGGATTAATTCAGAATTAGTTAAAAGGATGAACCATAAGATGATTAAAATAGAAGATGAAGGTTTAATCCTAGATATTTGATATTATATTTGGCATCAAACATTTATCCTCCAGTGATTGGTCGAGAGAGCATCACGTGATTTCATATATTTTCAGCTATTTCAGAATGTTGGCATGTTGACACTCCACGATTTACTATTTGCAAAATGACATCACTTTTATGACGACATTTTGCCAATAGTATGTGCTATGTGGGGAAATGATATCACAGCTCCGTGTGCATGTCACGGGAAACTCTCGCGCTGCGAAGATTTAAGGTAAGCAATTATTCTTGTTTTTCTTCTTTTGTTTAAATGTTTGATCCCAAATATAAAACAAAATATTCCTTGGCCTTATTTCTCGAGTTTCTGGTTAAAACTATGGGCCTCGTCTACTTGTGCCTCAAATAGTACTATTCACTTCGGGGCTGCGCCCCTCAGTGAATAGTACTATTTTGGAGGCACCTCTGCCCATAGTTTAACCAGAAACTCTCAAGGCCAAGTATATTGTATATTATAATTTGGCATCAAACATTTATCCTCCAGTTGATTGGTCGAGAGAGCATCACGTGATTTCATATATTTTCAGCTATTTCCCAGAATGTTGGCATGTTGACAACTCCACGATTTACTATTTCAAAATGACATCACTTTTATGACGACATTTTGCCAATAGTATGTGCTATGTGGGGAAATGATATCACAGCTCCGTGTGCATGTCACGGGAAACTCTCGCGCTGCGAAGATTTTAAGTTAAGCAATTATTCTTGTTTTTCTTCTTATTGTTTAAATGTTTATGATCCCAAATATAAAACAAATATCCTGGGTGCCTTATTTTCGAGTGTTCCTGGTTAAAACTATGGGCCACATCGTGCCTCCAAATAAGTACTGAATATTCACTACTCGGGCTGCGCCCCTACAGTGAATAGTACTATTTTGGAGGCACCTCTGCCCATAGTTTTTTAACCAGAAACTCTCAAGGTGGCCAAGTATATTTGTATACTATTTAGACTAATCATGGACTAATACTTTAGTTATATGAAACTAATATTTCTTAACTTTGTGATTAATAAATTATTCCATTATTGGAATATATCTATTACTTCCAAATCCCCACCCCCCCCCCCCCCCCCCCCCCCCGCCGCTCCGCATGTTTTTTGCTTTACTGAATTTTGAATTTTTTCCTTCAAGGAAAGAACGGGAAATATAGTATCATTTTTTTTTAAACAAAAGCTACGGAAGTCTTAGATGCCATAGCCACATTAGGTGGCTATCACTAACTACACTAACTATAGATGTAGTAAATTTTTACTTTCTTTCACACACTTCACTAATGTAATAACCACTTATCTTTTCTATTTTGTAGTATGTTATAATCATATAATCTTTATTTTCTAGAATGGAATTATAATTGTTATTCAAGGAGATAGACCGAGAAGAAAACCTACAAGATCTGAAATGCTATCTCTATCTGAGAATCCAGGTGTAAGGTATGGTTTAACATGCTGAATCATCTACTCCATTATAGACTAACCACTAATCATGATGCAAGACAAAAGTGAACACTGGGGTGAAGAACATTAACATTTTTGCAGTTGGAATGTTAAGGAATTAATGAACCCATTAAGAGAGGCAAAGTATTAACATCACCTAAAATCGCTCAAAACAATCATAATTTTCATCCAAGAGACTCGCCTTAAAAAGGAAGCGCAATACAGATTGAAAACAAAAATGGATTGCCCAAACGTATCATCCTCATTTCACACATAAATCTAAGAGGGTGTGCAATTCTAATTCGTAAAGGTATATCTTTTAAACATATATCAACTACAGAAGATACTGAGATTATTGTAGATATATTAATAGTAGTAGGGCGAATATATTCAAAAAAATGACTCTCCTTAATATATATGGACCCAATTTTGATAGTCTGCAGTTTTTCAAGAAGTAATACTGATATTGTTCTGGAATGTACACAAAAATAATTTAATAATTGTGGGAGATTTAAATTGTCTTACATCACTGGATCCATAATTTATGACAGATCATCAACTCAAAGAAAATAGTCAAAATCTCTGTCAAGTGAATTTTTAAATCTCATATATAAACAATACCAATATTAAGGATATCTGGAGAATTGAAAACCCATCTGGGAAGAGAATACTCAATTTACGCATCTATGCATTAAACATATTTCAAGGATAGATATTTCTTAGTAGACCATCTAAACTAATTCCATTTACTTATTAATCATAATTATTATAATTTTAGGATCATAGCCCCATTAAACAGTTTAATGATTAAACTAAATGGAATGGACAAGAAACAACACAATGGAGACTTAATCCTCAAATTTTTAAAATAACCTAGAACAGATTGTAGTGTGGACTTAGATGATGTGATTTGAAAGTGTGTGAATAATCTTGTAAAACAGATTAATATGTTCTTCGAGGTCAATGACCAATATCGCCGAAAGTCTCTGCTTCCATGCTCTGGAAACATTCAAAGCATTTACACAGGGTATTAATCTCCTCCTCAGGCATTTCTTAACAAAGAGGAATAGAGCTAAACAACAGACATTGGAATACGGAAATAAGACAATTAGACATAGAAAATGCAAGAGCACCTTCATTGGTAAAACATAATAAAATAGCTGCACTGAAATATAAGTTAAATAAAATATGTACTCTGACCAAATAATAAATACTTTATCAACATACAAAACAATTAAATTTTGAATTTGGTGATAAACCACATAAGATTATTGGCACGCCAGCTTCGAAAACTGATGGAGAAAAAATGATTCAATAAGATTAGAGATCAGAAAAGGGAAAAATATTAACACTTACCACTCCCCAAAGATATTAATGACAGATTTTAACAATACTATCAATGATCTTTAACTCAACTAAAGTGACACAACAATCAATAGGTAATGGAAGCAATTTTTTACAGAAATGCAACCTTAAAGGCTTAGATCTGCAAGAACAAGTAAATATTAGGAGCTGAAGTAACGACCAGTGCAAGAATGATAAGAGGTCAATTAGATCTTTAAAAAATGGAAAGGCCCGCCGGCCCTGATGGCCTAAGTTACTGAATTCTATATAAAAATAATTTATGATCTGATTTCTCCACGCTTACAAACACTGTATAAACATTTTATAGACTCCAACAGCAACTCCCGGAAACTTTTAAATGAATCTACAATAATACTTATACCTAAAATTGTGATAAGGATCTAGAAAGACCCGAGGCCTCATATAGAGCAATAGCTCTATTTAAATACTGAATCATAAAATATTAACTAAAAATCCTTTTTTTTTTATTTTTTTTATTAATTTATTTATTATAGAAAACAAAATAACAACCAGTTACATTATATTTCAATAGTAAAAAAATACATAGTCTTAATAATTAGATTCATACTAATAATATTATTTATATACTGTATTATCCTTAATTTATAAATTTCAAAGTTGTATATTTTATAATAACTAGAGATACATAATAACTAATAATACATTTTATAATATTAGCATTATACTCGTAGGACTTTAGTAATTTTCATTTTAACTTCGGAGTCACTTTAGTGACTACGTAATATGAAGAGCCCGCCCCGCCTCACGCTGGTAACGGCATGACTCAACGCTGACGGCGGAAGGAGGAGCTGCAGTAAGGAGCAGCTCCTCGCAATCGCGCGTCGGAACGGCCCCCGCAGGTAAGAACATAAAGTTGGGATATTCTTACGGTGCGCTGGTAGGTCCAGCAGTAATAGGAAATATATTAAATCAGTTCAGAGTCATAATTAAGTGCTGGAGTAAGCACAGATTATGAAGTAAACGTATATTCGCGGGTTAAAAAAAGCTTCCTGGTGAAAAAATAAATATACGGGAAAGCTAGTGCGGAGCCGGTTTCCGATAACCGGTGGCAGCGTAGAGATATACCCGTTAGGCGAATTAGTTTTTACAAAATGATAACGCACGGAGAGAAAATGCTCCCGAATATGAAAAAATGGAAAATAAAATAAAAATAAAAAATCTGAGAGGCCCGTGGTTCTGATGACTCTGACATTGAAAAAATCCTCTCAATAAATTATAAACTAATGTGGAACTGATTATGGAGCATATGGAGAAAGTTCTCCAAATAATTATGAGACTAGGGCGTCAAAGTACCCTGAAGGTTCCTAACAAAGAAATATATGCCCCTGATCTGGGTGTTTAATTATTCTGAATATGGCCATATGGGCCTAATTGGAAGTTGGAACTCCAGGACGAGCCAGGATATTGGGCCAGTGAAGAAGTCCTCATGGGATGAAATCCCAATTGAATTTAGGGCTGCAGAAGGCAGACCCTGTTGATGGTGATATTGCGCAATTTTGAAAGCACACACCACAAAATAAAAATAAAAATAAAAATAAAATGAAAAAATATATAAAAGAGGCCAAAGATGCCTGGAATAGCAAAAGGTATTTGCTATATATTGAAGGAAGTGGTGAGTGCTATGGAAGAAAACCAGCTGCCAACATAGGATAAAAATATATGGTAATCTCACCAACTTCAATGATTCTGTGATGATTGAAATATTAAAATTGCACAGCACAGGAAATTGTGCCTCATTGGAAGAGCCTACGGATATCCGTTTATATGGGCATCCATTACTCCAAATATGAGAGCGTCAAATAGATGAGGTTATTAAAAATCCTCACAAATTATTTTCTGCTGCTATTATGGCTTTTGGGTCAGATGAAAGGAAAACATAAAATAAAGACGCTATTGTGCAATTCTTTTCTATGAAATTTTGTATAAAAATAAATGGCTATTTGGCCCATTATTTCACCCAAAATGGTTGCATACCTGTAGTCGAGCAAGTGGTGTTTAAGCTCTTGGTTATCTGTTTGTAGTAATCTGCCTAACTTATTGAAATTGGCATGAAAGCCAAGCTAAATATTTTAGCTGCATGAAACCTTCGTCTGTTGGACTGAAAAGGTAGTTTTCGCCCAGAAGGGGATTTGTGATATTGGAAATAGAGGCAGAAATATGTCAAGGAAGTTTTATTGTATTGCACAGTAACCAAAACTTACCCCCGAATTCAGGGATAAGGAGACCGACCAGACGCTCATATATGCAGAGGAATTAAAGACTTGTTCTCTGCTTAAAGAAACTGCGGATTAATCTCCAGTTTAGAGGTGAGGATTACAAAAAGTTAATAAGACATTGCGGCTTACTATTATTTTTGATCAGTATATTACGAGCAGTTTTCATTAACTACTATTACTTTTAAAAAAAAAAAAAAAAAAAAAAAAAAAAAAAAAAAAAGAGGTTAATCCTCCTGTACAGAATAAACCTGCTTATGTTTTCGTGTTTTCTGCAATTGAAAAAAGCAGAGATTAAGGGTCCACGATTGACATTAATTATCAGGAAAAAGGGGGTAATGGAAAAGATTTTTGAACACGATCATTAAAGGTTGTCTTTAAATTTAGAAGGCATTTACACGGATTGATTGGGTTGCCAAGAAAGGTATTCTAGTATCTGGACTCTTAGCAGTGTCTAAATAAGTTGATATAATAAAAAAAAAAAAGACATGTTTCAAATTGAGAGACATTGAAATTTAGCTGCATAAATATTTTTTAATTCAGCAGGGTGAATATTATGAAAAGAATTGATGAAAATGACGCCAATTTATTCTGATACCATATGCATCAGGTTTTTCGGTGGTAACTTAAAATTTAATTGGTTGTGACTATAGTAGGCAGTTAAGCTTGCCAAATGGACTGAAGTTTCAGCATATTTACTCTTACGAAACTTTGTGTGAAAACCAGTATAGGGTTAGGCCGCAATTAGAGCACAAATGTCACATCATTATGTGGTCTTATCTCAAAGACATAATTGTCATTAGCGTGAATTATCAGTAGTCATCCAGAGGTCACTACAGTGTGACATTTAGCTAAAGCTTTGTTGGGTAAGGCTCTAAGGTGATTCTTAATTCACTAATTAAGACCCCAGCTGCAGCAGCACAAACACTTTTTTACTTTTGGGGGTAGTTTAATTAAATCTTCATTGACATGTTACTTATCTTTATCAACAGTATAAAGTCGTGATGATATATTGGTAAGTCTTTTCATTAACTCATTCAAAACCTTATCCATTCCATCCGGAGAAATGGTGGACAACCATTGGCGTAGAACTGCTAGCATCATTCCTGCAAATAGTTAATTGGTCCATATTTACATTGATCAATATCTTCAGAAGTGTACACAATATACTACAGCTCTCAAAAAGAGAAGGTCAGTGCCATTTGTACAGGTCCAATGTAATTAACAAAAGAACTTATTAGGAATTAACCATAGTGGGTGTTAAAAAAGGATCTAATGTCCCACAAGCTGCTAATGAAAATAAGTATGATTAAACAGCCTGAAAAGGATTTGACATACAGGATGCTTTATGCTCTCGGAGTGGTGGGCCACCACGGATTTTATCCGTCCAAGTTGTGGAGTAGATTGGAAAACTGAAGAACAAGTGTTTATCTCCAATGTAGTATTGAGGTATAAACTATTTAGGAATTATGGGAGGCCTTTTAATGAGGCTTAAAGCGATATTGTAGAGCTACACCAAAGGGTCGGCATGGTGTTAATTTACTAATTTAGACAAATAAAACGTACTAGTGGGTTATACATCAATCACATTTTGGAGATATAGATAACATTATCAATTGAATGTGCTGTATGCAATGAGAGGTATGGACAATGGAGTGTATTTGGTCGAGCAGATATGGATTTTCAGCAATCTTAATAATTCCCAGTAAGGACAATGAGGATCAGAAGAAAGGATTGTCCAGGATTTTTTAAAGATTAATATCGGAATTGATTCTCTAAAGCCAGCGAATATTTAAAGATATTGTTAGAAACTGATTTTGGGGTTTTGCCAGAAAATTAGGTATTGTGGTATGCATTCCAGTGCTTAATCATCAATTTGGGCCCTCATTATGTGTCTTGGGAACATAACGATCCTGACGGCAGTATGCAGTAGAAGCGTTTCATTACATGTGGGAAAGAATTTTGTCTTTTATTGCTTTTCCCCTTCATAATTGCTCTGATTCAGATATGTGCTTGAAGAAAATAGATGCTAAGATTCGAGCTTCCGTGAATTTTGTTGGTAGTGCCAAATTGGCTCCAACTTCAAGCCTTGGTTCCTAGGATTCTATTTCTGAATATGATTAATAGGAAACCGTATATGCAGATTACCTAACTGTAGTCTGAAATCTTGGACTATCTCATTAACAAATGAATGTACCCCATTATAGTGCATATATGAGAATTTGTTTAATCATGCATGGGTTATGACCAGACCCCTAACAGACTCTGGGGATAAGTCGGATGCAACAAACTTTGACATGTTATTGGCGCAACAATGGATCGAGATATCACACAGAAACTAATATATATAACACATATTAAGAAATGGTGAGAGACGTTTTGCACACAGTCCAAATTATTACTGATAGATTTCTGTGAATGTTACTCATTTTTTGGAATTCCTTGCCCAATTTTATGCCTGTTGGGCAACATTTAATCTGTTTACAGGTGCCATTAAAACCACTAGCACGACAGTGCCATTTGAGTCGTCCTATTTAGAACTTATGACTGTTGGAGAAATTAATTGGGAGTCATGCATCCATTAATAATCACGATTCATGGAAAGGGAATTTTTCACATTGAATCCTCCAAAATACCTAGATATACATGAGATTTGTTGAGAGTGTAAGGCATTGTACAATTACTCTACTTAGAGAAAGTACTTCCAAGTTGAAGGTTATGCCATTGGATATGTGTTAATCATTGGAAATTGGTCCGAATGTTAATAGGTTCAACTAGGTCTCAGCCCAAAGAGTGCAAACTAATTACAAATGTTGA